>OZ005698.1:5115185-5715185 GCA_963930775.1 Cliona cf. orientalis
CTTTAGAGCGGCCACGTGAGCCTACCAGGGGAGGGTCACTGTCTCCAGAGCCAAAAAGAAAGCCAACAATTCAGCGTAAGGGAAGCTTGTCACCTGTCCCTGTTTCATCGGGCCATCGCAAGATGAAGTGGCCCTCTAGAGAATCGTCAAATCGTTACCAACCTTATAGAAGGTCACCCTACAAAGAGAAGAAACAAGCCTTCTCTATTTCGGATGAGGTTTCTTTTGATACTACACCCAAGTATCAAGGTTTTAACAAGGAGCGATGGACGATCAAAAGGTTTGATTTTCCTCCTCACAATAATCTGGTATCATCAATTTTTTCATCACACCCAAAACACTCCAAAGAGATTCCAGCTCTGGCTAAAGAGTTTAGGATTCAGGTGAATAAGGTAGAAGATGGTGAGAACTTGGTAGTACAGCTGGAGGGACACCCAAAGGGAATAGCAAAAGCTACTGATAAGCTCTCGGAGCTAGTGAAACAAATAGAAGAAAGTATTGTCTCAGAAGTGATGAGCACGAGTGTTCCATGTGCGCTTCTTCCAGTACTTGCATCTCAGCAACTACAGCATGACCTAAAAATGATTGAAAAGAAGAATCGTGTCAGTGTGCTTATTTGTAAGACAAAGGATAGCCACTTAACATTGGATTCAGAAGAATTTGTACAGCGATTTGCACTGCCATCACCAGAATCATTGCCAACGCTTGTTGATTTCAAAGATTACCTCACTCCTGATCATCCAGTCCACACCAAGTACAAATGGCAAGCCGAAGATGACTCTGGAGAGTTCCAGCAGGTGCCAAGCCAAGTCGAGGAGCATCTCAATCGGTGCTACTTCTCTGGGGTACCACAGTTTTCCCACAATGGTGAGCGCTATCAGGTTAATGTTGTTGATGATGTGCTGTTTGAAATAGACACCGGGGTTCATCATAAGCTTCTCAAGCAACCACTGCCTCCAGTGTGGTCATACTGCATGGGAAAGGGACTGATGTTCATTGATTTTAACTCTGAAGACTCGGATAAGCTTGATCACCTGTTACACTATGGTGGAGCTGACATTAATGTTCTAAATGTACAGAAAGGGACAGTTGACTTTACGTGCAACAGAATGGCTCTTATAAATTTAGGTTCTGAATTTTCTGTACCACTGACGGATCTACAAAGAAATCCAGCCATATCAACACTACCTACTTATGGCATCAGGCTGGCAATCAAAGGGCTCAAGGATGACATTGAATTCGCAAAGCTTGAACTTAGGGAACAATTGAAAGGAATTAATTTGGTTGAGAGAGAGATTCCTTTACCAAAGGTTTCTTTGGAGCACCAGCACATGATACGTACACAGGTTGTCAACAATGCACGACAATACTTGGTTGAGCTCTCAGTCAAGGAAGATAAGGATCAAGTCTTTATCTTAGTCAGAGGAGAGGAAAGATATGTTCAAAATGTCCGCTTCCAGCTACGAGAGGATACTGTTAAGCTCCAGGAGCACCTACTATCTCGAGAAAGACGGCTTATGGAATCAAAGCAGTTCTATGCTCACCCTGGTAGTAAGAACTATCCTGAGGAATGGCAGCCTCAGAAAAAGCCTTGTGAGCTACAGGCAGTGACACCTAACAGCATTGAGTGGAATGGCATTCTAAGTCACATGAAGGAGACGATACCAAACGTCAATCTCGTGAAAGTGGAACGTGTTCAAAATAGAGCTTTGTGGGATAAGTACTCCCTGGAAATGACTCACATGAAGGGGAGAAATGGCGTCAGTGGAGTCAATGAGAAGCTACTCTTCCATGGCACCAGCAAAACAGACCCTAAAGTGATTGTTGAATCAGTCAAGGGTATTGACTTTCGATACAGTAAGCAAGAAAGGTGCCTTCTCTGGGGTAAGGGGGCATACTTTGCTCTCAATGCTAGCTACAGTAACCAGTACAGCCATCGAAGTGGCAAGGATAGGCAAATGCTTCTTGTACGAGTACTTACTGGTCGCAGCTGCCTTTATAAACGCCATGATCCAGACTTGACCAAGCCTCCACCTCTGTCGGAGGGAAATCACATGCTCTATGACACTGTGAATGGCCACACAAATGGATCACTGGTTTATGTAGTGTATGATCACGACAGAGCTTATCCAGCATATCTCATTACATATACATGTAGGTGATTTCTTTAGTCAAACATTTTTAGTATAGCTTGACACTTTCGTGAACAGTACGTAGTTTTATTATAATAATATTATACTAATTTTTGAAATTTGATGAGGTGTGTTAACAACAACAAAAGGAGGTAAAAATCAAAAAAATCATGACTGAACATTTGCACGCAAGGTTGCCTTGAAGATCTTGTTAGAGTAGTGCATGTCGGGAGAGTCCCCTCCCACCACAAACAGAGGACCATTGGCAGTTGTTGGAATGCAGGAGGCATTGCCGCAGATGCCTGGCAGGTTGCCAACATGGGACCAGGACCGGGTCTCAGGGAAGTAGGCATGGACAGCAACATGGCCCTCCCCAGTGGTACAATGAGACAACACCACCACACACCCGTGCAGGATGGACAGTCTGATGGGCTTCACTGGTGGCTTGGAAAGCTGAGTCCAGTTAGAGTCTGCTATGTTCTCAAAATCCTCATCTTGACTGTTCTCTGCATCCCCATTATGCAGTTGATGACAGTGTTGAAGGGAATAGTCTAGCAGCTTTCTGACATTGGCTTTGAAGACTATCCCGTCACTCTCCCTAAGGAGATACCACGTGCTTGCACAGATGGTGGATGTATGGGTGAAGCACTTGACCGGTAGTGGAGGCACAAGATACCACTGTTTACTGCTTGAATCCAGAACCTCCACGCTATAGTCCAGGGAACCTCTCTTACCGCCGCTCACCACCAGCCAGTGTCGGTGACTGAAAGCAATAGGAGAGGTGCGTGCAATCTGCATCGGAGGAAAGGAGCAACTCCACGAATGGTCTTCACTGCTCCAGATTGCCACCTTATTGGTGTACTCGGATTTCGTAGAGGATATTTCTTTGCCACCAACCAGAAGTAGTTGTCCTTGTAGTATGGCCATCCCAAACCATTTGAGGGGGCTGTTAGGGAGGAGCTTCCACATGTCCACTCCAGGGGCGTAGACAAAGACAATGGAGTCAGCCTTGGTGCTACCAGTGTAGCCTCCACCCACATAGAGCTGGCTATTGTAGTAGACTCCCTGTGCATTCTTCATGGAGGAGGGGATGTCTGCACTCATCGTCCAGTGCAGCATTGGAGCAGTTGTCCCTGTAAGCCCCTGCAGTGTGTGGAAAGAGAGTCATAGCACAATACCATAATATAGCCAGGTCTATGTTACAACCACCAAATTAAAATCCGCCAAAATTTCCTACTCACATATAATATGTATGGCGATCCCGTACCGAACCGCCAAATTTAAATCGGCTAATATTCTTGCAATAGCGATTTTGGGCTCAACTGCCAAATTTTAATTCCCGCCAATATTATTTCCGGCTATACAATATGCCACCCTTAACTATCACTATGGAATACTGTATAGCCGGAAATATTGGCGGGAGTTAAATTTGGCGGTTGAGCCCAAATCGCTATTGCAAGAATAGTAGCGGATTTAAATTTGGCGGATCGGTATGGGATTGCCATACGTATATATAATATACATGTATGTGAGTAGGAAATTTGGCGGATTTTAATTTGGTGGTTGTAATATAGACCACCAAACCACCAAATTTAATTCCCCGCCAAATTTTCGGCTCTATTATGGTTACTTGGGAGCTGGTCTTACTGACACTTGTGACACAGTACCAGTACTGGTATGAAACTTTAAAGAGCTATGATAAAAAACATACCAATGCTCCAAAAAAGTGCTGCATGAAGGATGGTGCTAGCTTGGGATTCTCACACTTTAGAACAAAGGAGAGCATCGAGTTAGCTGCAGCCAAGTTTACCTCCACGAGGAACATGTCTAGAGTGGACACCTATATTATGTACATGTACATAGATATAATATTATGTTATTAAGACATGAGGTATTAGAGTATGGGCTAATCATCTATGGCTATACATGTTGAGCATAGAAGTAGAATTTGATAACAGGTTGATCTGATGCACTGGAAGCTATGGTCATGACGAATCGGGATGCCAAGGTTTTTGTCAGCTTCTTCGACGATGGAACTTCATCGAGATGAACATGGAGCTCCTCACTGCATAGTTGTACAGGAGTATCAATAATAAACACAAAGATAGCTTTATACTATGAGAGGGCTAGGGGCGTGCACGTGGTCAACAATAACAACTGAGCTAAGGACACCTCACTACAAAGCTATGGTGTATGTTTTAGAGGGATTTGGACTCTTATCTGTTACAGGTATACTTGAGAATCCACACAGAGCCTATACATCAATTTTTAAAATAGTGACTTACGTCATCTCCATAGTCTTCCATAGCCGTTCAAACTCTTCAGCATTCAGTGATGGGTTTGGTTTGAGGAGTATAGCTGGAGTAGCAGATTCCTGGCCGTTGCATGTTAGGCTACTGAGAATGGCACGAGGTGATAGTCGCTTCTCAGCGGACGGCAACTGCTCCAAGAGCACATCAAATCTTAGTGCTTTTCAAAATACATTTAACAGTGTCACCTGTTGTATTGATTTTCATCTACAATACCATGCACATACCTGATGGTGTGCTAGGCTTGGTAGCAAATGTGTATGGGCACTCCTGGGTAATAAAAGTGGAGGATGATTCACCATACATCACTGAAAGGGAATTGAACTCGGGAAACAGAGACAGCTGAATAAGAAATCAAACATTCATTCCATAACTCCACGTTTCTTGTTGCATTAGTTGCAAGGGGTGGCTCACTCTGTGGGTGACAGTGTTCTCCTCAGTGACCGTCTTGGCTTGACCACAGACAACCTTCTGGGCCTCCTTCACATCGTGCTTCAGGAGACGGTAGTAGAGCATACCTCGATCATGAACATCCATGTCTAACTCCTCATCTGTAGCAATGAAAGATCAGTCAATGTTGCACTGTATAGTCTAAAACTGTTCTCTCACCGATGGAGTGTTCTAGCAGTGTTCCGAGCATCTCCTGGCATTCTGGTGGTCTCTTAAAGAACAACTTCATGACAGCTGAGAGCAGCTGTAGCTTCACTGAAGAGGATGACTCTTCAGAGACACTCTTAACAACTTCCTCCAGCATGTAGGGAGTGTGGGGTAGAGACTAGCATGTATGGAATTGTGTATATATATTTCTGTATTGCCGTTGAAAGATGTTAGAAAGGTATAGGTCATGTATGAATACTATACTTCTTCTAAAAATTCGGCCCTTCTATTATTCAGCACCCTTTACCGAAGGGTGCTAAATGATTGAAAATAAGTCTCTAAATTTTCAGCAAAGGTCATCACATTATATGCTATAAACTGGAACAGAATGTGCACACAGATGGAATATTGAAATCTCAGTGAAGCTCAAGCAATATTATTATTTCCATGCCGAATTTTTAGAAGAAATATGGTACTACAATTAATATTCAGAGCAGATGAAGCTGGTAAATTTACTACTACTATAATACATGTCTATACGCTTAGTTTAATATACAAAACTGATACTACACGTACATGGACATGTTACTGTGGTGGTAGTATCAGTTTTGTATTTCTTAGACAAGTCAGGTGGGACTACATTATTCTGAGAGTGAAACATACTACTGCGATAAATCAAATCTGGAATGATTGTTGTCCTATTATTGAGGATAGTCAGTTGCAATTAACTCCAGAGGTAGATCTAGGGTGGTGCCACAACCCCTCCCCCACACCCTCAGCCCCTTCATAAATAAGGATTTCTAGCTTAAAACCCCAGAAAGCACATGTATTACCTCTCCGTACTCTCCCAGCATCCAGATAAGAGCTGATTTTCCGTCCTCTTCGGTGATAACTTTGAATGAGGTTGGTAGGTGAGGAAGGATCACCTCCACTAGTGTGTCAAACTCACGCAGAACATCTAATAAATTAAATGTACCTTTGATACATCGACTAATAAACATACATGTATGCAACTCACTGGCCAGGGAGACGAGAGCTTCACTAGTGACATGGCTGATCTCCATTGATAACAGAGAGATCAGTTTGTGTGTACATGTGTTTGCTCGACCTGGCAACCTCAATGCAATCTTCCCTATAGCCTGGATAGCTTTTCTGGCCACTAGCACATTCACATCAGTGGCATACTCACTGTAGTAGGCAGAAAGAGAGAGGGAAGGAGGGAGGGAGGGAGAAAGAGAGGTGGGGAGAGAGAGGGAATGAATGGATGCTCATGAGTATTAATAATAAATACTTTTATACTTACACAAGTTCATCCATAATGCTCTCAACAATATTGACAGAGCACACTTCAGTGAGCACTTCCAACTTCTTGACTTTCACAAAGGAAGGATCATTGTATCTGAAAGAATTGGCAGATGGAGCACAATGATGATTTAGTGGAATCATAAATGTTGGTGTTTACCAATAAAGCAGGTTACCTAAGGTAGCCTAGAGATAACATTGATAATAGTGGGAATGCAGTACAGACATGCACCACCCTGTCCAAATTAAAAGCCATTCTTGCATCAATTTGCATGGCCGGTTAGTCAAATAGATCACTCGGGTAAAAAGCCGTAATTGTGCAATACACACCCAAACTGTCTACTTGGACTAAACATCTACTGAACATAATATTATTATTTCACTGTCTGATACTTTTTTAATTCTCCGAGTTTCAGTGCATCCTGAGTTTGCTATACTAACCTGCAGTAGAATGTTTGGTAACTGCTGGTCCATAGCTGAGGCTGTCTGGCCAGCAGTACCTGGGCATGCTGTAAGCAGGTGTAGACAACCTCAGAGGACTTGCTACCCATCATGGTCAGCAGAGGGGCTGCAGTGGGGCAACAGAGTGGATGGAATCAAATTTGGGAAACATCGGATAGTGTACATGTTTACTACATTTGTGGCTTACACTACAAAATACAGTGTACACTGGACAATCAATCAATACACAAACATTGTAAATGTGCTAATGCACACACACAAAAATCGCTCCTGTACATGAAGCAAGCTACTGTATACTTCTGATAATGTGGTAGTAGTCTAGTCCCCCAAGGTAGGCCCTTCCCTCACATACTATATTATTACCGTAGAAACTGGTTGTTAAGCGCTGCTCGCTGTTAAGCGCATACTTTTTATTAAGCGCATAGTTTTGTGCGAGCTTTACCGCTCTTTATTAGGCGCACATACACAGCAAGCCACCTGAACGACAAGCAATCGGTTACACGAGCCCAGAAAGAAGGCTAGAAGTAGGCTGGAGAAGAAAACGTCGAGAATTACGCTCTCTGGTCGCTCCTTGGCCATCGCTGTAGGCCTTTCTATCCTCGATACGTTCTTTACGCACGCCCCACCTACCGTGTTTTAGCACTTTTAATTAAGCGCATGCTTCCTGTTAAGCGCATACTTTTTATTAAGCGCATATTTTCTTGCTGCCGCGTGTTATAAGCGCATGTGCTTAACAACCAGTTTCTACGGTATCCTAATGATACATACCATCAGTTTTTCTTGAAACTCTGTGTATATGTACACGTAAGGGGAAGCCCACACTCTAACATGGCTATTAGCCATTTTATACTATATCACACATACACAGTAGTTGATTATAAACCGACTGAATAACACAGATGTAAAACTGAAAATAAACATGCACATGAACATACACTTGATTCTGTCGTAGACGTCTTGGTGGAGGTGTGGCATGTCATCGGTGAGGTGGAGGAACAGGTGCACTGTAGCCAGGACCACTCCACTGTTGCTGTGCTTCAAACGCTCATCAAGAATATTCTGAAAGTAAACAAAAACTCTATTCTGCAGCACAATGTTTGCATCCGGTATCAAAATGGCTACTTTGTCAATCATAATAATTCCCAAAAAGAACTAAGTAATAACAGTGATTTTGTCTCAAATCACTGACTGACCAGTATGTCAAAGATCTCATCCTCTGACGCAGGATGGTAGCGCTCCAGGAGTTTCAGTACCTGACACTGACCCCACTCACTGAAGTCCCGCAACCTAATAGTACGAAAGAAGCCCAGTATGATCACAGAAAAAAAAAGGATTTCCTTCTGTCATATATGTAACTACTCACATACATGTACATTCAAAGTGGAGGGTTTTAATCTTGCTCGACAGCTACACACATGTGTACCCATCTACATAGCATTCATTTCTGACCTGTTGAGGAGGTAGTGAGCTATCTTTGTGGTGACAACCATGCCTCCCTCACTGGCCAGGATCTCAGCAAGAACAGATATACAATTAGAGACCACTTGAGGGTCACGGTCATACAGGAGGTCAACAAAATTGATCTCTGTGAATGAGAATGAGAATGAGAAATAAGTACACATGTACGACAGGTTCATCGAATAGTGGTCGTCATTCCTACAAGTCTAGTGACTCACTGTTGACGACTCCAGGGTCTGTGTGGAATACCTTCACAATGCCAAGAACAGCTGTTTTTCTGACATAGGCACTCTTGTCCTTCAGTCCAGACTGTAGTGCTTCTTCACTGACATACTTCATCATATCAGGTAGCCTGGGTTAAATAGCACGACAAAAGGAAGACATCATTCACGTACCACATTTGAAATGGTACCACTTGCTTGAGTGAGAACATTGTTCTGAGTGCAAGGCCACGGACGACTGGGTTCCAGTCCTGGTAGTCTTTCTGCAACGTGTTGACTGTCAGTAGTGCCAGCTCTGGGTTGCTCTCTGCATAGTTACTTAGATAGAGGTAGACGAGCTTCTTCTGGACTAGACTTGTTGTGGCACCAGCCTACAGGAGTACAGGTTATGGACATCACTATCATATTAATACTGTATCCACTAACCATAATCATCTCACTGAACAGCTTAGAGACGTCTATGCCATGAGTCATACAGGCAATGACCCTCTGCAAGGCATGGAGGTACTGCTCTGGGTCCTTTTGGACCTCAGGACTTTGAAGCAGGCCTCTTTATCAGTCAAAAAATACCTGAATCAACCAGAACGAGTAGTTAAGTACCTTGACTTACCTCAGTTCTCCTATATCAGCTCTGTCACACTCAGCCATTGCCGAATTCGAGTCAAACTCGATGTTGCAAATCCACTTCCTTACCCATTATTGTTTTGCTTCCGGGTGGGGGCCACGTGGATTCCGTATATTAGTCGATACTCCGTATAGTACACAGAAATGTACATGTACAGACCATTGGGGGAGGGGCTTGTTCAGTCACTGCACTCACTTCGAAATGGCTGCGAGGAGCGAGTTTGTGGAGCTCCCGAATACACAGGACCATTGGAAAGAGTTGAAAGTGGGGTTAGCAAAGTTAGCAGAGAAGAAGGTGAAAGGGTTGGAGGCTTTTGAGAAAATTCTTTCTGAGAATGACCACTGGGAGTCAGTGTCCACTCCCTTCTCTCTGCTCAGACAGCTTCTCTCCAGAGACACACATTTCACTGAGGAATATTTCTGCGAGACACTCTTGCCATGGATTGCTGACAAGGCACTACAGGTTGAAGAACTATTCAAGGACAGTAGATACAAATTACCGGTGAGTTGGTCATGCATGTGCACTACTACTCTTTACCAAGAGTTTGTTGCTTTATACGTATCACATTATTACAGAGTCTGTACAAAGGTAGGATTGAGGAAGTGACTTTGACTCGCCAGCAGGTCTGCTGTCTCCTTGCCCTGTGTTTCTTGAATAGCTTCTCCCTCCCACCAACCAGGACATACCAGCACTTTACTTTGGCTATGTTCCTCTCATTCGCTCTCTATGCCAGCCAACATGGGAAACTGCTGTGCATTCTGCACTATTTCGATAGAATCTACCAGGCTGATACATCAGGGAACAATGAGTTTCTTTCTATGTGCATCAGTGTGTCCAGGCATCACCTGAAGGAAGAAGATCCTGCCCTTTCCTGGGGAAGCTGTGAGAGTCCTCTGACTCCGTTTGATTCTCCCACTGATGGTGGACTGATTGAGGGAGCTCACGGGTGCTTGCAAGTGGACTTTGCAAATGCTTACATTGGTGGTGGAGTGCTGAACATGGGCAATGTCCAGGTAAACGTATGTGCACAGACAATGCAACTCTACACAGCAATAATTGTCATACACTATAGTTACCAGACAATTTTTAATAGTTGGGATGCATGGTTGATTGGCCCATGATCATTAGCCTACCCTACGATCATCCACGTCCTTCTGACTCCTAATACTACCTTAGCACGTATCTAAGCCTGAACTTGTATCAGGATTTCAGCAAAAAAATTTAAGAGGGGGCAAATATAAATCCAAGGGGGCAACCCCATAATTAATAATAATATTATTATAGGGAAGGTACAGAGATATGAACTTTATGACTCGAGGTCAAATCATTTCCGCTGTTACTGATGGATGGGCAGACAGATACTCAACTTAATAATTACACCCTTATAACAGTTTATGACTTACAATGTAAATGCCTGCACAAGGTGTTAACTGATTTTGAATCTTGACAAGTATTGCACTAATTTTTTAGTATTTTGAAACTAAGCCTTTATTACAGAAACAATAACTCCTAATAGTAAATCCCCTGGGGTGGGAATTGGATAACAGTAAGGGAGTTCAAGGATCAAACTGCATAAGTAACAGTTTAGCTTTCTTTCATTCTGGGCAATCAGTGCTCTAGAATTGCTGTAAACAATATTATTATTTTAGTTGTTATTGCTACTACTGTGTGTTTGATTGCAAACAGGAGGAGATTCGATTTTGCATCAACCCAGAATGCCTAGTCTCTCTACTCCTGTGTGAGGAGATGACAGACCTGGAGTCCATCCTCATCACAGGAGCTGAACAGTTCACCAGCTACATAGGATATGGAGGCTCCTTCAAGTGTACAGGCCCCTACAAAGATACAAACCCAGTGGACGATCATAACCATAGGAGAGTCTACATTGTTGCCATTGATGCTATCCCTATTGATGACCCATCATCGCAGTACACAAAGCCAAGCATTGTGAGGGAACTTGACAAAGCCTATAGTGGATTCTGTCACCAACTTGGTGATGATAAACCTAGTGAAAACTCTATGAAAGAGGTTGCCACGGGCAACTGGGGGTGTGGAATGTTTGGTGGTAACAAACGTCTAAAGACCTTAATCCAGTGGATGGCTGCGTCTAGAGCAGGCAGACCACTGCGCTACTACACCTTCAGGGAGCCTCAGCTCAGCCAGGAGCAGATGAAGGTGTCAAAGGTTTTGTTGGAGAAAAAAGTCACAGTTGGTCAGCTCTATGAGATATTGGTATCGGGAAAAGAGGCCCTAAGAAATAACGCCTTCACGTATGTTTTAGACTCTGTCAAAAGTCACATAAAGAATGATAAATAGCGATAAAAATAGTTAATGGAATCAATGACATACATTGTACATGTAGATGTAGTTTAACGTTGTTCAATACCTCTTAATTGCTTCTTTTTTAAGCGTTTTAATTTCTTTACATTGGTGATCTGCAGTGTGTGTGTGTTTTATTAATCTATATAATATTATAAAAAGATAATCCCACTTAAATGTAACTCCCAACCACGGACATCTGTGATTCCATAGATTTCAGTACCCTAACTGTGGATACCCTGCTATTCTGCCTAACAGACACTAATTCTGGTTCAGTTTGAGCATGCAAAATAGCAAATGATCTCGCATGACAGTTAATCACACCCACCATTAAATCAGTAAGTACAATGCCATTTATCAGCCACCTACCGTAAATCGCGAATATTTCGTGTCATGTGATAATTTTTCGCGTTAAATAATTATCAGACAAACGATGCAGTACCGCATTGTCGTTAATATTGCGCATGTATTTCGTGCGTTTAATTTTCGCACAAGCCATGCTGTCCGAAAATATTTTAACATTGAAAGATTCGCGATTTACGGTATAATATAATATTATAGTCATAATACACTCCTGATTCTGGTCTAAGAGCTAAATATCAATCTGTTTCATTTCCATAGCCTAAGACTCTCGTTCCAACATAATGGGCCATGATTATAACCTGACCTATGGACTCCCTGCTATAAAGGTTTGGTCCACTGTAGTACTCTATGCTGCAATAAGCTACAGTCCAACCTTGATTATCCAAACTCCTCTCCTTAAATGACAGTACCAACCTTTTGGACTAGTTCAGCTTTCTTCTGATTTTCCAGCTTTCTTTGTTTCTTTTCCTCTGTTCTTTTCTTCTTTTCCTGTGCAAGGGTATATATAATTATATACTATGTGTTGCATAAGTAGCGTGAATTGCATCAAGTCTGTGTGCACGGTGATTAATTATTGCTGGTTCTTCAGGAGGGAAAATCGGCCAACAGAACGTTTGCATGTGATGTCAAATCAAGTTGTGGTGTATAGCCTATACTATCATATAAACTAACTTTCTTTACATGTAGTTGCCCATACATTTCTTTGGGGAGACTGTACACACCACTGGCAGCTACAAAGGTCCACTAATACAGACGGGGGTCACTTTGAGATCCCCCTACCCAAATCAAGTATGTGTATTACACTAATATCCATTACTCAAAATCAGATACATATTATATACATGTACACGTAAATTGGATAGATATTCAATGCCGCATCAAAGGGGTTACCTAAATATTCTTAGCAATTTTGTACGCGTTTTCGATACACTTGGCACCCCATGTTTGCTCCTCAACCTCTACAATATACCATACCTCTCTCTCCTTTTCTGCTGTTTCCTTGAGCTCTTTCTCTAGCTGTTTCATTGCCGTCTTCTCAGCTCGCTTCAGCTGACGTTTCTTCCATGGCTGCTTTGCACACTTTATTGCAAGCCTGCTCCTGTATATACAAAGAAGTCAATATCTAATGTCATTCAGTGCCACAAATATTAGCCCAGATTTACGCTTCTCACACCAATTATGTAGTTCACATTGTTGGGTGCTATCCCTTACCAAGATGCCATTTATGGGTGAATCCTTACATACATGTACCGCATGCAAGCATCTATCCCCAGAAAACTTGCAGTTGGGAGTGGCCTGGGGATAAGGCTGGAGAGAGAGTTCACTGGTATACCCGGACCTTCCATTCATATACAGTTTGCAAGTCAAAATTCCTAGCAGGAGGGGCTGACGTGCCAGACAGGTCCAACTCACGAGATAAAAATTAGAAAGGTATTTCAAGGGCAGAGGGGGGAGGGCAATGCATAGGTAACTACTCCCACCCCTTGGCTATAGCGCTATGAGGCTATAGGAAATGTAAGCCACACCCTTCAATCTCCGCAACCCTCCGTCTCGCATGCGGAGATTAAAGGTGTGGCTTGAAACACCACACAAGCTACATGTAACACCTGTACTGCATGGTTTTCTTCTATAAAGCATAGTTATCTCCCCTCTATTATCTATATGTATGTGTAAAAAGCAAGGGCCAAAAAGAAATCACCCTCGAGAGTTCATCCTTCATTTAATTTCATCACATACTTTTCTCCAGGTTCTCTCCAAATTCGCCCTGATTTTGGTTTTCCTCTTGGTACAGCAAGCTTCGTCTTAAGTTTGCTGGACATCTCGCGCGAGCTAGCTGGATCAAAGACCACGTGGTTGGTGGATAAATTTAGTGTGCTCTAAATAGAATGAGCATGGTTGGCGTTCCACTGGTATTCTCATGGCTACATTGGGAACAAATTTCTTCTCTTCTCGCAGACATACACGGGTAGCATCGACGGATAATTCTGACAGTAGAAAGCAAAGGCTCCATATCTTGCCAGGTATGAAAGAATCCGAGGACAGCGTACCAGACAATAGTTACCATGGTAACTGTAGTAATTATGCCCATTAGGTGCTGAGGTGGTTACATTTCTGCCCCTGCAAGTGACACTGTTCTTCAATGTCTGCTATTCTCCACTCTGGGCTACTGCCAGCATCCTCACGCTGACAGCTAAGGTATTTAATACCAGGGGCACTAGTCATTAATACATAATATCAGTCTCTGGGTGCCAGCCCCTTTCACAAGGCTGGTACCCTCAATGTTTATATGTCCATTGTACAGTTTGCCAATAATAAACCTCTCACTGTCTCACTGAGCAGCATGGATAATTTCAGTCTTGCCAGCTAAACCTCTGTGCCCTCTCCAGGTTATTATAGTTTGAATTTTAGTATAATGAATAGGAGAAGGGGGAGTGGGTCTAGCGGGCCAGACTTGGGTATCCAAATGAGCAGTTATTCCTCCCCGACTAAACTTTGCGGCTGTACGTGTACTGAAGTTAAGGGGGTGGCTATATATAGTTACTGCAGGACTACATGTATATGTGCACATGAGGCAGAGATGAGAACTCATTTTTTTGTCTGGCGTTAGCTAGCTGGGGCCTCAGGGGAACGTAAAAAATCATGGCTGTGTAGTTAGGTATTGTACTGTATTGTATTGTGACATGTACATTAAATTTTGTACTTCGAAATGACCGGCCACTCTCAATTAGCAAACTAAATCCCCTCATGACGATCCCTTTTCTTCTGAACAATAATTTAAGTTTCTCAAGTGCACTTCCTTGGTGCTGTTGTAGCAGTAGCAGATCCAGACAGGTTTCCATAGTTTCCCTTTTGGCAGACTTGAAATACGAGCACTTATGGAGTGGCTGTGATTTTCAGGAAATGGAACCCCCTCTCTGGCTACAGACCTAAGAAAACTGCTGCTATGGCTCACCTTAGCGTGTGTTAGCAGAGAAGTTGTTCGAAATCAGATCGATTGGGCTGGTAGTTTCGCTCAAAACGATCGAAGTGGGCGGGTTCACTCAAAAATGGGCGTGGCTTCTAAAAATTTGCGCACGCTTCGCGCGCAACCGTATAACAGAAACCCCCTTCAAGAAATCCTGGATCCACCACTGTGTAGAGACATTGTTCAACATTTTCTTGTGTTTTCGAGTGGTTCTTCCATAACATAAAAACACCCCAAACTCCTTAGGTAGAGTATTCTGCAGCCAGAAAGCAACCCAAACTTGGTAAAAAATTATTGTATATTATTGCACAGGCTCAAGCGGGACCAAAGGACATATACATTAATATGCGGAGTAGCAAGGTGTCTGCTATTGAAGGGGCTTTGACTGTATTGAAGGAGGTTATAGACTCCTAGTAATAATTTTACCAATAGATGCAAAGAATGGCTGGATGGTTGACCATGCAAATTAATTAAAATTTTTTCCAAGTCATGATGTAGAGAATTTAGGCAAGTGACCGGGTATCATAAACTGCAAAAACCAATGTATTATTGGTCTTTCTTGTGTAGTATTCAATGCTGGCTACCCCCTATAAGTTCGTGACGATTGTTATCTATCTGGTGATGATGATTGTGGAGGCTGCAAGGCTCTACCTTGGCTACGAGGGAAACCTAAGGGAAAAGGTGCACTCACTTTGCTAACACATTACCCACCTCTTAGTGGCAGAATTAAATCATTAACACAGGGTGGGTTTTAATTGGGTGGTTTTAGGGAAATGGTGAATCTAATAATAATCCCATACAATATTAACTCACAGTTCGCAGTTAATAGATACTTGCAATTAGCGTAGATATTATAGACTACGTAGTTTACGTAGTCTATAATATCTATGCAATTAGAAAATGTGTTTTACTTAACCTCCTCCATAGAAGTCATGGCTCTTTATTACCTTATGCTGGACTCAGTGACATGTTTTCCAATGATATAATATTATTATAATAATAATAGTAACAATAATTATTGTTAACTTCAGGTTCCTGAGCTGGCTGGGTTTTGGCTGCTGAGCCTGCTTCAAGCTCCGTTCACTCTCTACCTCCTGGCAAACATTGACACCATAATCCTTCCCCTTGAGAGAGCAGTAAATATAGTGCTGTTACTGTTCCTAGTAGTTCAGCTGTGTCTTGGGTTCAGGGCTTTGCAGCTCATGGTACAGGCTCAAACCATCAAGTTTCACCTCAGTAACTTTGATACACTCAGAACAAATTAATTATCTGTGATCTTAATAGGGAGAAATCATTTTCTACATGTGTTGTGTGCATGTACATTGTAGTTTATCTTGCATGGAATGGGTGTTTCTAATTGAGTACCTCTATTTTGAGGTTGAGTATGCTCTACTACGTGCATATACATGTATGCTCATTGTTATTGGTTATACTGTGACGCAAAATAATTGTGTTGTAAACTCTTTTGTACATGTGAATAATAGCCTTTGCAACATAAACAGTGGTGATGTGTATGGACTCGATCTGGTAAGCTTACTAGCACTGCCTGCTGTAGTGAAGCTAGATGGGGAGGTGGCCCAACACTTGACATGGACTTGATCGTCCCTCCCTGGTTCTCATAGAAAACCAGTGATGTGTGCACTATGAATATCTATGTGTATTGATGTGAGTTCAGTACACCCCATTTGACCCTCCTGTGGTGTTCATAGTTTAGCCTCAGCATGGTGCAGTTCAGCCACCCTCTCCCCACCCCTACCACCCCACAGCCCACCACAGTGCTCACAGCATTCCTCTCTCACTCAAACTCTTTTTGTGGGCTGAGTGTGCATTCGGTTGGCATGGTAACCAGAATGTAAACACCTATAAGAATGGTATTTCAAAATTCGAACTCCCTCAGCTTACATAGCCTGTGTACACAATCCACTTATCAGAGATGACTATCAAAGAAACTGCAGATACCAATGAAAACAAATGACACATGAATGTCACGGTACCACTGACCACTAACGCATTAGTGGGTGGTAAACTGGTGGTGCTTAAGCCATTTCTTTGCATGCATGTACCTGCACATGCAGACTAGTTCCTCCCCTTTGGCCCTCCCCCCTCCTCTCCCTGGGCTATGCTCTTTGGGGCCCATGTTTGGGGGGTGGATCTCCGTGGTACCTACCCTGCCTAGTCCCATTTTGAGGTGGTTTATCTGCGACATGCCACCTGCGCCACATTCTTGATCTCATGCAAAGAATTTCATTAATTTCATTCAGATGTCTCATGTGGTGTGCCTCAAATATAATTGCTTGATGTCTATGTTCAGTGGCTTATAATTGTTCAACAGTGGGCCTGGTCATGATTTACCCATTGAATTACCGCATGCACTCACACAGTACTCTCACAACACTTGCCCACTGTCTTAATTAGAATTAAAGTTTGGCTGCCTTTATGCTTACAACTCATTGATTTTCAAAGTTATTGATTCCACTGAATATTTCTGCAATGCAAGGCTTAGTGAAAATTTCATCCAGCAAAGTATATATTATAATAATATTATTATGAAGGGATATATACAGCATGTCAAATCAAGTTGAGATGCAAATTGAGATGGCAAAATTGGTGAACAATTCTCCTGATGAGTACATTTATTATTAGCCTGTCATAGTGTAAACTATTGGATGCTTATGAGCAGTACATACTTCATCTCTTTGAAGATTCCCTGGCTGCAATTCGATTCTGTAGATGCAGAGGTCACTTGTAAGAGTGCTTGATGGTGGCCTCAATGCGAGGCCAATACTATAGCTAGCTACCTTTGGAATACCTATCTTCCATTGCTGTTATGCACTTGCATGCATGCTCTTATACATAGTAATTTTACCATTCAAGCTAGTAATATCCTAATAATACGCGTAAACTGATTGAATTTCTCGTTATTAAAAAAACATAATAATTTTATCATGTATCAGTGAGGATTATATAATTATTATCTTCTCAATAAAACAATAATGAGCAGTAAGTACTACGTAGTTATTGCCTATCTATACCTGTGACAGTTTAGAGATTTCTATGGATTTCTAGTATTGATCTATAAGTGATGTGTCCATATCCACCTCTTCAACAAAAAACAACAAACAATAACAATCTCACAAAGTATTAAGCATAATAATATTATTACAGATTCATATAGCTATAGTGGAACAGCCATGCAAATATTATTAAGTGATAAGGTTGCAGTGGTGCCGACAAGTGGAATAAGTTTGGTCCATTGCTTATAATAAGTGATATAGGGTTATGGCCAAATAAGTTCCAAAGTGATAATTATTATCGATAAGTGATAAGCGTGTCGTCCATTCTCAGCTATGAAAACAGATGACTAAAGTATTTTTAAATTGTATCTTTTGTGTCGGATCGGGCTGCCGTCTGTAAAGAGGTTTTACGATTTTTCTTGGAGGTCAAGTTGTGACCTCAGTGTCATACACTGGCCTTCATCAATCTCCAGTGAATTGGTTTTAATGTCAATATTCTCTTTGAGTTTGAGTTCATTGCGGTTGAGAACCTTTAGTGCATTCTCAGACTCTGCCAACCTTGTCTTTAGTCCTTCCACAGATCCACCAATCTGTCCCACTTCATCGACCAGGCCATACTGGACTGGGTCCCTCACTAGCTCGTTGTTAGGTCGCTGGGAGCGCATGCCTAGCCTGGTCTGGGCTAGCATCATTGGACCAACTTTCTGCTGGATGGCTTCCTTCAGCTTTTCTATGTTTTCTTCCATTGCTCTGATTTCTGCCATCACCTGGAAGATGATACAATTAGTTTAAATTATGCATCCAGTGTTGTAGACAGACAAGGTGACATGGCTATAGGCATTGGTATGATATCACAGTCTCGTGTCTGGGGGGAGCAAAGAGAGGGAACCAAGGGATAATATAATAGGAATGGCAGCAAACAGATGGGCTGATAGTCGGGAAACTCCTCTGCTTCCTACATGTAAACATTTGGTTTTGGACAGTTGGGTTACTAAGCTACTGTGAGAACATGGGCACTTGTACCAGTTCTCTCAGGAATGCGGCTGCGCTATCAGTACCTATGCAGCAGTGACTCCCTGCAAGTCTCTGATTACAGCCCCCATACTCTAGTACAAGTGGAGCATGCAGGAGCTAGCTAGATGTGGTAGACCACTGTGTGTTGTGTTGGGTTGTGGGGTTTATCAGGTTGGTTAGCTGCTTGGGCTGAGCTAAACTCCTCCACAGGCCACGGCACGGTGGCTGTGGTCATGCAGCTACGCTACATGGTGATTTCCAGGGAGTAGTTTAGCGGTCTAGCTATTCTTTCAAGGCTTCTTTCTGGAATCAGGAAGTTGTTATAGCTACAATACCTCCACATACCACTTCACCAACTCCATACCCAAGCACTCATTTGCATTGGTTAAGCTCTTAAAGAACTTTGGTTGTTTCCATAACCACATAGTTACATCATGCTTAAAATGTAGCCTTGTTTCAGTTTGGCTCACCACATACATTCAGGCTCCAATGAGGGTGTTTTTTGCAAGACTTATGTCATAAAGATGAATAATGAAAGCAACCAAGCATATAATTAGCTCACATGAGATGTTTACTGCATCGTCAATCATGCTTTAATATCACCTGCATTGGATCTCTATTGATAACCAGCCCACTTCATCCACCCACCCGGCTACCTCGAGAGCCCTCCCTTTCCTCCCTCCTCTCCCCCCGGCCACTCTTAACCCCCCACCTGGCTACCTCGAGAGCCCTCCCTTTCCTCCCTCTTCTCCCCCCGGCCACTCTTAACTGCCATATCCACCTCCACTTATCACACTAGTACTCTAGTTCACCTTTTCCAGATGCTGCTCAAGCTGCTGCTTTGCTTCCTTTGTCTCATGAATTCTCTTAGCAAATGCCAAGTTGACTACATTTCTCTGCTTCAAGATATCCTGTTGTGTTTGTTCGATGACTCCATTGATAGCTCCCCTGAGGCTGCTGGATGCATCTCGTTCCTTCTCAGAGTTGATAATGTTCTCATTGGTGAAGGAGATCCACTGCTCTGGAGTCACTGAGCTGCAAATTGGTAGGAAATGGCATTGATTCAGTTTAAACTGTTAACCATAATATTATTAGAACTTGAAAGTAGTGTGTGTGGCTAGCTGCATGTGCAGGGGTGTTTTGGGGTGGAATAATTTGTCCACAAAGCGGGGCTCTAGCTCACCCCCTTCTTTCAAGGTTCACTAGTTTCCTGGTAGCTGGTATTTTGGAGGGCTACTTACTAACTGTATCCCTAACCAAGATCTGTCCATTTCCACCCCCAAAGTTTTATGTTATCTAAATGCTGCCTTGGCAGATCCCACCCCTTGGACTTTGCAGGCACCTGCTCCTTGTCAAAACTTACAAAAATATGAATATCATTAATCATTTGCAAAGTTTTTATAGTGTAAGGATCTTATACTGTGTATCGGGATGATTCAAGGCTGAAAGTCGAAATACTACACCCCTTTTCCCACCAGAACAAACACATAGGCAGTCTGGCAATGCTGTTTGCAGTCTAGCACTGCAGATGCAAAAGGCTAGCTATCAAAACTATCGGGTTTCAAGCAGGTATTCTATTGCAGGGACGAGGAAACTAGGTGTAAAACTAATCTGTGGGATAGCTTCTAGTATTTCAGATGTGAGCCTGCTGTGTATACACTACTAAGTTGACTCTTCCACTACAAAAGGGGTTTAATTAATACAATTTGTAACAAAGCCAACCGTCCACTTAACTTACAAATCATTATCTAACTTATCATACACTTATCTGCTGATGGCCACAGTGTATATGCTGCTAGAATAACACTAATTTTTACATGATACTCTTCTCACGGTAACCATGCGAATGCTAGCTACTCTCACCCACTGCTAAACTAGGATCATGAATTACTTACTTTGTTTGAATCTGAATGGCGTCGGTCTTTGTGTATCCAATCCCTGGAGTTTGATCGGTCAGGGTAGCACATGTAGTGTCCACTTCAAGGGCTCCTAGTTTGTCAGTCAAGTCCTTCTCCAGTTTGTACTTGCATGACTTGAGCACTCTGAGATTCAAAAGAAGAGAGGAGACATTGAAGCTTGTTGCTGAATTAGCAACAGCTTAAGTCTAGTAGCTGTTGCTGGCAGCCAACAGCTTTAGCTGCAAGTGATTAAGTCCTTTCGATGAGATGAATGACTAAGTATTTCTTGCTGCAACTGAAGTCTATATGAAACTGAGCTGGAAGGCTTGCTGTTTTATAGGATAAGGAAGACCACAGGGAGGTGAGTGGGACGCGTTACCCATACCACACAGAAGCCAATGGAGCGAAAACTGGGAAATGCTTCACTTCACAATGCTTGATGTTCTGTGACTTTGTTTTTGTCAGAATTACAGCCCACCTACCACAATGCCACTACACAAACCTACACCTTATTAATCTCTCTTGGCCTGAAGAATTCCATTTCTACCTATATATATAGAGAAATGTGCTATATGATGCTATGGATCCTTAGTTGCTAGTACAGCTACCCCAAATAGAAATAGTTGATCGTTTGACCTCACATGACTTCAAGTTAGGGCAGTTATGGTGACAATTAGAACCCAATAATGTTCATTGAGAGGCATACCACAGGTGTTCACGGGAGGTGCAAGCTACCGTGATCTATGCATCGTGGTATTTTGACACTTGCAGTAACATTATATGTGGATGTGGGGCACTAAGCAAGCGTAAAGTGAACAATGAGTAACTGCGTCTATGTAAATAGTTATTTAGACGTCAGTCTAGGATGAATTAGTGAACACACACACACTCTTGTTCACTGGATCGTGAAATAACAAACTTCAACTTTACGGACCACTAAGCATAAATGTGGAGGTTCAGCTCACACACATTTTGCATGAAAAGCACCGATTGACATACCCACCTAATTTGTTCCGTAGTGTGAGCAAGAGTTTGCTGTAGGAGGGCCTGCACACCTTCAATCACCTCCATCTCCTATGGCCAGCAGTATGTGTGTGTGTGTGTGTAAGAGAGAGAGATGATGTTATAATAATTACGGATAACATATTTTGTGGGGAGTTAAACTTGATAGTTTTTGCAGTCAGCCACTTATAATTATAATCTACACCAAAATTCTTATGTACACATGGCGATACCATTCCATATTATTATCTACCAACACCCTTGCAACATCAGCTTGAGATGAAATTACCAAGCTTAATAATAGTGGCCACCATCCAGCTATGCACTAACAATAATTTTACCCTCTTCTTCTTGCTAGCAACCGAAGTCTTTGTAGACAAAATTAATTTCTAACTACTGGAGGAGTGTGTAGGCAGAGCAATCACTTGAAAGGGGTGCCGTGCCATGGGCCAACAAAAATTAATAGCTCGAACACTATGCATTACTTCATTCATGGCAGTGGTAAGTGGTGCACTTGTCTGTTTCGGTGGAGGCTTGCAAGTTCAAGAGGTTTGTTATCTTGTGGACAACCACTCTTGAACTAACTCATTTAGCTCTAGTAAACAATGGTTGAGGTCTAGGCTCCACATACAGGATGTCTGGTCTGCCTGTGCAAACAATTGGCATGTTCAAATTTTGAAGGAGGACCTGGTTATTTTTGTCACTATATCACAAGCCACTATACCACAAACGGTCAAAGCTCATAAAAATTACACATTATTGCAATTTACAATTAATCCTGCAAATGGTGCTGCTAATTGCAAAAGACTTTGCAGTTTGTTAGATTGAATGTGCAAACAACAATCTATGCTTGTATGCAGGTCATACCCTCACCTTTCCGAGGCCTATCTCCACGTCATCATGGACCATATCGGTGCCTATCCTCTTTTCCCTGTAGTTGAAGCAGCTTGAAGCCACCTCCAGTGGAAACTTGGTTGACACCAACGCTTTCTCTAGCTCTTCCTTTCTCTCAAGTAGCAGTTTAATTTCCTGTGCATTCTCGTCGAGCTTATTTCCAAGCTCTTCCTTCCAGAAGCTGATGTCGCGTAGTCGTTGCGATAGCTTGTGTTCGTTGCTCCGTTGTGTTCTTGCCGTAGTGGCCTCCGTCTCGTTGCGTAGCCGCTCGCATTCGGCTCTAAGCCATTCAGATGCTGCACGCTCTTGCTCTGCTCTGGAGTAGCTCAGATGGTTGGAAGCGTGCCATTCTCTAGGCAGATACTTGGGCGGCGATTGGGCTAGTTTAGCCATCGCCGGGAGCGCTTCAGATGGCTGCCTGAAGATGTTTGGAAGTCGCTCAAGGTTTGAGTAATCGGTTTAACGGCTTTTATACACTGTATAATCCACCCCCTTTTGCAGCAGAGCTGTATTGGATATGGCGGAGACACCTCGAGATCGAGACGATGGTCAACTTGGTGGTTTGTTTCCAAGTTGCTATGGCAATGCACCCAACACGTGCACTTTTGACATAGTCTCGTTCCCAGACCCCATCACGCACGGGGGTGGGGCCTGGGGACGAGACCAGTTCTAGCTAGTATCCGGTCATGCACACGGATCACTTGTTTGGTTACGTAGAGTATCCGGATTAAGCGTGTAAATGGACGAGTACTCTGAAGTGGAAATCTCAGAGAGTGAGAGTGAAGATGACCTTCTCTCCCAGTGTTCAGAGAGTGAATTTGAAGCTGATGCTCACGTGCACACTAAAGGAGAGTTCTATGGCTGCTATCTACTCATCTCACAAAACCCTCGCTTCAAAGGTCGTACATACATTGGGTTCACTGTGGATCCCAATCGCAGGATCAAACAGCACAATGGAGGAACTCATGTGGGCGGGGCAAAGAGGACAAGTGGCAGGGGACCCTGGTCAGTTGAATACTTGGATAATTTATCTGCAGGGATACCAAGATGGGGGGGTCATTCTGTACTTTGTAATCATATGCACCCTCAAAATTAATGAGGATTTTTGCAGATGTAGATGAATAGTACTCTCTCCCAACAAAAGGTGAGACTCAGCGGCACACTAGAGTGCTACAGTTGTCTGCCTTTAAGTTCGATGCAGCCTCCAAAGTGCACACTATTCCCATAGATTCCCACCAACAAGTGTGACAGGAACCAGACCGAACTTCCTGAAAAAAAAAACATTTGCAGATCATTAAAATTTGGTGCCTTTGCAGGTCCATGTGGAGTCCTGTAAGCGTGGGTTGCTCTAAGAAAAAATGTGTTGGCCAAAATGTGGGTCTGGCCTAGCCTCCAAATGAACCTACATGTAGCTCAGTTCAGTAGATCTGAGAAGATGTAGTTTTGCACATACACTTCAATTGAAAAGTGTAAGTGATAAGTTGACTGATATCACACTGCTTCTGTTTGATGCAGGGACATGGTATTGATTGTCCATGGATTTCCCAGTGACCTCGCAGCACTTAAGGTACATACAAGTTATTGTGGGGTGGGGGTGTTCAGGGGGTTTCCCCATATTATACGTACCTCCTTTAGGTAATGAAATACCCTTGCTTATGCGCTTACATGTACACTTTACAAGCACATGTACATCTACTTTCTAAATCAAAATAATATTCACTTACACCACATGTACGTGTACATGTGCATGTGCAAGATACATGTACCACCTAAACTTCGATTCCCATCAGCTGCCCTGAGTTTTCTCTTTCATATTGCTTACTAATTAAGATGAGCTAAAGAATCTGTGGTGATCCAGTACAGTTCAGTTGCACAATAATATTATACTGAGTGAAGAATTTTCCTCATTTCCCATCTGTGATAGTGATATGGAGGTGTGTCCCAACTGGTGGGGCTGAAATTATGGTGGTATCTTACGTGTGTACAATATTCACTGTGATCAACCTGGGAAGCCATAATATTATATCAGTATTGCACCTCCTAAACCTCATCAATAAATGAACAGTTGCTTGTTATAATATTGTATGGTTTCTACAGGATCAGAAGGGAAGCCTTGGGATAGATCCTCCCCCTCCCTCCCCCTTCCCCTCCTCCTCCCCCCACACGTGCACACATGTACATGCTATATGTAATTGCCTATTGACATGTTTTGTTCTTTCATAAGAATTGCTAGGAAATGATTGTTGGCTTCCATTTTTCATGTTTGGGGGGGGGGGGGGGGAGGGGGAGGACTCAGGTCCACCCCTCCGCCCTCAACTTGATTCCCAACAAATAGACCTGTTAGACAATTGCCCATTGGGATCTCTCTTTTATGTGGTGGTATCAGTCATGTATATTACATGAAGAAGCAGCAATGTTGGCCATAAACAAGTGAGGGGCGTTTCTAGCTCAGGCATTGCACAAGCATCAAGCTGTACTTCATTTGTGTTCCTGTGCATGTTTTTTTTATGTCATGTACAGTGTGTCATGCCCAGCAACTTTTATATTGATAGCTTGTATCAAGGGCATATTGAGCCGAAAATGAAGAGTTCAGGATCACTTTATAATTATTCCTTGAAGTTGATAGCAAATAGTGTGGTTTGCCAAAGGCAAGGGTGTTCTACAAGAATAGCAAACAGCTCCATGCATGCACACAACTTCATGCGAGTTATATACACTAATGTGTAGTTAATTGGGGTGCATGAGCTGCATAGTCGAATGCACCTCATTTAAGGTCTTGTAACTAGTTTGTTGGCCCATGACCCCTCTCATCATTGCTTACCCTTTGTTCAGCCACACCCCTCTGATAGCCGGCAATTGCGTATAAAACCTCTGGTTCCTAGGTGATGGCCAACAATGGATGGCATGAGGCTCACCAAAGTTTGAGGGGTTGGAGTTATAGCTGTGTGTTATTGATGAGATTCGTCTTCTATATTATGTATGTTTGTATTTTTACTATTTTCTGCAGTTTGAGTGGGCGTGGCAGCATCCCGCTCACTCCCGTCGCCTTGGCAAGGCGATCGCCAAGCGAAGGTCAAAGGAGAGTCCGTTTCAATATCGATTCCGAATCCTGAGTGAGATGCTGATCGTTGGACCTTGGTGCAGGCTACCCCTCACCATTAGGTGAGATAAATGCTAGTGCAGCTGGTTGACTCTGGGGTTGGGAGCAAGCTACGCGTAGTGCTAGTTGTCTTTCATAGAGTCAGCTAGTGCTGGCAGGTTGACTCTTGTATGTGAAGGTGTGGGTGGGAGCTTGCTATACAGTATTCTGCCCAGGTAACTTCATGGTATGACAGATGACTATGGTTTAAGTCAAAGCTTTTGTGATTAATGTTTGGAGACTAAAATTACGATGTATATTGAAAGCTTGCTGGGTAGACATGCCTTGTATGGTGGGGAGGACACTGCAGTGTAGCTCTGCACCATTTCCAGCAGTAGGAGCACAGCTCCGATGCTGTAGATGCAGGGGCCAAATCTGTGAGACTACTATGCATGTACAAGCAATGCTATAATGAAGCTGACAATCGTATTTGAATGTTGATTGCTTGTTATGCATATGTTTGTCTGTACGTGTTGCAAGGGACTGTCCCAAGTGAATGTATACTGCACTGATATGAATGTCTTGTACATGTACATGCATGTTGAACGTGTACTGATATGGGATGTACATGTACATAATATTCAGGTGGCTGAAACAAGAATATGAAATATCTTTCCCGTTGGACAAGCAACCCCCAGTGCACATGCCCATTGCGTATGGTCTGGTTGACATTCAGAAGACTACCAATTCTGAGAAGACACAACCACGCTCACAAGTCATTTCCCATGATCGGAATGCACATGTACATGGAACTGATTTAGCCAACATTGGATTTCAGGGAAATAATAGCTGTGGGGAAACATCAAGAGAACGTCAATGTTCCCTATGCCATAATAACAATGAGGTACGTATGTTTTCTTATATGTAGTATGCATGACTCACGGAACTATCTGCTGTGGTGTTGTGTAACATAGTGCAAGGGGCTCATGATTATATAATAGTGAAACCTCTAATAACAAACTCTCTGAGAAGCGGACATCGAATGAATCCTATTCACCCCCTCCAATTGCTCTTACTTTAATATTCTAGTAGTACATTTGGAAGCTCTGATACAAAGAGGACACCTGGATAGCCAGCATGCTCCCCTCCCTCCACAAGGATAGTAAACAATAGTTAGATACCGAGTCCAAGGGATCTACGCGATTTAGAGACCTGAAGGCTCGAGGCTGTAGCATCCCGAGCACAGTGAGGGTGCTACTAAGGGCCTGAGGGCCTCTAAAGAGTGTAGATCCCGTTGTCTAACTTATTTAGAATAATACTATAGCAACTACAATGTATAATCATGACAGCAAGAAAGTTCAAAAGGTGAGTCAAAGCTAGTTAGAACAAGAACTGTGAGACTCAGTTAGCAACAAAGCCTAAACAGCTCTTAGTCACCAACACTAGCGCTCAATGGTGCCTCATGGGTGTGGCCAAATGTGGTCATGAATCCAGTGCACGCATGTGCTATGGCATATGGACTAATTATTGCGAGTGTGGTTTCCTGGATTGTTGTCATAGTAATCACATGAAGATCATTACTAATACAGAGCCTGGAGCACTTAGTAAACCTACAGGGATCTAAGTAGGTTGGTACTAATCTGTGCTACATGTGTAAATAACCTTTGAGAGTGGATGAAAGCCAAAACCATGAGCAGAAATCATGAAGTTTATATCTTCCACTCCTTTGTCCTGTTATTTTGCCCCTGGAGCTTGTCCCTGCCGGCCACACCCGACCTATTAGGTCACTACAAATTGCATAGTTACCTCGCGTGCATGCGCAAGGGGTAAAGCAATCGGTTTGTCTGTCGTTGTCGTTGTTGTTGTCGTCGGCACGAAGATCGCCAGATCTCACGTTTTAGGCATTTATGCGTGCTGTAAGCATAGCCAATCGGTAGATATCGGTGAAAAACTGGTTTATACGCGCTTCGAATTGCTCAAAAAGGCTTACTAGTGCCATAGATCATACTAGCACTAGCATAGATCATATAGACTACGTAGGGTACGTAGTCTATATGATCTATGCTAGTGCTACAAATCGTGCATTTTCTGTTCAGCATGCCTGTGATTTATCGACCATACCCACTCATTTACATGTAGCATAACTGATGCGACTGCGCATGCTCAAGCTCAGTGTTGGAACAGTCTTAGAACTATGATCGAAGCTACCTGCGAGTATAGCGATCATCATGCAGAGCGAGAGCTGCGGTAAGCAAGTACTGAATGAGCCATCGACGTCACAAACTCAGCTTGCAAACTTGAGCGCACATGGAACAGACAGTAAATATTACAATCACGCCATCAATATTTTCATTTCAATAGAAAATAAGTGCAATAATAGAAAAAGTTGGCGGTGGCTCGAAAGGCATGCGGGCGGTGGACGGGAAACTATGATCCAATTTGTAGTGGCCTTAATGAGGTCAAGATTGGGAGGGGGATTAATCAACCTCGGAGACAAGGAAAACCTCTCCACAATGGATAATTAATTGTCCTTTTGGCCCCCCCCCCCCCCCCCCCCCCGTGTATCTGCAGTTCAGAGGTTTCACTCTACATGAGGTTGAAGTTGTGGACAGAATGAGGGATAAGGGGGAGGGAGAGTGACTAGCACAAGATTGTGGTGTGGGGAAGTGGTCTTTGCTGTGCCACTGCACACCGCAATTGTAGATCTACATGATATTAAAGGGAGGATTCCATGGAAATGTGTGAAAGAATTTTAATTAATCAATACCCTTTCAGGAAGTTTCAGCCAGGTTCCTCTCATGCCCATTCATCAATGCATCTACCACAGTAGTTAAGTGAATAGTGCTAGACCCCCTTTTTCACATGTGGATAAAGCACTTTAGGGTGACTATTTTTTGCAGGTATGAACGTTTGATATTTCCGTGAACTTCTATCATAGAGCATTAAAATTTGTCGACCCTGTACCATTTTCGCATAAATGATGGAGCACCATACAGTATATTTCCACCAGTGGGCTTGACAGGAATCTGGCCGGAACTTCCTAAAAGGGTGTTGACTATCACCATATCATTGCAGAGCATGTGACACTATCATACCGTAAAGTCTGGTTAATAAGCGCATTCACTTATCACTCTCAGTGGTAAGGAAACATGCGCCCATTACACTATGTGCGGTTAATAGACAGTGAAGTTTTGGTCCCACCTACCGCCAGCACGTTCGAGTGTTGAATCACAAAGCTAGCAAGTTTAATATGAACACAGTGATTCTTGACAAAAGCTCTGTAATACCATGGAAGTAAGATTGGAAGCCATCACTGGAAGGAAGAACAGCAGACTTCTTTGGCAAGACTCGCTTCGAAGTCGAGGTCAAGAGTCCGACCCCGTCTCAGTGGAACATCACAGTGTTGACAGGAAGGAAGTGTAATGCTTTTAACCAGACTTCGCAGTATTGGCCTTCAGCAATTAGATATTGAAACAAGATACATGAAGTGATTTGCTATTGGCATAGGTCGAACAGTTGCATTATCAGGTAGTTGTCACTTAGCCTCATCCGTGCGTTGAAAAAGATTGGGGAGACTGGGGATGAGGCTAGTTCTCACTAGTATACTTCCCCAGCCAGGAGCAGAGTTAGGGGCTCCACGTATGCTCTACACTAGGGACAGGATTTATAACTATCGAATTATTGGACACCAATAATTCGGACTTTGTGGAGGGATAGAGGATAGCCTCATCCCCAGGCCTTCTGAAGGGGGGGGGGGGGGGAAGAAGGCCTGGTATCCACTGCATGCGCATGTGTTGTTATTATTCAGATTTTGAATAATCCAGATACTGCCTAGTATACTCGCCCTTTGACTTTAATTCATCATACTCAACGTACCTAGAAATGGCAGGATTAAACAGTTTGAGTTTCGAGCGAGATTTCAAGGTAGTTTGAGCGACGTTATCCATCGATTGATGAAGTCCTCTGAACAGTGTGGGCATGCATTTAGCGTGATCACTAGTACAAAGATCAGGAGGTCATCTCATATTCTTTAGATAATATTATTATATGGACCACTTCACTTGTCAGCACATTGTAGGGATTAGTGTACAGACACTTTTACAGTAATGGAAAATGTAGCACATGCACATGCAGTGGATACCACGCCTTCCCCCCCCCCCCCCCCCCCCCCCCCCCCAAGAAGGTCTAGGGACAAGGCTAGGTGGTGGATGCAATGGTAAATGATTTTAGTTTGAAATCGCTCTTGGGCATTGATGGTACACATGCAGCTGTTTTTTGACTGAAATTCTTTCACTCTTTAAAATTTAACGTAAGATTTTCCTTCCTCAAGAGCATCAACATGTTTCTCTCAAAGTACAACTCTGGTGGCAGCAGTACTATCAGCAAGAGTATATTCTTGCTATCAGCAATGGTAGCCTCTCATTTGACTTTCTTTTCCGGGCCTACTTCTTCTGGTTTACATTCATCCAGGCCTTTTCATATTGAGGAAGGCATCAAGGGTGATGGTTTTAGATTCAGATATTGATACCATAATGGTATCATTTTTTCTTTTGAGACTACCTAATTTTGGTGTTGCTCTTAAGCATGAGCCTTGAATTGTGTTTGTGGATTCGGGTCTCCGCCTGCTACTGAGAGTAGAGAGGTGTCTGCTTCTTGGTGGTTGCAAACGTATCATTTCTAAAAGAGGATCAATCAGGGAGATGGATTCTATTTGCTGTACAGAGGTAGTACGTTTCCATTATTACTGTACATGTACACATATCATTCGTGGGATATGGTTGCTTGCAGAGACTACTACTGCCCAGTATTGATGTGCTGTGCTATGATGTAGCCCACATGTCATGGCGAAACTTTATTTCAAGGCCCTGTTCAATATGGGGCAGCTAGGTTTTGAGGGCGTACAGAACTTCAGTAATAACTCATTTATATACACGTACAAACACATGTGTATGGATACGTATAATAATAATATTATTATTATTGTTGAAGTGACCCTTACCAGTTGATGCGTGCACGCGAGCATGTGCAGTAAAGTAGTCAACTACTGGGGATGTGGTCAAATTCTTCCATAGGTTACATAAATGTTTACGTAGTCAACGGTTCTTCATAGCAACATGATTCCATAATAATTGGAGTACTCCGGTATACTGACATCATCTGACAATTTGTGGTTAGCCAATTTAATAATAATAATATGTAGGTATAATTATATTAGAGTAGTGGGTATGGCAGACTTGTGACTGCTTTCTGTGGTGGGGTGATCACATTAAAACTAGCCTAGGCCTGGCCACCATACCAGGAGAGAGTCCAGCGAGTTACCTGGAGGTGGACCCAGGTGGTCAGGGATCATGTCCCTGGTTTGCAGTCACCAGGTCCTGTCATCCATTGAGCACTTGGTCTGGCTTCTGACATGTGATGAGCTAGGATACCTTAGCAGTGGGCCCAGACTCTCAGGCTAGCTAGCTGACCAAGGTGGCGCATCCATTCCAAGGGCTTGCTGATCTGTCGAACCAGGCTACACGATAAGTTGCAGTTATGTTTTTCACTGATACCACCCTCTTAGAACTTAATCTGCTAGTATCTGTTGTGAATTACAGTTTTCCTATATTCTTATATTATAATATATTAGTTAATAGATTAGACACAGGGTCAGCCTTTGCAAATATTGATTGACGATTTGGCCTGTTTCTCCAAAAATTCCAGTATTAAACCACGCAATTGAAAACCATCTTGCATTCTAAAAGAAAAGATTTGCTAATGTTAACTAGTATTGTCTATCCTTCTAGTTACATATTAGTCAATTATTCATTACATCCCCAGTATAAATTTACTTTTTTGCGGTTATAAGGTAATTATGTTGTAATTATGATGTAACCTATGTCGTCATAGCGCTAAAATTCAGAGCCTTTACAGAACACTTCTGAGACCTGAAAATCCATAGAATCATATATTAACTTACATACATACCCAGCGAATACATTAAAAGCTGAGTGCTACTTTCTCCGACAAGTAATGCCGGCCGAACTTCACACGTTCTCTTGGCTGACGTAATCCTGTGGATAAATAAAGCTAGCCTTGTGCTATTTATAGCACGCGTCATGCCACGACCGATCTGAAGTTCGGAAGCTGTACTGTGCTGTCGAGTTCATCTCCTTTGATTGAAGCATCGAAACTCGAAGTCGAAAGTTGATCTTAGACTCCATCTCTGAGATTGAGGTCCCGGCATCGATGTGTGTATTGACGACCTTTACCACATGCACCATTAGAACTATGCAGCCACTGGGGATGTGATCAAGGGTTCATTACAGTACAAAATATTATAGTGGGAAACTTGGGCGAAGTTTTTAGATTTGGTGACAATTTAAAAGGGTTTATGCACATGTGCCTATGACGCTGAGAATTCATATTATATCCAAATTTGAATTCCAAACGAGTGCCATTTCTTAATTCCTAACTATACTACAGGTTGAGTCACCAGTCTATGTGGAATGTTACCATGAAGGTTGCTCCCTGGTTGGTCATGTGACTTGCCTGGCCTCCCAGCTTTGTCGAGATAGACAGCAACTGATACCCATTGGGGGCAGCTGTCCTCGCTGTAGCCATGAACTGCTCTGGGGAGAACTGATCAAGAGATGCAAGAGAAAGGAAGACAGGAATAGAGAGCTCCATAATGTATGTCGTGTGGTAGCTATATCTATACTCCTTCTCCATGCTAAGTTTCATCTCTCCTATCTTCCATTTCAGGATGATTCCGATGTAGAGCCCTGCTCGCAGCCTCCACCAGCCAAGAAGACAAGAACTAAGCAAAAGAAAAGGGAGGCTACTGCTGCTCACTAGGTGGAAGCACTACATCTGCACAGATTCTCTACAAATGATTCTCGGCAGCTGGCAAAATGAACGAGGTGCCATCTGTTACTATAGTAACCATATGGACACCCACTCACACACCCATGGACCTAATCAAATATGGCTATGACTAACATTGAATTCTTTCATTAAGAGAAATGGGATACTTATGATCTTAACTGTAGCTAGAAAGCTTAATTTTGCTACATTTGACTATTATCGTGAAGCATGTGATATTGCTGTGTGTGGGAGTAGGTCAACTATGTTGTGTTTACATGGAGGCTGTGTCAGCCACCAGCCCTAAAACATCTATCCCACTGCATGGGGTGACTCCACTTGACAGGCTTTAGGTTGAGCTACTATCTGTGGTCTTACCTGGTTGCTAGCCACCAAGACAAGTGGAGATATACTTACACTCCCTGTATATGGAATTTATATGAAAGCCATAACAACAAAATTTAATAATAATTTTTGGAGTTCACGTCTTTAGGGATACAAATTACACACAAAAACACAAGTGCAGGTTCTGTTCCAGACAGTTGGGTGCGTATAATACCATAGCTAGGGGTACAAAAAATATCATTTCTTCAAATGTGCATGGATGCTTCACTTTAATCATTAAATTTTAGCATGATCCACCATAGCTCCAGTCACTGGATGAGCATGGGTAGATGATGTCTGGACCATCCTGTGATCCCTCCAGGCAGTTTGGCCCCTCGCTGCACCACCCACACTCGCTGTCTTGCACACACGATGAGCAGGACTCGTGCTTGTCTCCAGAGTTGCACTGCGAACATTCGGCCTGGCACTCCTTTGGTACCTCGCTGGACACGGGGCAACTCCACGGGTTAGAGTAGAAGGCGCAGCCATAGTCCTTGATGCGGTTGAAGAAGTTACTACAACCACTCGACACTCGTGAAAACTTGTTGTAGCAAATGAAGAATCCAGCGATCTCTTTGAGGTAGTTGATGGAGTTTGGGATTTCACCAGTCATCCTGTTGTCACTGATATCCAGCAGGGAGAGGTTGCGTAGGTTACCTATCGATTCCGGGAACTCACCGCTCACATTGGTGCGAGAGATGACGAGGCTCTCTATTCCAGGGATGTCCCCAATGCAGTCGGGTATTGCTCCAGTGAAAGCATTGTCCGATAGTTCAATGTCCGTCAGTTTACGCAAGTCACAGACGCACCTGGGAATGGAACCGTGCATGGAATTGTTGAATATGCGCATCATTGTTAACTGTCTGCAGTCGCAGATTGACTCAGGAAGCTCTCCTGTAAGTTTTCCTTGGACTAGTACAAGGACCTGCAGATTCGGCCAACTCTGACCGATCCATGATGGGAATTCTCCGGTAAGGGTGTCTGCCTGGATCTCCTGCAGGCTTTTCATCCCCCTCCAGCTTGACGGGATGGAAGGACCGTTGAAATTGTTGTAGAACAACCATAAGCGCTGAAGAGAGCTGAGGTCCCCGTACGATGATGGAAACGTTCCACTAAGCGCGTTCCTTGAGACGACAATCTCAACAAGGTTAGTCAGCTGGCCAAAGCTCTCGGGCAGTTGTCCCGTGAACATGTTGGAAGAAAATTCAACATTTTGAAGATTTGGTGTGTCCCACTGTGAAGGGAGTTCTCCTTTGAATTGGTTGCCATACAAACTCAAGTATGTCAAATTAGCCATGGAAATTGTGGAGGGCAAGTGTCCGGAAAGGATATTTGTGTTGACATCAAAGATTTGGAGGGATGGCATGGTAAAGATTTCTGTTGGTATTGTGCCCTCAATCAGGTTACTATAGACCCGAAACACCTGCAGAGCACTGGCCTTGGCCAGCTCTGGTGGTAGTTTGCCAGCTAGACCATTGTATACCAAATTGATCTGCAGAACGCGTCCACCGACACAGTAGAGACCGTACCAGTAAGGATAGGTGCAGGGGTCCCCCTTCAGCCAGCCCGTGTTGTTGTTCCATTTAGAGCCGTTCGTGGAGCGGTAGAGTGCTTTGAGCGCCTCCAGATCGTTTGGATCCGTCTGAAATGATTTCATTGGAGGCTTGCGTCGCTCAGCCTCCTTCCTGAGCAAATTGGCCAGCTCGTCCTCCTTCAATTTCAGTTCTCTGCGCACTTCTTTCTCTCTCTTCAGGATGAAGTCTTCCCTCCTCAGTTGAGCCTCGTGGATGTTCTGAGCCCCGATCTGCTCCGCGAGGAGCGTGCAGAGAAATACTCCGAGCAGCAAAAAGTACACTCTCGCCATCATTGACCAGATAAGAAAAGTGTACCACTCGTGTACTAAAAGCTGATAGTTGCATGTACATACATTTTTATAGCCAAATTGCTAGCGTTGTGCGCATGCGTAAAATTTGTGAGCCCACCCACGCCACACCTACCCCATGGCCCACATTGATAACAATGGTAGACTACAATAATTTGCACGCACAATTACTGATACAATTGTGGTGACGCTGACAGATGTATCCTCCTGCTTCGAGGAAGGATGTTTACTGTTTTTAGTACTAATGCACTGTTCAATGCATAGAGACCGACTGCAGAAAGGCAAAAAGACCAGCCATGCCTCGTGTGAGCGTGATGAGCTCGAGCAAGCTGCTCTGCACTATGATCTGGGGTGCCACTGTGTGGGGACTTGTCGTGATTATCATGGCCTGTTCGAGGATGAACATCAGCTTTCAATTCACAAGAGATCTGAGGGCGGACTGTCATTTGGAAATGGACAGACCCCTAGAGAGAACGGCTAGGGATAGTTTCTCTGAGCTACCTGCTCATGTTGGACAGTATGCTCGTCAGGTGTTTGCTGGTGTCTCGGTGGAAGGTGCAGGCTCTCTCGACAGCAAGTGCACCATGGTCATGCTCACCTATAATCGAGAGAAAATACTGAAATTCTTGCTAAGTCATTACTGCAAAGTTAGGTCACTGCACAAGATCGTAGTGATCTGGAATAACGTGAACAAGAGCATTCCAGATGACATACTTGATATTAAGGAGAAGAAATGCTTCCCTGATCTCCTGTTCATCCGAGAGAAAGAGAATAAACTTACCAACAGGTTCAAACCCAGACCTGAGATTGAGACAAACTGTAAGTGTTGATACGTAACATATTGTGGCATTGTATATTAAATGACAGTGCTTCAAGGGATGTGCATAATAATTGGGGCAAGCCTGAGTGAACCCTACATAAACGGGTATGAACTGTGTGAATGAGATATATGGTACGTCGGTCCTTAGTTATGCCCCCCCCCCCCCCAAATGTCCATCATTCCGTATATATATGTGCTGCTCTAATTCAGCAACTTGCAAATTTACATTCATGTGTGCTAGGCTCTGATCGCTATGAACGCTGAACAAAGATAAACCAGCAAAATGCTCAGAACTGAGGCTTCAGATGGTAGGAGGCAAGAGCAAAACAGAGTTCGTCGTCAATCTTAGCCTCAGCTCAACAGCTGTAAGAGACAGAATTTACTAGCCACAGAGTCGATAGAAGAGAAAGAGGTCAGGCTACGAGCATGCATCCTGCAGCCTTTAGTTTATAGTTGGGCGTGGCGCAACATAAATCACTGTTGCATGCTCACTGTCACTCCCCCACAATGCTGTGCATTTCCCTAGTAATTATTATAATTTACAGGGTTGTTCCCAGGCTCACTGATTGTTTGATCATGGAGTATGGGGAGTAGGCTAGCACATGCAATCAGAATTTCCTTTGTATGGGACATTAACACCTCTAAGACTAATTAGGCAAACTTTAGGTACACCCATTTACTTTGTTATCTATCACATTATCACATGGGAGCAGCTCTATTCGACAGGGCACTTAACTCTTATATCCTCAATATTAGAGTATCTAGTATTTGTCAAACATGCTTCCTATAGCAATTTGGCTGATGACAAAATCAATGGCCAGTACAGGACTCTCTAAATTCAAACCCTAGAATTGGAATAATTATAATAATTTTGGAGACAACTTAAGGTCCTACTGTACTCTAAGCCACTTAGCATGACTGTGGTCTATGCATACAAACCACCAGCGGATAGAGATCACACTGTGATATTCAATTTAGTGGTGCGGTGTCTGGTGTATCCATATCAGGAGCACTGTTTTTGTGATTATTGCTTTGCAGAGCTGCTGTCAGCCAGCTACAGTAAACAAGGCTACTTATTATTATAGCTATACTAATGCTAACACAGACTGTTTTTTCTCACGATGTAGGTGTGTGTATAATGGATGATGATCGTTATATTATTGACCTACGTGACTTGGAGCTGGGATTTAGTGTGTGGCAGGTAAGTATTATTGTCACTCTCAATAGTACAATCCAAACCCTTCCAAAAATCGGAAGGTACCTCATTCACTCATTAAATTACAACACTATGGGTGGACTTGGTTACATGGAGAAGTACCAATTAATAAAATCACTTTAAGCCTCCCAGCAGTAGATTTGAGATTAGGTGAATCATGATGATTGTGATTATCATTCTGTATAGAACTTCAGGCACCGGATTGTTGGCTTTGAGCATCGCACGCATTTCCAGCTTGAAAATGGTTCATTTTGGTACGATTTATCTGACTTCTCCAAGCCTCGTAGGAACTACAGCATGATTCTGACGTCAACCGCCATCTTGCACAAAGCCTACCTTCAGATGTTCTATGATGACACCATCCTGCCCAGAGGAATGATCCAGTATATTGATGCACGAAGGAACTGTGAAGATATTGCATTGAACATCATGGTTGCTAAATTTCTGGTGGATGTTGGTCAGAGGCAGGCAGCTGCGCTGGCAGTCAGGCCAAGGAGGGAGGTCAGGAACATGGAATATGCAGCAACTAAGACAAAGAGTGAGTAAATTGTTTGTAGCTAGAGTAATTATTATATTGTTTGTAGCTAGAGTAATTATTACTACATCGTACACAATGGGAGAGACAGATTAATTAGTCGAGTACTTATTTGTCCTACATGTCTAGTGACATGAAAGGAGTGGGGAGTCTTGCCAGTATGTCAAACATGCATGGTGTGGTATGCATAAATTCTGTGGAACATCTTGCAGCTCCATAATCCTACAAAGTTGTTTACACGAAACTGGATTACTTTAATCTGGATTCTAATCTGGGTTAAGGGCCTAGTGTAAACAGAGCTATAATTCGGTTAGTGGCATAAAATTGTGTGTGAGTGATTAAGTGAGAGAGTGTGTGTGCATGTGACATTATGCTGTTGTGATCATCCCTCTACCCCCAATACGAATAAGATAGACTCTATAGGTCAAATTTAGAGCTGTGAGCACTGTACGTAGGCTACAAATTTTCATTCAAGCTAGTGATGAATTATAATAATATATCTACGTTATTTCTCTTAGTTGTCAATGTACCTTCTGTACTAAAACGTGTACATAAGCCATCATAATGTTTGGTTCATGCATGTCATCTATAGTACGCATCTAGCTAGTATAGGTTTGCAGTGTGATGTACACCGTAGCAGCTGGCACACCAATAAGTGCCTAATATAGGGTATTCCTCTAATGCAGGTAATTATACTGGCCTCTCATCACTGCCCGACCACTATACTGAGCGTTCAAGGTGTCTGGATGACTTTAGGGACATGTATGGAGGTGAACTGATCCTGCCCTATGCAACTTTCATCATTGAAAGCATGACGCCAGCTCCAAGTAGAAACAGAACTTATTTATCAAGATACCATAATCTAACTCGCAACGCAAGTCGCACTTTCTTCCGCAGATCACACAACATAACAAAATCAAAATCTTTCAATATATCTGAGCAACAGAAACTCTACGGGTCATTACTAGCTCAAAGAAAGCAAAACTATTCCCGCTCCAACCTACCAAGGTCCAATAACACGATGACCTATTCTCACCAGTCAAGATCCTCCAATAATATGACCCAGATACGGCAACAGTACCACAATGGCCGCCAAGCACCCGTACAGGGCCAACAGTCAAGACACTTCAATGTCACACAGCTACGGAGACCAAGCCAGCAAGGCCACCAGAAGACATTAAGTGGAGGAGAACAATGGAAATACTTGAATAGAACCCAGATACGAAGACAATATTATCACAAACCACATCCAGAGGTTAAGCCTATGAAACCTATGGGAGAACAAAGGAGAAATTCTGTCAGTAAGAATAGTGTCAGATAGATAACTAACAATAATTATTACAAGTTGTGCTTATTGTTGCAGCGTACTCTAATGCTGAATCATGCATTCTTATTATACTAGTAGTTTGATTCGCGATGGTTACTCGATTTATTTAGACAACTCAACATTAATTATTGGAGAATTGTAGATTTCAATGGGTAGATTATGATCAGACAAAACAGTATGTCTGTGGCTGGATATGGCTGGCCCTAGTGTATGGTTTACTGACGCATGTGCCCCTGAACGCTAACTGAAAGCTCATTAAAAATCCTGCATGACACAGTCCAGCAGTTGGTATCCAGCAGAGTTCTATCAAATTTGTGAAGGTGGTAATGGCATTTTTTGACCGAATCATACTAGCATTCTTGGTTAGCGTTTGTTGTTCCTTACTGTGCTTGAATGGTGAGAGCAATATCACCCCGGGGGAAAGAAGTAAGATCATCAACCTCCACAACACCTTCAGAGCATCTGTAGCTCCATCTGCTAGTGACATGGAGAAAATGGTAAGATGCATGATTCATTAGAGCTATTTCATGAGTCATTGCAGCTAGCTACTTATACTGGTGTATGGTTGGTTAGCAACCATATGTGCACTTTGCTTTGCAGGGAGCCATACATACTAATAATTATAATAGCCACCATTTCCTAGTCGATATGCTCCTGTGTATATTGGTTGGCAGTGCTGATGCTCCACCAGTGGCTTGATTGATTGTTGGTATTTCCTGCAGGTATGGAGTGAGGAACTTGCCTTGTTAGCCGAGGGATTTGCTGCCAAGTGTGTAGCTGATCGCCAAACTGATCAAAACACACGATCTCAGTCTTTTGAAAGTATTGGAAGAAATTTTTATGTTTTATCAGATCTGGATTTGGAGAACAAGGTTAACTTCTCTACCATAATTGGCATGTGGTTTAGCGAGTCATCCAATTACAACTACAATGAAACTACCTGCCTTGGGTCATCATGCGACAACTACACTCAAGTATGTCTGCAAGTAAAAATCACTCCTTTTGACATCAATGTGTTCTATTCTCTAGATGGTATCGGCAAGTTCTAACCAGCTTGGTTGTGGCTCATTTTATTGTGAAGTACCTATGCTTCATATTGGTATCAAAGGACGCTTTTTCGTTTGTAACTATGCACCAGGGTAGGTCATCATATTGGTGAGCTAGGGTGCATACATATTGCCATGTACATGTACATGTCAATATAGGGAGAATCTGAATGAAACGAGGTGGCCGTATAAGCTGGGAATTCCATGTTCCAACTGCCCTACTGGTACCAGTTGTGATCCAGAATCCAACTTGTGTGGTATAAATTTAATATTGCAGTTTTGTGGTGCTCTTAAATCTGTTCATGTTCTTCTCCCTTGGCCCAGCAGCTCTCGATGTTGCTGAAAACCCCCACTTTAGGGTGACTCTGCCAAGTGGCCACATGTTCTGCTACAACATTCAAGGAGAGCAGGATGCAGTGTACAACCTGATCTCCAGCAAATACTTGGAGATGAACGCTGGTTTCTCAGTTGATGCTTTGAATCGGAGCAACTCGTGGATGGACTCCATTGGTGTCACTGTCTTCCACAAGGGACAAGAATCGACGCTAATCAAATTTTCAGCCAGTGCCTGGGAGGTGAACGTTGGGGATAGCGTATCACTGGAAGCAGATCAAATAGAAAAGATTACTGTGTCCAAAGGGAGGTTGATGATACTGCCAATGTACCCCAAGGAATTCCCAGTAATCTCTCCCAGTATACAGGTCCAGTTCAGTGACCTTGACCTGGACTTCTCTGTTCACTACTCTGAATCGATTCATGAGGATGAATCAATAGCTCGAGTGTCGCTGTTTTGGCACAGCACTGGAACAATGCATTCTGGAGCACATGGAATAGTTGGTGAGATTGTAGCATCAATATCAGTAGTATGTATATTATTATACGTGTAATCTTATAGTTGGTCAATTGCAAATGCACCCTGTAATGACATTGCATCCATTCCATGGCTTGTGCAGGACAACTCCTACAAGATGGTGTGCACTTAAGAGAAAATGAGAGCAAGCTGATCATTCCTGAGCATGCTCCTGTTTCTGTGACTGAAATCCCAGCCTGGAGATTGCAGCGACTGCTGTCTACCGAGCTCAGTGACTGTCGATGTTGGTCTACTGCCAGTAGAATAATTCAGCAGAGAGATGATGTCATCAAAGGAACTTCAGTTGACTATGTTGTTGATGATGTGTTCTCTACTGGCTTCAAGTTTAGAGGATTGTGATGAGCTGGCTTGCAGCTCAATACTATTATTACTCAGTTATTACCTCTTGACTACTATGTATACGTGTGCACACTACCATTAATATTTTATATTATTACCCCCCATACATGACGAGAGTTTCGACGATGCTATTTGTTTGGTGCCGGCCAGTAACGGTCCAGAGAGCCACCACCTTAGTATTACGCAAACTAGTACTGAAACCTCTTGTGCATTGCATCTGCAGACTTAAGCTTGTTTTCCACATGTACAGTCACTCTCTATTGTGCTACTGATCTTTCGTAGGTTTATACCGGTCTTTTCATGCTCAAATCTGAAGGTACCACATCCTATTATTCCCCCAAAATTATGTTAGGGCCTAGCAGGGAAATGAACCCAACAAAATGAAAAGTTCACAAAATTATTAAGATTGCAGTTTAGACATATCCGTATTTCCTCCATGAAATGGAATCATTAACCACCAGAGAGAATCAAGTTTTTTGCAATTTGTAATAATAACAATATGACTTCACTACATGTATTGCATTAGTTCTCATCTCCAATTTCATAATACAAACCCAATAAGTCATCAGTGCCAGTCCACTCAAAAATCCAAAACTGCCACAGACACACTGCTATAACAGGATGTCCATCCATAGGTATCTAGGTCGCTTTCTTTCTCTCCTCTTTAGTGACGACTGACCGCACTCTTGACTATACTCGTAGCACACACCTTATCATCATTCCATCAAGTTATCAATAATTTCTTGGCTAGTTCATGCTGCTGGGTGTTTGTTCAAGGTCCTCTCCCCTGACCCATTTGACCAGCCACCGGCCAAGCTCAGAAATCAGTTGACAGCACCAGCTGTCCACGACATAGCGCTGGAAGTAGGAGGAGAAGGTGTGGGGGAACGGCTGACCTCCATTTACATAGCAACAACAGAGCACAGCAGCAGCATGACGGAAAGAGATGTAGTAGTAATCTGGTATGACTTGAAGCTGAGTGAATCCAACACTATCGTAGAATCCTATGGGAGAGAAGAGAGTACACCATGTAATATGGAGTCCACCATATATACCATACATTATATACATGTACATGAATTCTTACCAGGAAAGCATATTTGCCAATTTGCCACAAGTTCTAAAACTACATATTGTTTACATAGAAATTTTCACTGGGAGAAAAATTTTGCCAATTCCGCCATCTGCTCTCATTGGTGAAAATTTTCACGTACATGTATTATGGCAGCAACCTTTTATCAGGGGCAAGCAAAGTGAGCCCCCCTTGCTTATAATATCCTATTGCCTGAGACTGACCTAAGGCTTGGGAGTTAGTGGCCAGTACATGGAGGTAGACTAGCAGGCAGCTGGAAAGGCCGGCAACATGGCTGAACAGCTGATTCATCAAATGTCGTCCTATTCCCTGCCGTCTGTACTGCGACCGGACACCTGTGTGCACGTAGGCAATGTCATGTACATGTATACTATAATATTGTATAAGGAACCCAACATGTGTACACATAATGTACTAATTACTATTGCACAATTACTACTATAGAAACTTTCAGGAAGTTCAAAATGGTACATGTACATGTACATGTAGGCATGGCACTTTTGACCATGAAAATCACATTATTCCCAAGTGCAGTGGACTTTGGTAAGCATTCCAATGATAAGATATGCACATGATACATAACCGCTGTCATTCTTAACATACCCAAGCTGAGGACGTACATGACAGTGGAGTGAGGGGAAGGTTTATGCAGCAGTGGACCTAGCTCAGCCTCCAGGTCACTGAGAGACTGGAGCTCTGCCACCAGCATTCCCATCAGGCTACCATCACCTGTGAACAAACCCAGTGAGTACACCTGCAACGACAAACATTAGTGATGCAATATAATAGGTACACTACAACACTTGAAGAGGGGAGGGAAATGGAGGGGGGGGGGGTGAAGAATGGGAACCTAAGTGTATAGCCCTCTCCTCAGGCTCCCTTTAAAGGAGAGCCTGCATGCACATGGCCATGTATGCTGTTGCAATTACACCTCTAATCCACCGCATCACCAATGAAAGTATATAGCAAGTATGGTTTGCCGACGATACCTCAGCTGGGGGGAAGCTTGAACACATCAAAAATTGGTGGGATAACATTTCTCGAATAGGTCCGGAATACAGTTACTTTCCAAACGCAAGCAAGACATGGCTCATCGTCAAAGAAGAAAACCACATGCAAGCAAGACAGATGTTTCAGGGCATTGGAGTCGTTATTACCCCCGAAGGAAAGAGACATTTGGGATCTGCAATTGGATCACACTCCTTTGTAGAGTGCTATGTTGAAGGGAAAGTATCAGAATGGAGGGCCAAAGTGCTTTCAGTGATACTCTCCATGATCTAATGGCACTACCGGCCTGTCTTGGGGGTCTGGGCATCATTGATCCTTCATACAAATGCATCACTCAATCACAGCTCCACTTAGCGATCTCATTGTACAGTAGTCTTAAATCTGTCCTCCAGAAACACAAAGTATTTAGATTGGTGCAAATTATCGTGTTCGTACTAGGTGAAGATAAAGTGAGAGGGCAGAAGCAAATAAGATAGCTAACAAACCTCACAGAGAGCAATGGAAGTGTCATCTGAAAAAGGTGCTTCAACTTGGCTCACTACCCTTCTGATTGCTGATCATGGATTCACCCTTCATAAAGGTGCATTCTGTGATGCTCTGTGTTTGAGATATGGTTGGCATCCTGAGCAACTCCCGTCTCGCTGTGTCTGTGATCAAAAATTCACTATAGAACATGCCCTGAGCTGTTCTCGGTGTGGCTTTCCCTCAATCCGGCACAATCAGATCAGATATATCACTGCTGAATTTTTGACAGAGGTATGTCATGGGGTAGGCACGGAGCCAAGCTTGCAGCCAGTGACAGGTGAAAGGCCTGCACAGAGATCAGCAAATAGAGAAGATGGAGCCCATCTGGATATTGTAGCTGAGAACTTCTGGAGCCCGGCAACGTGCATTTTTTGATGTCCGGGTTTTTAACCCATTCGCACTGAGCTATCACAATACCTCCCTTACCCAATGCTACCATAGAAATGAACTTGAGAAAAGAAGAGCGTACGATGAAAGGATCAGAGAAGTGGAGCATGGATCATTCGTTTTTTCAACAGCTAGGTGCCACAGCCAATGTAGTGTACAAGAGGATTGATTGCAGACAAACACAGCAAGCTGTATAGCAAGACCATGAATTGGCTCAGATGCAGACTCGGTTTCTCCTACACTAGCTGTGATGTGTCTGCGTGGATCCAGATCTTCCGGACCGATCTTCCCTCCATCACCCCATCATTTTCATCTGTGGAAATATTGACCTGGCTGTAGCTAAGGGCCAGGGGGTATTCTAGACTTCTCGAACCATATTTTCATGCCTCTTATTTTTTCGCTATATGTGTAAACTCATATTTTTATCCCAATCTACAAGTGTACATGTCCTGCTACAGTTATTACATGTATGTACATGGTTAAAAATACTTATTGCATGCTATTAAAGTGCTACTGTGTACCTTGTTAGAGGTAATGTAGTTATACCAGGAGTCTGGATAAGAAATGGGGAAGCACTCAATGCACAGTGCCCTCACTTCCTCCAGGTGAGATGGAGTCAGGGGGTGAACAGTGGAACCTGAATACTGGCAAGGCTGTAAGGAGGGAGATCAAATACACTGCATTAAAGAACAATATTATACTTAGTCCTCAACACGCAAGAGAGTTAGCTAGCTAGCCATGCTGTAGCTACCTAGCTAGAGCTAGAGACACTCACCTGCTGCATTTCACTTCCAAATGATGCACACCTGGAGGCGACCTTTACCTTACCTTATTGACCTCGGATGGCCCCGGGCCCCCTTGTAGCGGGGTCCGGAAATTTTTGGTATTGACGCATGCGTAATAGGATTATCGTGCAGACATTGTTATTAGGTGTCTGCTTATCAAAATGCAAAGCTCCCAACAAATGAATATCAACTTTGGCTGGGTGATGAATGTTGCACACAAAGCCATGTGCTGTTAGTTGCCTGAAGAGTATAAAGTCCTCAGAAAAGTTGGCATTCACTTCTCTGTCACAGCCAAGTTTATTGGAGCGTAAATAGGAGCGACTGGTGCAGTATGGAAAGCGAGTTCTTGGAGCAATGGAACGCAAAGTTTGGAGCGAAACCCCCGGAATGGGTATTGACGCTCACTTCACAGTATTCCGCTCAATCACTGCTGGAGCAGGATGTTGACCGAGAAGTAGACAACTGTCAGGCAAGGATAGACAAGCTTCGTGCCGACCTCGACCAGGAGTTGTTTCTAGTCGAGTGGCTTCGTCAGCAAAAGGCTAGTTTTTCATCTGATCTTTCAAAGCCACCCACTTCTACGAAGACACAGAACTCTCACGTGCAAGGAGGCCACGACAGCCAAGCAGTTGGTTCCACACCTGACGACCAGCCAACCGAACAGTCGTCTCTAAATTTAAACGGTGAAGTGGAAGAGGAGAAGGGGACTTCTCCCAACCAGTCCTCACCATTAGCTCAGCCTGGGGGGCATTCTCCCACCAGCCAACCCCATTCTCACAGCGAGGAATCCGTCAAATCAACTCCTGAGAGTCTCGAGTATCACACAGCACCTCAGAGCGTCGCTGGGGACAGTTCTGGGACTGAGCTAGAAGATCAACAAAAGAAATCCACCAGTGAGGTGAAAGAGAACGGTTTGCCCACTACCCCAGATATCTCTTGTCGTCAGCGGTTTGCTCACAAGGTAGACAGTAGTGACGTAACCATAGCCAAGGCTGTCAACCGACGTCTACTTGAACAGCAGAAACTGCATAGTTCTTGTAACGTATTAAACCTTGATAGTGTCAGTGGTAAGTTATCACCTGCTGATAAGCCTGTATTCCGGAAACGTGCTGCCAGTGACCCATCACCTCAGAGAAGTGAGAGAAGTGAGCTCTTTGATCTCAAGAGTGAAGGTGGAAAAAGAGTACTCTCATCTCCTATTGAAAGCCCTCGGCTACCCAAGAAAAGTGTACAGAAATTTGACAACTCGGTCAACGTTGATAGTGTGAAGTCAAGTGTACCTGAAAGGTTAGCAAACGGTACAAGTGACAAATTTATAGAGAAGATAGTCAATAGTCAACCGGAGGAAGGTGATTCAGAGATAGTCATGACAAGTGAAGTGGAGAAGCGTAGCTCAAAGGAAGAGGACTCCATAGAGCTGAGGCAGTGGGCTAACCTTGGCCCGGGCAAGCGTAGCAGCAATGGCATCCTGGATAACTATGAAGGCTACAACATCATTGTTTCACCTGACGAGGAGCGAGATCCAGCCCTCCTGAACGTGTTAGCTGGTAGGATTCGCTCTGGTACGCCTCGAAGCTCCATTGACCACCTCCGAGATCCTCCCCCTGAGGCAGCTGTAGCCAATGGAAGTAGTGAGACTAAAGATAACACATCTCCACAAAGACCTTCTTACGACTCACAACAGACATTAGTGGCAGAGCTATCACCAAGGCGAGGTATTCCACCCTCGCTGGCCAAACCAGAGAGAGCATCACTCGTCTTCTCAGAAGATGAGTGTATCACACCCAAGGGAGACTCGGATCACTCCATGAACATACCAACTGAAGATGAAGAAATTAGAACGAAGGAGAGATCACGGACCCTAGTGGGAGGCCAGGATGACACACTGAATGTCTCGAGAGTAGAGAAACTACTAGAAGAGGTTCAGAGAACTCAGGCCCAGGAGGGGGAGGACGACACTACAATGATGACACTCACACGAAATAACACTGACAAGTTTCGAAGCTATGGTATTGATGCGGAAATGGGAGACTCCTCCCAAGAGTTTACTCCTCTGGGCAGTTTGGACATTGACATTCAGGAGACACTCTCCAAGATCCAGAATGCACCCGAGATGAGTATGGCCACCCTCCTTGACACAGAAGAGAACAAGCAAATGAATGCACGTTTTCAAGCTAGGTATACAGATCCTTCCCTTGATGACTTTGAGTACACACAGGGGATTGATGATGCAACAATTTCCGCCTTGACCCTAAGCAATGAGCTATTTTCATCCCGATCCAACTCTGTGTCCTCTCTGCCTGGTCTCTACTCTAACAGTGAGTCCAACACCAGCATCTCCCCTCCAGACACGGACTCCCCCTCACACGCCCGGCAAGGGGTCAACCTCAGAAACACCGGGGGCGCGAAAAGGGGGAATAGGAGGAGAATGGGAAATGCCGATTTGGACAAGATGACTGGAGCCTCCGATGAAGGGAGTGATCTCTCTCCCAGCCACACGCTGTCCTCTAGGTCCATGAGCCCTACATCAGAGCTGGGAAGTCTTGCCAGCCTGACGATGAGTCCTTCCAGTCCAAGGGAGTTCTCAGGGTCAGACTCTTCAGGAGGGATCGCTGATGCTATGGTGAGCTCAATTGTCTCTCTCCCTCTCTCTTTCTCTCTCCCTCGTCAGTATATTCAATAATACATGCAGTACCATAATATTAGAGTGACTGACTTAGCATGTACCGTAGTGTCTGTACATTCTGGAAACTACAGTATGTGCATGTTATTTTCTTGGATAGAAATGCACAGTGGTATTGGTATCGTCTAATATGGGCATGTGCTTTATGTATCATTTGCATGCACACTGTGTATGTCAATTCTTTGTGGTACAAATTATTTTCAATTCCCACACGTTGAGATAGGACTTGCTATTTAGCAGGTGTAATTAGCAACTCTGAGGAACCATTAGAGCCTATTTTGCTGCTGAAGTGCTTTATTTACTGGTACTTGATTGAAATGATGAGGCTTGGCATTATCTCAGTCTACAGTACATCCCCTTATAATACTGAAGTCGCGTATTAGTGTTAATCTGTAGCGTGTGTCCTGTGGCACCACTTGCGGGTCTTCATTCCTAGGAAATACGTGTAGAGAAAGCCTTTTATGCACATGTAGTCTTTGTGTGTGTCCCGCATTGCGTGTGTGTTTGTTTGTGTGTGTGCAGTGTGTGTGTGTGTGTGTGTGTGTGTGTGTGTGTGTGTGTGTGTGAGTGTGTGTGCCTTCCTTGGGTAGAAGAAATGATCCCTAAAGTTATTTCGTTGTCTACATACATATGTACCTACATAGTGCACACTTGTACACATACATAATGTTCTGTACGAGCAGTAAGATATCATTTGTAGTCTTCCATAAGCAGTAAGCATAAAGCCTGGGAGCTGTGTAGTATTGACTAGGGACTTTGACTTCCTGTTTGCTCTCAAGCATTTCTTTAAACTCTTGATGTGTTCACCTGTTCTTTTTTGAGCTTTATGTCACATGATCCTGTCTGTTGTTTTTTGCTCTCTGGTCTCCGCTCTTCCCTGTTGCACAAACACTGCTGTTTGCTTTCACCATTTGCCGTTTATGCATTACTGTCATTGTCCACACAATACTGACTGATCTCGTGCACCTGATCCATTTGTGCATGTATCGGTGAATGTGTATTAGTGTGTGTGTGTGTGTGTGCAAGTATGAGACAGTGTGTAAGTATGGATGGGATGGGTGGGTGGGTGCTATTGTGAGTGTGAATGGTTTGGTGAAGCAGTTTGTTATAGTTAGTTGTACTCTTATAAATTCATGTTGAGTCTCCCTGTGGGGTACACATCGCATCTGTGTACAGGCATACATGTGCATTTGCATACGGTAGGCACATACATGTACGTACATACATACATACATGTGTACAAGAGCTATAGCAAGCTCATGAGCTGGTGAGGAAGCTGTCATGAGAGATCTTTGTGGGTTGCAGTTTAATGGTTGTACTTGTGCTTCATCTTTGATGCGGGATAGAGGTGGGTGGACAGTAGTCTTTGCCTGTTTTCACTAATCTAAAAGTGGAGTTTAACCAAAATGGGCAGATACATGTAGTAAGTACAGTCACAAGGTTGTGATGTAGTCATGTGACCAGAAACCCTTGGGCCCACTTTTCAGGTGTGATTGATCAACCATAGACTTAGTGACTATTTCCAGTTTAGTGTCCTGAGTAAACTCTGATACCGATATTGAAGCATATTGTAGGTGTAGCCACTGTGTATGTTTGTAATATCTTGTTGGTGCAGGTGCTAGTTTCATGGCTTTGATGATCTGCTTTGCTGTTTATTGTGCTTCCTGATAGTGTGTGAGTGGCTTAGGATGTAGTAGCAGCAGTGTTGCATGTTCATGCATGTAGAGAGCTCCCCATGACGCACAGCGTGATGCAAGTTAAATAGAGACTGTACATAATTGGGTGACAAGGTGATTTAGGTAGACCTTGATTACCATAGATTCCATTCATGCCTAAGGGCCACATCAAAAGGAGGTACTGTATGTGCTTTGCTTGTGCGCATGCATAAGCTGTACTATACCCGTTATGGACGGTACATACGTGTACAAATGTATCTGGCAGTGTACATGTTCACTTACGTTGTATATCATATACGCTTTGTAGGGTGCAGGTGCATATGCATGACATTGTGTGTATGATATACATGTATGTTCATGTCATTGTCCGTATAGTATTGTGCTGAGCAGTCCAGGGATGGTCACTGAATGGGGTTATTGTTAGTTAGTTGTGTGTATGTGTTCCTTTAGTGGACTACTGTCCAATGTATACAGACATTTAGAGAAGTTACTTTGCCAATTTAGACATTCTGCCTTATTGTGTACACGTATGTATCATGGCAGTATCTCTCTCCCCCTCCCTCTCACAAGTGTATCTGTTCACTCACAACAATGGACATGTACCTAATTACAGCATTGTGTGTTGAAGTAGTTTCTTTGGCTTCCCATTATCCTCAGGTGACACTGTGTTGGTGTGTGTGTGTGTGTGAGATTGTGTGCATGTGTGTGTGTATTTGTGTATATGTGTGTATGGATTGTACACAATCATTCGTTGAACTGAGTACACTCATAAACAGTGTAGTTTATTCCAGATGTTTTGAAACTTGCTTAGTCTTCCTAGTTTACAGTAGTTTACCCATCACCGGCTGCTTATCCAATATTCTTGAGGGCAGTCACACTCCTGCAGACTCAATCCGCCTACCTTTTATCATCATAACAAATATAGCTAGATCATAACCTTCTAGTCCTCTCTGTTTGATCCACTTGGTCATCTTATGACTGGCCAGAGGATTGGTTTTGACTTGATCCTCTGCTCCACCCCAGACAAACATCTGAGATACCTGTAGTGAACTTGTTGTCCTCCCTCTCTATTGGGATTCCCTTTCTTTTGTGTGAAAACCCTACGCTCTTGCTTGCTTGCTCCATGTAGCTATGTGTCTTGTAGCTATATTATTCCTGCATAGATGAAGCATTGGTTATATGATATTTCTGTTTAGGGTTATCACCAGTTGTGATACTATCTATCCAAAACAACAGATTATCACTTTTGTAAGCAGTTACTAACTAAAGTAAGGCACACAGGGTTCTGCCCAGAGTGGTGGCTTCATTGGTGCTAGGCATTTAGCCAGAATGCAGTGAAAATCTGCCCGGCGCAGAATTCAGATGTTTTACAAAATAGCTTGAGTGATAGCCACCTCCAACCATACTATGACTGACATGATATATATACTCCTTTTTGCATACACTACCACTGGTGTATAAGTACCCGGATAGTAGTAACATGAGGAAGTCAAGATTACCACTTCACCTCATAATATGCAATTAGCTTCTCCGCAAAGTGGGCTACTGTCACTGATAATTGTGCATATGGCGTGTCATATGATAACCCAACATACCCGATTTAATTAGCCAAATGGGGGGATATGGGGTAGTTAGGTTGTAAGCCCACTCTTTGGGGGACTGCATGATCACGCTGATGCCCACAATTAACAGTCCTCAGTTAATCAATTGCTCTTCCCATTCAACATAAAGGCCATTGACAGTTGATAGACGATCATATCCTAGATTCCTATAAACATCTAGGATTGTATGCCATTTTATGTTCATTGGATGTTTTGCATTGAATACTCGTGGTGAATGGAGACTTATGCTTGTACATTATTATGGAAATGAACATGTATAATAAAGCATGCTCCTAATTTGTATATACTTCGCCATGTGTTGCGTGTATAATAGATAGATAGATATGACTGATTGGCCACACCCTTGTGTTACCGGCACATGCCTCACTCACTTGCTAGCATGTTCATTGTTGTGAGTTGTATAGCAAGATGATGGGTGCATGCTCTGTGGCTTGATTTGTTTTGTTTTATTAGTGAGTGTAGTGGACAGATGCCTTCCTGCCTAATTGACCTGTTTACTACAGTGTGTGTGTATTTTGTGTATATATGCCATATGCCTCTCCGTTCAGTGTATGCTATACATACAATGTCATATATCGTGTGGTACAGTTCCCTAAAGCATGTTATTTATGCAAGTATGCACAATTGTTGTGAATTTGCTATCAGTAATTGATTTACTTTTTGAAAACATTGTGTTGAATGTGGTCCCCTGACTGTATGTGGATATTAGAAAGGTTATTTATCTCTAGCTTCCAATCACTTACATAAATATATACATGTACATATCATAGAGTCGGTAGACTCTATAAGTAGGGATGGCCCGGATATGCCATATATGTAATACATTACAAATACCCAAATATCTCAAAATCGGTAATTTTGTGAAATTTCTAAGTGTGAAAATCAGAATCTCCAGCAAATTGTGCATCTAACAAGACCAAGATCATTCATCAAAACAGTTGTACACGTCAGAACCAGATGTTCAAAAAATAGGCCATTTCTCATTCTTTCTTTCTTCTTTCTTTCTTTCTAGTTTCTTGGGCTAGCTCAAGACAGCCTCCACCGCTCATCTTACTTTGAGTATAAATCCACTCTATTTTGTAGCGCGCAGTGCAGTGGCACGCTAGTTTGTCGTTATCTCAACAGGACGTAATAGTGGGCGTGTACGGCGCATTATCGAATGGGTGTGTCTGATACGCCATTTTTGTGATATAATGCGCATGCTCGGAATATGTTGCCATGGTGAAGTCATGTGACAGCGCCTGGCCCTAGGCGCATAGGCGAGCTACGTAGCTATTTCGTACATCGCTAGCGCTCGCGCTAGCGCGTGCAAGGGCGCGCTGGACCAATCACGGATATGAAGGTTCAAGGCTCGAGGAGCGGTAAGGCGCTAGGCATAGGCGAGCTACTCGCTAGCGCTTGCAGCGCTAGTGCTATGCTGGATCGATCATAGATATCATACCGGCATCGCGATACGAAGGTAGCTAGCTGCTCAGTGCCGACAGTAAAACTTATAACTTGGTTTTCTCCCTAAGCGTTAAGTCTCATCACTACTTGGGCCGCCTAAAGCACTGAGCCTTCTTGGTCATCCTGTTCATCGTCATAATAATTATGAATGCAAGTTAATGAGGGGCGTGGCAAAGAATTTTGTGCACCTCCCATCTTCCACTTAATCAGAAATTGTGAGCAAACCATGTAAGATGACATTGATAAATTTCACTAAGTGCAATAAAAAAGAACAGAAACAAGTATAAAAACAATTGAATAAAATTGAAGAATGAAGTAGGGATGGCAGGATCAAAAAGTACACAAACAAGAGATAATTGCATCTACTATACATCCCTACGCTTGCTTCTTGAGGGGTGCAAAAATGACCAGTAATAATGTGATTGAATCAAAACTGATAAACCCAAACCATCGTGACAACTAGGGAACAACCTGCACGAATGTCTCCCACATACTGCACTCAACAAACACATCAACCATGTGCACAATAGTCGAGAAAAGTAAGCGTAGGGATGTATAGTAGATGCGATTATCTCTTGTTTGTGTACTTTTTGATCCTGCCATCCCTACTTCATTCTTCAATTTTATTCAATTGTTTTTATACTTGTAGGTAATAGGTTTGTTCACTTTTGTGGGTTTTATTTTGATGCCTGGACTGTTTGGATGTGCACTTATCAGTTTTCCTTTCAAGATACAACGGAATGAAATACGTAGAATCTACCCTGAGTGGTATGGAATGAGGACCCCAACTAGTAGCACTGTGTCTTAGTAGATATTAGGCTCGTACCCAGAGGAGGAGGAGAAAGGGCCTGGTACACACTGCATGTGCATGCGCCAGGGGACCCCAGAAAAATACGTGTGCATAAACTGTCTACATTGAATAGCTAGGTTATTACACTATTAGTAGTATTACAATGTCATGTATACTATCCGCTAACTTGATGCATCCACCTGTTAAACAACTGCCTAGAGACGCCACTGCTCTCTCTCTCTCTCTCTCACACACATGCATACATCATTTACTTCTTGATCAAATGTACATATTATATCATATCCATGCACATGTGCAGTCACAGTCTCCCACCACACGTGCGTCACGGATGTTTCCAGTTCGTCGTAGCACAGTGGTAGTTCATGGAGGAGAGGAGCTGGTCATCAGAAAGCTGGTTCTTGCTGGAATCCTCTCAGCAGAGAAGTCCTACCTTGACTGCCTCTCTGTCATAAAGGAGGTGAGTACATATTAACGGGGTGGATGGAAGTAATGTCTGGGTGGCTAAATATGTGTGGGATATCACAAAGGAAGGTAGGGCAACAGTCAAACCGTCCCAACCATTCGTTACCCGTACAATACTTGAATAGGTTGAATTCCTGTGTCTCTACTAATGACCTTGTTCATTCTGCGTAGCGTGTTAGGTGGAGTGGGCCAGTGGCTGAGGGTTGGTAGTTGTCCCCACAGGCACCTCGGGCAGGTAGCCCTGGGTCCATATTTCCGTGTGTCACTGCCTTATGGGGAGGGCTAGGGGAAGGCTCTCACTAGTGGTATCCATGGCAACCTAATAGTGGAGGAGGGCAGCTGGAATCAATAAGTGCTCACTGATTGCTTCAAGGAGCTGCGCCTGTGCCAAACTTCTGTGGGCATATTGGCTTTGTTACTAGCACTTTGGTTCTTATGTCACACAGTATGCAAGTATGGTGTATCTGAAATCGATGTGGTAACGATATTTATGAGTTTAATTGCCAGGTATGCTGTGTTCTCCCCAAGTATACTTAAGCCATGTTGGCCCTACAAGCCTTCAGTGCAGAGATTTCCTTAATGTGGGAATGGTTTGAGTCCATATGATCGTTAGTCTTGCCCAACCAGACCCTCTCATCAAGGCCTTGGTTATTCTCAAGTGGGGAAGAACGTTGGGTATGTGCATGAAAGTGTACAGTGCAAATGTACATGGTCTTGTACAAGTATAGTTTCATGTATACGTGTAATGGTAATAATAGTATTATTTCCTTCTCTACATTTCTATCATTGGAGTTTTATTAGTCTCATATTGCCTGCACGGTTCTCAAAGTATTCATGTATCCACTCTCAATTGCACTCATGTCCATACAGTATTACCGTAAGCCTTTGCTGGCCCGGGCCACCACCTCTCAGCCCATCATCTCAGAGCGAGACGTCAACATCATGTTCTACCGGGTAGAAGATCTCTATGAGCTCCACCTCAAGTTGTCAGAAAAGCTGGAACCAAGCCTGGAGAACTGGTCTACAAAGACCTGTGTCAGTGGGTTCTTTGTCCAACTGGTGAGTCTCGGTTTCTATATGGGAGATAATTATTAGGAGGAAGGGAGGGAGAGGTGTGAGGGAGAGAGAGGCTGGTGTCGTAATAGATAGGGTGTATCAATCTGTCGATTACCCAATATCATGCACAACATAACTACATGTACATTGTACATGTAGCTCTCCTATGGCTTTTAGCAATAATATAATAATTATTATAGGTGGTGAGGTGTTGGATACGCTGCCTCAGTTGCTAGTAGTAATCGAAGCCATAGTGGGTAGGTCACCTGAAAACAGAGACAGAGGAAGTATTGCCACTGGTGATTCCCTCCACGTTGATATCCTACATGTGCACGATCTACCCTGTACACGTACATGTGTCAGTGTCCATTGCATGCAGTGTTGGTTGGACCAGGTGTCTGGCTGTGACAACTGCTCACGTATTCCTAAAACAATCGACTGATTCTGATTCCTGAGTGTCCATACTTGCATACCCTGAAATGTATGTGTGTGTATAATATATGTATTCGGCTCTGCCTATACATGAGCCTGAGCAGATTCTGGATGAGTGTTGCTCTTAATCCCCTCTAAAATGGACTGACCAGTGAAACTAGCTCTTGATTAGCTGGTTGGAATAGCATGTATTGTACATGTACAGGTTTACTTGTCTGGCCTAGAGCCTCTGAATGTGTCATGCATGTGTGAATCTTGATGTACAGTGTGTAATATCTCCACTCTACTGCCTAGTGTATATTATTGACAATGTACATAGCCGCCTGTTTCGAGTATGAGTGGAATTCATTCCTCCCTCTTGATGACCCACACCCTTTAGCACTTAACACATACACTCTATGCTGTATGCCTACATTTGAATAGTTCACGAATGGATCTTGCCATGGTATATCTGTAGTACATTTGTGTATAATGGTTTTGAGTTCTCGTAGACTAATGTTTGACCATTGCCTACACTGTAGCAACCAAAATTTTTACCGTGCGCTACCTGAATTATCTACACCTTATTTATCCAGACTTACTTGTGATGGGCAAATACAGCAGGGTGTGGGCTGATCATCCTTCAAGGGGTGTGGTGATAGTAGAGCATTGAGCTTGACATTTTTCGGACTTGCTTTGGCCAAAACTGGATGACCAGTAAACTTATATAAATGCTACTGACTAAAATTGTGTTAGGCTAGGCATCATAAATTGGTTGAAAAAAGAGGTACTAAGTTATCCAGACAGTTTTACTTGTTAGGCATGTGTGCTAGCAATCACCAGAGAGGGATCTGGATAATTGAGGTTGCACTGTATTATTGGCTACCAGAAGGGTGTGGGTGATCATAGGGTAAGCCAATAATGAGAGGGGTCATGGGCCAACAAAGTTGTTGGATGACCTTAATTGTGGTGCTTTTGACCATGTATCCCAATTGAGATCATGCAATTATTACTTACATGTATATTGTACTGCATAGGCTTAAAACCTGGGATATAAAATGTGTATAGAAATTGCTATATTTGAAAGAGGAGTGGATGCTTGCCTGGGGCACTACTCCATGCATATATGTGCTGATGTGTGTAACATGCATATATGTTTCTACACGTGTAACTTAGAGCTAAACAATTACTTATTGTAAGAGAGAGTGTCTGTGAATGTGTATTGGTCCCAGCCCTAGTCTAGCTAGCATGAAGACAGGTGTGTGCCTATGATTCCAGTCGGCCATGTGTCTTGGGTGTGTGTATAGTGGCATGTAATTTTTGATGTTCTGGCTTCATTATTCAGCTCTACTTGATTTAGATGTGTTGAGGTATGAGGTTTTTATGCCTTGTTCTTACAAATATATTTCTGACAAGTTCTTGATTGGAGTTAGATATTATGTACACGGACATATACACATGTACATGTGTGACTACATTTAAGATTAATTTTATAGTACATGTAGTATACTCCGTATTGTACACCTCCTTTAGTTGATGTATTATGTGCGCATACTTGTATAGATCATAGCTAGAGTACACAGCTGTTGGTTGTTAGCTGAATTTGCACTAGCAGGGATTGATGCAGAAAGCTTTTATCAGTCGCACTTAGCTTTAGAGGATGCTTTCCTCAATATGATGTCTAGTACTTTGATCTCTGCAGAGTCTGGTGCCACGTTTACATATTCGTGTAACACTGTCCGATGTTGTAGGGGTAGAGGGGGTGGTGGGAGGAATGGCATTAAGATAGGAAATCACAGAATGTTGATCCTTCTTGTATTATTACCTAATCTGTATATGTACGTACATGAGGTATAATTGTTACTAATTCGCATAGCAAGTATGCTCATTCTTGTTACACAAACACTGGCAGAATAGAATAATAATAATATACTTGTTGACGGGGAGTCATCTATGCCCAGCTAGCCATCCCTGCACCAGATGTGGGCTGTACCCAGTTATGCAGGAAAGTGGTACAAAAGTGGTTGCACGTTCTCAAGCTACATGATCAGTGATTCAGATTATAATGGAAGAGGTGTGCATTTAAAGGAGATCCAATATGTATGGTATAGGTCGTCAGTGTGCGGTAAGGGTCGTCACGGGACTTAGTTAAAATTGCATGTATAGTACAATTCTGAGTCTCTCCCCCTCCCCCCTCCCCCCCTCCCACAGTGCCGGAGCCTGAAGCTCTACAAGGACTATGTGGAGATGTACAGGGCTGCAGTGGAGTGCCTCAAGAGACACAGGCAGGAGAATGAAAACTTCACTCAGTTTATTGAGGTAAAAGCAGAATCAGGCACGATTACTCTAATATATGTACATGTGTATACAATACAGTTAAGTAAGGTATGCTGGGGCACTGTGCCATTAGCGCTTGTTCTATGTTCTTACAAATAATATTATTTGTGCTGTTCACCTGTTCTTTTGTTTTATTCTTCTATCTGCTATGCAGACTGTTCAAGTCACTGTAGCTGTGAGTTATAAGGAGGTGCCCAAGATCAATGGTGAGTCCATACCAGTCAAGTAATGAGTAGGGGATTGTTGATTCGGATTTGGTGGGTGTAATGTTAATTAGTTGTGCTCCTACACAATGATTACACTATTATTATTCTTTCTTTAGAGCTGCTGAGAAGGCCCATTGAAAGACTACAGAGTTACTCTCTTGTGTTGACTGTAAGTAGTGCAATCTGCTGATGTTACAATGGGTGGCTCATATCACTAACTCAATCACCAGTATCTCACATTCTATGCTGCGTTTGAGACAGGGAGAGAGCCAATATTAACTCCCCTGTTGCTGGACAGATTGGTTTGAGAGCTCTTTGTTAGTGCTCTTCAGATCTCATTCACCAGCTACAATCTCCCTTAACAATACATGCACCTAGGTGTTTTGTGGGGCTTTCCTTTTAGAATGACGTAAAATTCCTTATATAGATGTGTAATTATTTGGTATGTGTGAGCTACAGTGATTGGAGAGAAGTATTAAGGCAATCATCAAACAAGTCATTCTTACAGCAAGGGCAAGGCTCCTTGTCAGCCTTGACCTGCTCAATACAGGCCTTGCAGTAGCTATAGCCACAGCAGGTGACCTGGTAGGGCTCACAGAGAACCAGCAGACAAAGTCTCAATTCCTCGTTTGTTATGCCTTTCCCCATTAGGCATTAGGCTATACAGATTCTCATAACTGGTGATTTGCCTACTATTGGTTGATACATGTAGTACAAGTAAATGTGTACAATGATCTGCAAATCATTATTATTTGCGCTGTATGAGCTAGTGTTCTATTTCTACAGGACTTGTGCATGCACACTCCTGACAGCCATCCCGACTACCGCGTCTTGAAGGAGTCCCTGCACACCATGTCCGACTTCATCGCCAGCACTCATGACCCACAGTCCTTCCAACAGGTACATACGTACATGTACATTCATGAGTTTATGTAAGTACTATAGAGCTGGAAAATTTTGTCAGGAGAAAGTTGATAATTTAATCTCATCACCTGCTCTCATTGGCAAAAAAAAATTGGCCATGAATTGTTTTTAAGATTGATCACAGAGGATAATAAAAAATTAATATGTAATTTCGTGAAATGTTTGACAATAGTTAGCTGGTTTGGATTTTGGCCATGCAATTCAAAACCTAAGCACTAAACATTTTTTCATTGTTTTCCCACTATTTCTCACTGTTCAGTTGAGTGGTGGTTATAACCGTGAGCTGGTCAAGGAAGGTTTGGTGGTTGAGCTCTCGGATGACATCAGGAAAGTTCGTCGATTGTTTCTCTTCCATGATGTCCTTGTATCATCAAAACAAAAGGCAACTAGGTGAGCATAGGATGTACTTGTACATACACACAAAGATGTACTGACGTACCAGTTAGTCACATGGCAGTACCAATTAAAACATGTCCTGTATTATTTTACCTTTCGAGTGTATACATGTACATGTATGTGACTGCATGTACGCCTTCACACAATGTATGGTTGCCTGTCTGCAGAGGAGGAATGAAGTTTGAGCCCAAGTGGTCTCTGCCTCTCTGTGATCTCTCCTTTTCGCCGCCTGAGGAGAACCCAGAAGGTAACCAACAGATCTGTTTGGTAAAGGGTCGTCAGATACCTCTTTTTTTGTGTGTGTTAGCTCCTCGGCCAGTGCCAGTGACCAGTGACATGGAGCTGAGTGTTATGAAGAACAAGATAGCCGAGCTGAAAGCGCAGCTTAACAAAGATAACCCTCGGGAGAGATCTGCCTCTTCATCCGGAGAGAAGGAGCCACAGGGATTCACATTTGTAAGGGCAACTGCTGCATGCATGATATCATGCCTTATGATTGCTGTTGGTGGCCCTTTGCAGAAGAGGACACTCAAAGGTCACATCTCAGTCATCAAGAGCAAGCAGGCAGAGAAAATGAAAAAGAAACTGCAAGAGCAGGTACTGTTTGGTGTACATGTGCAATCCAGAGTGAATTGCATGTATGTGGTATACATGTACTGTACATGCATGGAGCTCTGTATTTGAGTGGTACCGTATTTATTTGAATAGAAGCTGCACCCCGATTAGTAGCCGCCCTCGAATAGTAGCTGTACGCATGCACGAACACAATTAAGTGGGCGTGACTGCGATCACAATCCCTAAACGATTATTAGTTCGAGGCAAAAACATGGCAGAAAACGTCCTTGGCTTGATTCTGCTGTTTATTTATCGATCATCTATGTCGAATATTCGAAAATAAGTCCTAAAAATCCGTGTCAATGTGTCCAAGAGGTATTGCTCCAAAATTAATAAAAGCTGCCCTCGATTAGTAGCCGCACTTCCTTCAGCAAGGCCGGAATTAATAGTAGCGCGGCTAGTATTTGAATAAATACGGTATTTGCATATGCATAGTGTAGTATGATAGTAATTGTATGACCTTAATTGGGGTGTTGGAGATGCAGCACTCCAATTAAGATTTTATAACTATCTTGTTAATCCATATAACCACTCGCATTATTGGCGCCCACATGCTTCTGGTAGCTACATGTAGCAATTTGCCTATATAATTTTTAGTTGCTAGGCAATGATCAAGAATACCTTTACTTTAACCAATGGTCTATATCACTAGCTGTACATGTGTTTTTTACGTTATGATTCCCTAGGTATACATTGTACATGTACATGTGGGCTATGAATGTACATAATTATGTATTGTGTATGTGCATACATGTAGTTTCAGTGCCGTAGTCACTAGTTGCTATCCTATACATGTATATAATATTATGTATGTATGTACGTGCTCTTTCCTTTTTGCAGCAAGTATCTTTCTGGGTGGCCTCCCCCAGTCTCCCTCTCAGGATTTACGGCAGGAATGGAAAGGTTAGTACTGATGCAGTTGATGCAGTGCATGTACATAACGATTGTGATTACTACCAAATTAAGTGCTGAAACTGTTGACTTATTTCCCGTTTCAGCAATCCGTGTTCTTGCTGCACAATGAAGAGGAGAGAGAGAACTGGATATCAGCGATCAAGAAACTCCAACCAAAGGGTAAATTTCTGTCATAAGTCTATTTGTAATTTGATAGATGCAAGGTTTACGCTTTTTGGATATAACAATTTTGCATGTTTACTTTGTGTTGTTTGGGATAGGTGGTCCTTTTTCAACACTGCTTCCATTATAATCGGCAAAATAAGAATGCAAGGATCACTCATATCCCTCTATATAGTATCATAATAGTGTAATTCCGCTCAATTCCGACATGCTGCTGCTCCAGACAGTACTTATCCAGATTTTATTGCCATATGAAAAAAGAGTGAAATACACATATTCAACTTTGGTTCCCATTGAATGTATGTGACGTGTTGTGACGCTCTCCATTTGCTCCTGCATTGTAACTTGTGTATGATACCACAGCTGAGCTACTCAAGCTTTTAGTACATTTGCCTAAACTCTAACGGTTGGACCAGGGAGGGTAGCTTCGTTGATCACTGGTTGAACGATTGTCAATCGACCCTCTCTCGGCTCCTTCAAGGTAGTTTTACAATCTGTTTTCAATGAAATCCTACAACCTGATTGGCTGTATCAAGATCTTGCTCGATCAAGCCAAAATGGAGTACATTTCAAGACTCGTTTCCACATGTGATAGAGTCTGAACACAAGACTGCAGTACACAATTGTTTGTGTATACATACAAGTGATAAGTGCAGGCCCTCACAGGCTCAGTATAGTATGAAGTTAACAATGTGAAAATGCTTACTGTTGATGTTATTCCTGTAAGCCTTTTCAATTATGGGCATGTTTGTTACAAAAAAATGCACAAGTTGACAAATTAACAGTATTTCTTCCCTGATTATATGCGTACAGGCACTATTCATGTATATGTTATGCTGTATGTACATGTATATACTGTACCTTCGCAAAAAGGGCCCATGGGCGGTGCACCTTACATTGGGCCAAGACTGCGGGGATGGGCTGGATATTCGAGGTATCAGTGTCACAGATAGACATGAAAGTTGAAGAGCGCCCAGGTAAATTAACCACGGATATTCATTATTCGAATAGTAGCTGTGGCTACTATTGATTTCAGCCTTATTCAAGAACGGTTACCAATCAAGAGTGAGAGCGACTAGCAATGCAGTATTACTTCACCGTGTGGCATTGAGGGCAGCCGTATTAAGTGAGTGTGGTTACGGTCACTAGCCGTGCAGGATTGGTTTTTTTTGTGCAGAAGTGCGGCATAAGGCTAGTTCTGGCTGTTTGGCAGGTTATTTATCGATATTATTTGAAGTTTAGTCCTCATAAACCAGCCATTTGAGCTGCGTTTTTCCAGGGCAGCTACACATGGGTGCATATTCAAGTAAACATTAGACCATAGGAAATTGAACCCAAAGTGGGGGTGGGCCAATATTCCGTAGTGGGCCCTCTTTTGCAAGGGTATGGTAATACGATCTATTAAATACATGTACCGGTACATGTACATGACCATCCAATAGTGCAAAATTCTTCCATGGGTTGCTAGCTATTCTATACTGTATGCCACTTTTACACATGAGTACGAAACACTGCAGTATTGTAGTAGTACAATATTAGCTTGAATCTAGCTCTAGTTTGATTGAGTAAGCATATTTTCACTTGTAGTTTCTAAACCATATGTACATGTATATATTTTGTGCACGATGACTTGATAAGCTTATACATGTGCACAATATTCATTAGCTAGTTAGCCAGTCACAGTGTATGCTACAACTGCCGAAAGTCCATACAATGTATGTTTATCAGGTTTATTTGTACACTACATATGGGAGATAATAAAATGCACGAACTGCACCCATGTTCAGTGAGCATGACTTTGGCACTTTTAGCTCAGTCACTATTTTGCCAGCTGATGACCTTGAAATCTTTTCCATCGTTTAGTACCCTCGAGTTACATTTTGAGCTCAAGAGTAACTGAACAGAAAATTGGTACATGTACACTAATTTTATTAGTACCGTATTGTCTCTAATTTAACGGACATCTCTAATTATCTGGACACCATTTCGAATTATTTTTTTACCTCTAATTACACCGGACAGTCAATAGTCTCGTCCCCAGACCCCACCCCCAAAAGGAGGGAAGGGTCTGGGGACATTGGTGCTGATTCTTGGTTCTGCAAGCTCAGCAATCATGTGATTATTTGCATAGGTTTGTATTGGAGCACGTGCAGTCACGTGATGGTGCGCACGACCAAGAAAAGGCCTCCAATGTCCCCAGACCCTTTCCTCGCGTGCGTGATGGGGTCTGGGAACGAGACTAGACAGTCAATGAAGTTTGAGTTTTTGTTGTTCTAATTATCCGGACATTGTTGGACAGCTCGCGCTAGCGTGGTACTGATCGAGCAAAAATTGCAATGGACAGCTGCTTCTTTGGTGGTACTGAAGGAGGCGAGTTGTTCTCTTTCCCACTGTGAACAGGGAGCTCCAGGTACCGTCTCATTTTCTCAATCTCTGCAGCTGCTCGATCGCACGTCCATTTGACCGAATGCGCATGCGTGAAAGCGTGTTCTAATTCATCGGACGCTTTGAACGCCGGATATTTTCGTGTGCTCTAATTATAGCGGACATTGGCCAAAAATTAATAATTATTTTTCTGGTGTCCGTTAAATTAGAGGTAATACGGTATGTGATATCCCCAGACTCTCAAACTCGAAGTTTTCATATTATATATATATACGTAGCTCCTTTAGGAATGGAACCAGTACCTACAAGTATGGAGGACCAAGGCACCACAATGACAGTAGCATGCATATCCTAGTGTTGGATAGATTACTGACTTTGTGGGCGAAAATGCGGAGTAGTGAACTACCACACTGTCATGATCCCACTAGATAATGATATTCACGATGCCAGGTGTGCGTAAACAATAGTGCTTTCAGATAAAATTGCGTACACAGTGGTCCATTGTCTCAGTAGCAATGGCCAAGAGGCGTGGAGGTTTTAATTTAGAGTTTGTTGAGAGTCCTCCAAAGATTGTTCAGAGTGAGTGTCCAGTGTGTCTGCTGGTTCTCTGTGAGCCCTACCAGGTCACCTGCTGTGGCTATAGCTACTGCAAGGCCTGTATTGAGCAGGTCAAGGCTGACAAGGAGCCTTGCCCTTGCTGTAAGAACAATATCTTTGATGATTATCCCAACAAGGGTCTCCAGTGATCTCTTTCTGGCTTCAAGATATACTGTAGCCACCGCAAGGAGGGCTGCCAGTGGATTGGAGAATTTGGTCAGTTGGAGAGTCACCTCAATGTCAGCCTACCTCAACATGGCCAGCTAGAAGGTTGTATGTATGTTGAAGGAACTTGCCAGTTCTGCTGTAAGCCCTTTATGCGTTCCCAGTTGCTGGAACACCAGTCTGAACTTTGCCCTCTGCGTCCTTTTGCCTGCCAGTACTGCAAGGTATTCCATTCACACTATGAGGATGTGATAAACAACCACGTGCCAGGGTGTGTCTGTCGTCCTGTATCCTGTCCCAATGAGTGTGGTGCCACTGTCTTGCTCAAGGATGTGGACAGGCACATATTTGACGACTGTCCCCTGACTGTCATCACTGTGCAAGTTTATCGTAAGGATTTACCACCACACAATGTCTTAGTTAGTGCTTGTGTGAACAAGGACAAGCTTGAACTGGAGAGACTTGAAAGAGAAATTGCTGTTATTAAAGAACAGCTAGCAAGGCGTAATCGATCTCTTGATCAACGTGCCACAGGCCTGCGTGCTAGCTCCAGCGTTGCTCCTTTATCTCGTAGTGGAGGAGCGTTGCATCAAATAATCCTGTTCGCGTGACTCTGTCTACGTTTTCCACCTTCAAGGCTAATGATCAAGTGTGGTACTCCCCTCCTTTCCATGCCCAAGGCTACAAGTTCTGTGCAGCAATCGCAGCCAATGGCTTGAGTACAGCCAGAAACACATACGTGTCTGTATTCATTTATCTGATGCGTGGAGCTTCTGATAGTACATTGAGGTGGCCATTCACAGGTATCATCACTCTTCAGCTCATTGACCAGACTGGAGAGAATCATGTCACACATGTTGTCGACTTTACTAGTGCGTTGTGTCGTAAGGCTGGTGATCGAGTATCCTGGTGGAGAAGCAGGTCATCTGTTGGACTAGGAAAGTATGAATTTGTTTCTCATCATCAACTTGGTCCTTACTTAAGACATGATTGTTTAGACTTTCAAGTTTCGAAAATCGAACTGACGTGAATTATATGCATTGTTTGTTTTGTGAATGTTCCTTTCTCTAGTTGTGTGTACATCTTATCTTAGCATCAATTGCAGTGGCTTACTGTGCGTGATTTTAGGTATCACAATGTCATAGTACTGAAACACTATCACTAATAATATATCTCCAGTAGCTGCATGATAATAACGGTGCATATGGTAAGGGGTCGTCAACACAGTGCACATTCAATGCCCCTAATCCCTCTGAGACCGACTCTCAACCTTGAAAGTGACAAATCTCGATGCTTCAATCACAGAGATGAACTTGATAGCATAGTAAAGCTTCCAAAGTTCAGATCGGTTGGGTCGTGGACGGTGTGCTATAATATTATAGCATAATATAGCACATGCTATATAGCTAAAGAGATCACGTAAGCCAAGGAGTTTGACCAGCCATACTTACCAGAGAAAGGAGCACACAGCTTAAAAGGTATTCGCTGGATACATGCGTTAGATACTCTACATACATGTACTTACTGATTGTCAAGTCTCAGAATGGCTCCATAGAGGCCCTGAATATTCTCGTAATTACCTAAGAGATTACCTAATAATTATCTCATAACCACAGAAAAGTAAATTGCTACTGGGGATATAATGAACAACTTAGAGACTACGTCCAGAGTCCCTCACGAATACGCCGCCATAAATTCGAACTAGGACACATCGACAAACTGCGCATACTCCGTATACGCATACAATATTGGGGCGCGCGGCTTGAGCCGGTTGACCTTCACCTGCCATGTGCTCGACTGAATAGGGAAATCCCCCTGCCCTGAAAGCGAGCTCGCTAGAGAAAGCAAACTGAGAGAAACGCCAAAAGGATATCATTGGATAGTCCACGATCTCTTCTACGCTAGGTTCGAATTCTGGGTCCCAACAACCTTTCATGAGCGCTAAACATTTTGAAACAGTTTCACAGCAATTACATCATAATTTCATCATAGGTTTCATCATTATTCATCATAATTACCTCATCGCGAGGCCGAATCGATTTGTTAATTGGGACTCTGGACGTAATGAAAAACTTGCTATATCCCTTGTCCCTCATGAAAAGTATCATACCGCTCTCTCATTATCGACCTCGGACACATCGACAAACTGTGCATGCTCCGTATTGAGGCATGTGGCGTGAGGTGGTTGACCCGGATGTGACCTCGACCTGCCATGTGCTAGACTGAATGAGAAATCCCCCAGAATACGAACGCGCCAAAGAAAGTAAACTGAGAAAATCGCCATATATCATCGATAGTCCACAGTCTCAGGGATCTCCCTAGCTCTGGCTCACCAGAGTGGTAATGGTTAAAAGATCAAAGTAAAATTGTGGTTATTTCTAATTAAAATGACCACATCAAAGTTAAATCTATGACAACAGAGTGGTGCAGCACCACGCTACTGCGCTTTAGGGAGAACCCTGAGTCTCTTCTTCTCTAGGTTCAAATTCTGGGTCCCAACACCCTTTCATGCGAGCTAAACATTTTGAAACGGTCTTCACCGCATTTTCATCATAATTTTATCATAATTTAATACCTCATCAATTGGCCAAATTTTTTTGTTGATTGGGACTTGGGATATAATAGTTGCTATAAAGAGTTGCTATTATTATCCCGGGGTGCTTACTCAAGAGATAAAGTAACTGGTTTGGTTGTCATTTCCATGACGTCCCGAAATTGAGTTGTGAGCAATGCCCTCAAGGTTTAGAAGAGTGATGAATTTTAGCTCTAAGCATCCTAGAAAGACACGAATGCTGCAAATTGTGTGTTAAATCAATTACACTTATCTGTTACACAAACATGTAGTACTGCCCTCTACTGCCTCAGCTGCACATGCACACTCAAACCCATAATTTGGTAAAGGGTGTCGAATAATTAGAGATACTAAATAAATACCGTACTCACTCATCCCAATACATGCACTGTACATTTTCATTCAGCTGTGAGTGGTGTTACGCTGAGTTCATTTGAGCTTCAGGACCTCTTAAGCAGACAGACTATTAATGATGTAAGAATGACATCATAATTATACTTGCATACAATAACTGGTTTTCCCCTCGTGATACTAGCTGCGAAAAGTGGAGGAGATGATCAGCCCTACAATTGGTTAGTGATTAATAATATACTCAGGCCTTTTTATATACATGTGCATATATGACTGAGTGCTAATTATTTCTCTCCATGTTAGATGATGAGTACCTGAGTGGAGTGCTGAGAGTCAGGGTGACCTCTGCCAATGGACTCAAGGCAAAATCACGTACGTTCATGCAGGCATACAAGTATACTGGATGTTGTATGTATGCTCTGGGACACTTTTATGCATTGCGTTTGAACTGCGCTCGTACTGTGGTGTGGGAACATGATGCATGTATGGAATATCTCTATCTGTCGACCAAAACTTGTGTGTGCTTGTATTCATCCCTGTTCAGCTGTGTGCACATAGAGAATGAACAGTTTCAAGCTTGGATAACCTTTGTTGTCTTATTGCCAAGGGGGGCTAGCAAGTGTGACAGCACTGTACTTAGGGTAGACACCAAAGTGGCTCTGTTGGGTTAGGTTTGCCCAGCAGGCATTGTGATGGTTTACCTTGTAAACTACCCATGTAATCAGCTTGCTTTAGTAAGCATACCATGGCTGTGTACTAGGGGATAGACTGGGCTTGGAAATTCGAGAAGTGAATTAGGAGAAGCGAATTATGTGGTATGTACACTTACATGATGATGAGAATGCAATCCTGTTGTTTGAGGGCGTAATTTGATATGAGAAGACACGAGCTACTCCCTTGTAGGTAGGTCAGTGGCTATTGCACTCTAGTTAGCTTTGTTGAACAGCACAGTTGCACGGAAGTGGAAGCTGTTAAAGTTTAACAAAGGTGTGTCGGAAATCACCATGTGCAGTGTGTGTATGCATTGTACGAGTATAATGTCTAAAGAAATTTATACTCCCAACTGCTTGCTGTTTGCCTTATTAGCTTCTTTCTGCTAGTTTGCATCACCTTCCTACCTCTCTTCTGCTCATGCTTGAGCTCATTGTTGAAATAACTTTCCAGATAACACACATATTCATGAGCGTTCGAGCGCGAGTGATATCATTTCATGCCAGTGATGTCCAACCAATCAGATTTGAGTATTGAAATTTCCTAGCATTCTTCAAAAAAATTGGTGCCAAAATTATTTCCATGCAACTGTGCCAGCATGAGATCTAGGAACTCTGGTTTAGTAGCCTGATACCCAAATTTTCAGTTCAGGGTGTGGTTTTATATGGATTGGTGCACAAGGTTAAGGTCTCTTATTCATGTAATGTCATCCCCTTCCTCCCTATAGTTGGCATCTACTGCTGCCTTGAGCTGGACGAGTATGGCAAGTTTGAGCGCAAGGCCCGCACATGCCCTGTTACCATGGACAACGCTACTCTCATCAGTACATGGGACCAGGTAACTTAATACTTGTACTGATACCAAGATGCAGCACTGTTATATGTGATGTGCACACCACCCTGCCCCATAGGTGTTAGCTCCAGTGCCCTTTATGTCAGTGTCATATATCTACGTCTAATACTATTTTGTGATGATTAAAGGCAAAAAAGAGCCCTTTACATGCTATATACCCTTGTTAATCTTGCTCCAGTTACTAGTGCCAAGACATTGTAGGTGTGTATTAATTCTGTAGTTGGGAATTTAGGTACCCATCAGTTACTAGGCTGTGTGTGTACATTCTCTGGCAGTGTGGTGAGTATCGGTGCATACTGACTTTGTAATGTAACACATAGTTTGAACACAAGGCAACAAGCGTAGCAAGATAAACAGAAAATTGCTGTAAACAATACGTGTAATGGTCTGCAGTGTCGACTGTGACTGAGGGTTGAGTTGAGTGATGATATATACACTGTCAGTGAATATAGAGCTCAACAAGTTCTACTGGTGTGTCTCCAAAGCTAGTGTATGTGCTTCCACATATTCTGACCTCCAGATCATTCCTGGTGGGCTCTGGCAGTTCCTTGCAGAACCAGGGAGGCTGATGAAACTTGCAGCAGATACTGTTTGAGCCACAGCCCTGGCCGTCCCATAGGGGATCTGTGGAGTAGAACACACTCTCGTGGACCTTGGAGCATTCCTCAGTAGTGGCTGGGGGGTGGGAGGCTGTGCCTGTTTCGCAGAAGTAGCTAGTGCCCACCCATGGGGGAACTTTAACTCGCCTGTAAGAATTATTGTCGTAGTTTTTTCTCGTGCATTGGCATATGGCATCTCTCCCTTCGTAGTTTTCATGTAGTGCTGAAGCAAGGGTCCATACGTGTTGCCGGGGTGATGTGCCATGTGATATTGTAACACCGTCTACGAAAGCGTCGTCTATTGTCATTTCATCCTCGTTGTGGAAGTAAGACCAGAATGCTAGTGTGTTGCAGTACTGGTAGCCTAGTATTCTTCCGCATACATGGCGGTACTGTTGTCCATAGGTGTTGAAAATGGCTGAGCTACACCCAGCACCATTTGCCTCCTCTTCCTCGTGTCCACCTGTGTCTGTTTGGCTGTTGGTTCTTCCACATGTTCTTTTTGGTGACGTGATCTCTCTCCACTGGTTGGGACAGTTGTGGGTGGGGTCACTCATGTTCAACAGTGCAATACGAGTCCAGCCACCAACTATATCACAGCCACTTCTTCTCATGTTACAATACCGTTGAATTGTAGATCCATTATCCATGTTTATCCAGTAGTGTCCTGACGGTAGACCCATTCTCTGTATCTCTAGACATGAGTTTACTCCAGTGGTGGGACATGTGCCCCGTATGCAGTCATCTTCAGTGAGTGCGTCAGTGTGGTAGTCGAATAGCCCTGTCACTCCTTCACCAACCTGGCTGTGATAATCATTTTCTTCGTCTGATTTCCTCTCCTCTTCACTGTGACTCACTCCTGTCTCCTTGTCCAGTTCCATCTTGTCAAGGTCAGCTATGAACCAGAGCCTAGTCAGCAGCAGAGCTCCCAGTGCTACGCAGACTAGGCCTAGCAGTATAGTGACAACTGAGGACAGTGTTCCCTTTACTTCCATTGCTTCTAGTTCAATAGCTTGACTGCTAGCTGAAACTTATTATAGTCCTAGGTGTTTTGGCTATTGTAGACTGTTTGTTTTTCTAAACGCTTATCATGCTTTCATGCATAATTGGAGCCCTAGTTGAGCTGTCAAACGGCCCATTCATACTCCTAGCACCACCAACTAACAACTCCACTGAACTAAAGAAACTGCCTGCTATTCTAGACTGGGGCCCAATATATACACAGTGCACCCTCCTACTGGCTAGGGGACACTCCCACTGCATCGTACAGTGTCTGTAGGCTGTATCAGTTACATGGAGGAGTAGTTTGTTTTGCAACCATGGAAGTATCATCCATGTATGTCAACTGCAACAAATCTGTTACTGCTTGGTTCCAATTGTACTGGGCCATATGCTATGTACTCATTGTACATGTATACTGTAGGAGCAACTTTTGTATACAGTGCCCACTGTGGCGTAGTATGGTATGGGAGGTATGTGCACACTGTATCGTTGTAGGGACTGAGGGCTTTGTGTACTATCTACTGGAGGGATTCAATAACCACCAACTAAAGTACATTCTTGCATTATGCCAGTGACTGTAAGCTGTATAGTAGCTTGGGTTTTTCCTGTACTAGTCTACCTGTAGATTTGTGCATTTCACATTGCAAGATACGTAGGCTGCATAGTGGTGTACATGTACATTACATGTTATGAGTATGTGCATGGTGGGGTACACATCTTATGTTTGGTGTCTATTGAGATCCTGCCGTTTTGGTAATAGCCATCCAGATTGCCTGTCAAATTTGGATATCACAATAATTATTGATGTACATGACTTTAATAATAAACACACATACACACGTGTGCAGGATTTTGAGTTGGAGCTTGCTGGTGCTCATGTGATGAGGGTTCAGATCTGTTCCAAGTCACTGCTGAAGGAAGAAACTTATGCCCATGGAAAGATAAGGGTACGTGTTGTCAGTCCACTATTTACTGTAGCATGTTACATGCTAAATTATTAGCATTACCAAGACTTGCATGTATAATACTCTTGGCATTACCCCCGTGCCCATTCCTTTTCAATGAAGGCATAGAAATTGCTCAGTTTTGTTTGACCTTCTCTCTCTGTGCATCGTCATATACGCCACATTGCTCTCAATCATCATGACATGCTGCATATGATAATGTATGTTTTTCAGTGTGCAACTAGAAATGGGCGTTGTGATGAGCCTATTAAAAATAATTTTCCAATAATCCGGTGGGGTAGCCTGGGTGATGGAGTACTATTGTATACATGAAAAGGTTGTGTGTGTGAAGGGGGACAGGGTAGGGGGATTTCAGAGGAGGTTCGACAGGGTAAAAGGTCACAATTAACTAATCACGTGCTCCCATACGTTTGTATGGGAGTACCGATTTCACTGCTGTACCCCAGTTATCTTGTCTCTATCATGTTTTTCGTCGTGTCTAATACTAGTTCGAGCCTTGTACCCTTTGCGAACGACTTTCTAGGCTACCATCTGGCTGACCTTTGCTACCTTAGATTGCAAGGCAAGCTGCTGTACATGTAGTGAGAATGATGGCATAGAAAAGCCGCTGATTACTTCTAAACTGTTACCCGTCTTGGAGAAAGCAGCGATTGTCACCACGATAAATCAGGACTTGTCCAAACTTGGGGTCAAAGTACAAGAATGCTCGTTAATGAGGGATTATTGCTGACCTTTCGACCCTGTTGAAACCTCCTCTGGGGGGATTTGAGCTAAGGGTGATAACTTCCAGCACATGCCCCTCTATATGAAACACATTATTTGATGTACATGTACATGGGAGTATGCATTATATTATTGTGTTTGTGCAGTGTATCAATTTGTGCATGCATGGTGTCCTATTTCTGCATAAAGGGGAGTATAATAAATTCTTCATTTGGGTGATATCATGGATATTTGTTACCCTGTTGTGCACATTGTGTAGCTTCCCATCAAGGAGCTGAAGCAGAACAAGCGTCAGAAGTTAGAGGTGAAGCTGTATCCTCAAGGAACCATCACCCTCATCCTGGAGTACTTTACGAGCATGGCCTCCATCAGTCGAAAGCCGTCCATGCTCAGCTCTGGAGTATTTGGGGTGCCAATCGAAGTGGTTGCCAAGTGAGTTCTTATTGGTGTACTATCTTTATGATATAATACCCGCACGCATGCATAAGGGGTAAAGCAATCGGTTTATCCGTCTGTCATTGTCGTCGTCGGCACAAAAATGGCCATATCTCACGTTCTAGGCATCTGTGCGTGCTCTAAGCACAATCAATCAGTAGATATTGGTGAAAATTGATTTGTACACGCTATGAATTGCTCAATAAGGCTTACTAGCGCTATAAATCATGCATTTTCTGTTTAGCATGCCTGTGGTTTATCAACCACACCCAACTAGCATGTGCTGATGCGACTGCACATGCTCAAGCTCAGTGTTGGAAAGCGTTGTCAAGTCATTAAACAGCACTACAGTAGATTGTTGCAATACTACGCTACAGTGGCTATAGTGCGTGCAGGGTATGTGCTCTATAGAGCTCTAGTTATGAGATATCTTTGCAGCCTTTGGATTGCCTCATTGTAGACTACAGTGTACATGTACTCAACTGTATTTTGGAAAGTGTTCATCATTTCTGTGGTGTGCTTTATTAAGGGGTACATTCTTTGCCTGTATATTTATTTGCCTTACTGACTATACGACAGTACAGCATGAGATTATCATATTATTCTGCCCTTCCCTCATGTCACACAAATATGTATACACAGGCGTGAGAGACACGACATTCCCCTCATAGTACAGACGTGTGTTGATGAGGTGGAGAAGAGAGGTCTGAGTGAGGTAGGGGTCTACCGTGTTGCTGGGGTACTCAGGGATGTTGAAGAACTCAGGCAGGCGTTTGATACAGGTGGGAATATCATTCACACTGTGCAGTTCATACTGTAAAGCCATACCTTAATGTGTGAATTATGCGATCAGTGGTCGCATAAATTCAAGTTTTTATTGCGCTATACATTGAAATGCATGAAAAATTTAAACATCACATGAATTTGTTTCAAGAGGCCTGTTTTGACTTTGCATCATTTAATTTCATGTGCAATGTTACAGTAAACATTTCTCAATAATAACTGTGGCCTTGTCATAACAGTTACTGGTTATTTGGTTGCTTAGACTACTTGAAGGCTCAGATGATTGCCTTTGACACGGACATCCATGCTGTGGCCGGGCTCCTCAAGAGATACTTCAGAGAATTACCAGATCCACTATTCACTGATGCACTCTACACAAGCTTTGTCCAAGCATTAGGTAAGGATTATTCCCCAGTTTGTACTGTTTATTGTGTGTATGTACATGTATGTTATGAATTCTAAGCATACTTTTGTCGATTGCTCTGCCAACTTGTTCTTGATTATTCTGTCCAGGTCTGTCTGACCCGGAGGCTCGGGAGCAGTCTTTACTGACTCTGTTACACTCCTTACCTCCTGTCAACTTCAAGACGGCAGTGTTCCTCTTCAAGCATCTCAGAAAGTATGTAGCTTCCACTAGTAATAGTTATGTAATTGATCTTGAACATACATGTATGCATAAGTTGAAGGTCCTTTCCCTGTGTTGCTCTGTATGGTGGGACACTTATTAGTTTGATAGCCTTTGGCAGAGCAGTGAGAGCATCATATTTTTATAACACTGAAGTGTTTAACTTAATGTTTGCAGATTTTTCTCCCATGAGGTCTCTAATGATCTTTGACCTCTCCCCCACTATATTTACGCATACATGTAGCTGCATGTATACAATATCATGTAATATTATTGATGACAGTGTCAAATACTATGCTTCACCGCCTCCCTTCCTCCCCACACACATACAGTGTGGCAAAACACTTAAGTGACAACAAGATGAGTCTGAACAATCTTGCCACGATATTTGGTCCTAATCTTCTTCACCCTGGGACGACCACCATGGAGGCGTTCATGATGGATGTTGTCACACCTGTCAGCGTGGTCCTCTTCTTTCTCAACTGTCCCGAGGAGTACTTTGACGAGAGCCTGTTCCGAGCGTCACCAGACTCCACGGCTGCCGCTGCTGTGAGCTCTGCTGTACCCAGTCAGCCGGTGCCACAGGAGAGCCAGATCAGTCAAGTCAGTCGAGTGTTTGGGGGCAGTCGGAGGGAGGGCGGTGGTAGTGTGCGGCAGAGACCAAAGCCAGATGTGGACTTGGGAGATATTCCCAAGGGAGTATTGAGACGAAGCCAGCGGCGCACCAGCAAGGGAAGCACCAAGACTCAATCAGCAAGCTCTCTCAGATCTTTTAAAGAATCATGATTGTTTGTTAATAGCTATTAATTTTATTATTGGCTTATGAATTGAAATTTTCATTTCTGTGTGTGTCTATTTGCAATAATTATTATTCTTTGTTGTTGTTGATTTGTAATTATACATCCAGTGCACAAGAGCTGTCTGTAATCACAGTCTTATTGAAACTACAAAAATTAATAACAGTCATTGACTCACTTTTGCAGGTACGTAATGTTCAGTACACTAATTATTTGTAATGCACTGTCACCTCATTTTTGATTGTTGTGTGTATGTATTGTGTGTGTGTGTGTGTGGTAATATTATTATTGTGTGCAATAATTATCATGTCAGGCTATAATAATAACATAGTCATTATCAAGTGTGATTATTTATATTATGGTACGAAGTGGATTGTTATGATGTTATTGATGATGTCATATTATTATTATTATGACATCATATACATAGTCCTGAACTATGTAGTTGGCCAAAATTAACGTATGAAGTCAGTAGCTGCAATACCAGTGAATCGTAAGCTTTCCATTATCAACAATTGCAAGGCTTCAGGATTAGGCATTGACCAATCATTAAGGGGAACAATGGGACAAAATCAATTTTGGTGGCATTAGCATTGCATGAGCATAATAGGTTCAGATTTACTAATTTGAAGGTATAAATTGACATGGGGTGTGGTTTGATGTTGGCCACAATATCATGACCTGATAAAGGCTAGGCTGCTATTACTACCCCGGTAACTCTGAAGGTAGCTCTGAACCTGTTTTATCCATTCTTAAATAAGAGACTATGTACAGACCCTTGTACGATTCTCAAGATGTGACACTATAATTAATTGTGGATTGCCGTTTTTAAGAGCATAGTATGAGTATAATAGGGACTATTATTTAACATTGGCAGAACTCCGAACATAAAGGACAGAATAATATAGGCAAAGTTTTAGAATAATTATTGGCCAAAGCCTAATATAATCAGGATGCATATTAATATAATATAATAATATAATAATTTTTGCAATGGCTGATAATATAATACCGGTAATAATATAAATCTTAAGCTTGCCATCATCAACGAGGCTTCATATAAATTATTATTATGCAATGGCTGGCAGACGTACCTGAGCACAATACAGTGTTTACTGGACGAACGTCGTGAAGTCTGTCAAGGAGTGTGCATGGAGTGGATAATCAAGAGCTGCTACCTGGCTACTATTATCAAGATGATGGTGTGAAGATCTGGAAGGCCACTGAAAGTGGCATATATTGGAGAGACGGATGAAGATTCAAGATGTAAGGAGTTCCAGAGCTGGGCTGAGGACATCCACACCAATGGTTTCCCTGGTTACTTTACTTTAATAATGGCCATCCCCAGTAGCATATTCAACAGGAAAGTTCTCCTCAAGCTCTGCACTATGCTGGCTCAGCTCAACATGCTTCCATCAGTTTTGGTCAGTACGAGATGTTTGGATTTTCCCCAGCGCTCCTACCACTCTTCGACAGCCTCCACCCACTGGAAAGGGAGGGAGTTGCCACCTATATACACCACACTCCTTCAGGCATTACCAGATCAGGGGTGACTCATACCTAGAAATTTATTGTTGAATGGTATAGTTATAATATTATTATAATACTGCAGATTTTCCTGGGAAATTATTGTGCTAAGCGCTTCCCCCCAACATCTGATGGCCACATATCAGGAGCAACTTCTTAGCATTGCTCGTGAACGGAACAAGAAGGTGGACATACCTTATATACCTACAGAAGATTCCAACTAGTATCACTGTTTAGATGATGACTTGCTGGACTGTGAATAATACATTTTTCTACTACATATTTATAAGTTACTGGAATGTAGTTTTGTAGTAGCTATTATAATATATATTATTATGTAGTTATTGGATTGACTACCTCATAGTTGTCCACTAACTCAGTTAATAAGCCACCACTTAAAATAATAATGTTATTTTTCTGAATCACTAACTTAATTGGTAGCTTAATTATTAACTCTTGATTGTTGCTGAAGGGTGATAAATCCAATACATAAACTTCAAGCTCAAGAGGTAGCTCTGTATTCATTATGGGTAGTTTTTGTAAAGCTGATAAATCTGAAATACATTGAAGTTAATTTGTTGCAAATTTATGTACACATGTGGTCAATGAACATGTAGCTATATAATATACTAGTGTCACCAGAAGTTGCACTGCTAGAGCAGAAGACAAAAACATAATGCCATGTTTGTGTGTACATCATGAGAGTCAAGCATTAGCAAGTGAGTTTAGCAAGCTCGTCGATGACCAATTCTGCTGTCGGACGCTCAGTCGGATTCTTCATCAAGCACATATTCACAATTCTTAGGTAATCATTGCGATTTATTTCTGCTTTCAACTGATTATGGCTTTCAACGTCAGGAAATTTACCAGTGAATATTTCAATAAGGAGGATGCCAAAGCTGAAAATATCCATTTTTGGTGACTGAAGTGGAGGTGAAGTTGCCTCAGGGGCTGCGTATGCTGGGCTACCGGGGCCAACTGTCTTGAGTTCCTTCAGGAGGTTAACAGAGCCATAGTCAGCAATTTTAGCTTTCCACAGGTTCTTAGGAAGTGGGTCAAGAAGAACGTTTCCACTGCTTACATCCCTGTGGATGATTGGATCAGGTTTGATGTTGTGCAAATAGTTTAGAGCTTTCCCCACGTCAAGACCGATGCACTTTATTTGGAGAAAGTTCAATTTTTGTTCTACTAAAACATGTCTAAGGCTTGTTGACATAAGTTCAGTTATGATGATAGGCTCTCGATCGATAGTGGCACCAATAAATTGTACCAGATTAGGATGACGTAACCTTGCAGCCATATTCATCTCACGATTGAAAAGATGTCGGTTATAGTTGGATATTATTTCGCCGTAAAAGCATTTTGCTGCCACTTGAGTCTTGCGAAATGTAGCAATGGTCACCGTAGCCCAACCACCCTGACCCAGGATCTTCTCTCCGTGCTCTGGTATGTGAATTTCACTTCTATCTATTATCCACTGACAGTTGTTACATTCTCTAACAGTAGCTGAAGATGCAAGTCCTATTTCTTTTTCATGCTCAACAATCTGTTTCAGGGATTCAACTTGCTGTTGCGTTCTCTCTAACTTGGCTTGCATTTCAACCATTGCAGCAGCATATTCAACTTGAAGACTAGTTTGTCGCATACCTTGTCTGCTATACATGTTCTGCAAGACGGAACGTGAATGTCAAAATATGCATAACAATTCATTTTAGATAAACTCTTATCACTTGTCCAACACAAGGGTTACTTTGTATCTTGTATGGTGACCCAGAAGGCCACTGCAGTCATGCATGCACTAGCTAGCTGATCAAGCCATGATTTTCATTTTATCAGTGCAATAATATTAATTATTATTGAGAACTTGCCTGTAGTCTCTCTCTCTTTTCTTTAATTCTATTGGGTGCCTGACGCTCACTATTGATAGTCATACATGATATACTCCACTGCTTTGCAGAATCTGCCAAACAAATGATGTTATGGACAATGAAAAAATTTAATGAAGTTGCTTGATCTCACCTTTAGATAGCTGCACAATCAGTGTTTCAGCTATTGCAATGTAATCATTGGCAGTAGTGACTTCATCTGGCCAGTTACTGCACCCACCGAATATAATGACTTCAACATGATCATCGCCCCAACCAAGAGAGGTCGCCGAGTGGCCCCATCTTGAAATAAACTCTCTTGGCAAACAAATCTGTAAGTAAATATAGCATTAATCATTCCACTAATTGGCAAGGCAGCACTTCATGCTTTATGTGCATATCTAGGGAGTGCCACCTATCTCTGTTGAATTAAGGTGAGTATGCCAAATACCGGTAGTATGGTTGCTTGGTGTATAGTGTCTCCTTCGTGCTATGAAAATTGTTATTAATATACACAGCCTATGTACATTTCCATATTCATGAGGCTATCATGCAATATATGGTACCGATAGTGTATTAGGAAGTGCACATAACTCCTGTATTGTGCTAAGATGATGGTGCCATAGCACACAGTTGATAGTACACAATTTACTGTGGCCAAAAATGCAAGCACTTTATTTAAGCCCATGGAATACTCGAGGGTATTCCATTGGTGGTGTTCTGACCACGCACTGTGCAGCACACTTTGCCACTCTACCATGGCAATGTAGAGTACTGTATATGGGTAGGCCAAGCTATAGTGTAGTGCAATGGAAGGGGAATCACACCAGTTTGCTCTACGGCCATTGTCATAAGGGATAGGATATGCTCTAGTAGCTGGTCATATTATTCAAATTTGATTTGACATCTTAATTAACCCTTTCACACATCTCTAATTAAGAAGCATCTCTTGTGAGATTACCATAATTATTATAGTGGGAAGGGATTCAATTTCTCATGGAGGATAGGCGGTCTGCAACATTTGTGGATTCAGGACTCGTGATCATTATGGTAGCATATTGACATTGTGCAAGTATAGTGGTGTAGGAAGATGTTTTGGAGTAAGGGGAGGGGAGAGAATTGGCAATTGAGTTAGATAATAGGCTGCCACAATCTAGGGGCATGCTCTCCATGATCGGTTCTGGTGCATATTGATCAAAGTCTTTAGACAAGTGTATAGATGTATAATACTATTACCCCGTGAGCATGCACAAGGGGTAAAGTAATCGGTTGTGTCGTCATTGTCGTTGTTGTCATTGGCAAAAAATTGCCATATCTCGAGACCTAGGCACCTGAGTGACTCATAAGCACAATGAATCTGATTCAGTCGAATTTGGCGAAAAACTGGCTTCAGTGTGCTTCGGAGCGTCATAAAAATTATAGTGCCTTTTTTGTTAGCCTTCATAGCCACACCTATTGACAGTGCCCACTCAATGCATTATGCATGCAGGTCTCATGTTTTCTGCTAATGCACACAATATATTATAATGAACTGGTAAAGATTGTTGATAGTGCTCGTGACATATTTAATGTTTGGTAATGTTTGGCTGCTACAATAATATTATAGCTATCCGCAAATTGGAAAGCCCTATGGAACCGAATCAGAATGTAAGATAGCTATATCTTAACTTTCCCATGCACACAAAAGTAGATCTGTAGATTGCTCAATGTGTGCATGGGGTATGTGCTTACAGAGCTCTAGTTAATTACCGAGTACAAGGATTTCACAAGGGAGCTAAGATCTTACTATTTGGAACTAGGGGGGCTTTAGACCCCTCCCCCCAGCTCCCCTGGTTCTTATGTCACTGACTTCGTATAATTTTATGTATAACAGTTTAAATTTGCAGTTAGTTGATCCAAATTTGACCCCTTGAAAAGTTCCTGCTATAATATGGTATGGTACTTACGATAACCAGCTATACGTAATGCAGCACACTGAACACAGTATGTCTTATGCATAATTGCTTACCTCTTTCCATTTTCTTGTGATGAAGTCAAAGAGCCACATATCGCCCAAAATGACGGAGTTGCTGTCTACCCCACCTGATATGAATAGTTGAGGATATGCACCATTGAAATCCAGGCAGCACGCAGCATGATGTGCCCTTTCAATAGGCCAGAGATCATCAGAACTTGGTACAATTCGTGCCCACTTCTGTAATTATTATGTGCAAAGTATAGCTATAAACAATAGAAAATTACTACCGTAATTAATGCAAGAAACTAGAGCTCTGTAGAGCACATACCCCGTGCGCACATTGCGTAATCTATGGATGTACTTTGTGTGTAGGTCTACAGTTAAAATTTAAGAAAACTTGAATTGTGGTTGGTTGCAGGGGTCTCCAGTGAAAATATCACTGATTCTCTCTACATCATATCTAGACTAGGAAGATATCCACTGCTACTACCTTTATTAAAATAGCTATCTTACATTCTGATTTGGTTCCATAGCGCTTCACATGTCCGTTTGTGAATAGCAAACAGCCAATAAAACAGTATGCCATGAACATTACCTATACTGAAACTAGTTTTTCGCCGAATTCGATTGATTCCTTGTGCTTACAAGTCACATAGATGCCTACATCTCGAGATATGGTGATTTGTGTGCTCACAATGACGACACGACTGATTACTTTACCCTTGTGCATGCGCGCGGGGAAATCAGCATAATAATATTATTACGAATATGTGTTTTTCAACATATTTTTGCCCTGTGCGCTTGCGCAAGGGGGTAAAATAATCGGTTGTGGTGTTGTTGTCGTCGTAAGCACAAAAATCGCCATATCTCGAGACCTAGGCACCTGAGCGACTCGTTAGCACAACAAATCAGTCAAATTTGGCAAAACATTGGCTTCAGTATGCTTAGAATTGAGGGACACGATCCATAAGCATCACAAATAGTGCCTTTTGTTAGCCATCGTAGCCACGCCTATGGACAGTGCCTACTCAATGCATAATGCATAGCTTTTTGCTCATGCATGCGCACAACTAACTGGCCTAGTATATGAACTGGCAAGAATAGTTGACACATTCTGCTCATGACTATACTCTACGGTTTGGCTGCTATCCCCTATGGAACCGAATCTGACCTATAAGATACATGTAGCTGTATTTACCCCACACACATGCGCAAGGGGTAAAGTAATCAGTCATGTTGTTGTCATTGACTATACTCTCTGCTATCCCCTATGGAACCGAATCTGACCTGCAGGATAATACAACAAAATATACAATGTCATATATATTATATAATAGCAGTTCATATCTTCCTAGTCTAGATCTGGTGCAGAGCTAGAGAGAGAATCAGTGTTTTTTTTTGGCTGACATCACAAACAAGTCATTTCTACTAGCTAATTATAATCATGCACACGAAAGTAGATTTACAGATTGCACAATGTACGCATGGGGGTATGTGCTCTATAGAGCTCTAGTTGTCCATGCGTTCTATTAGATAAAGTTGTTCTATTCTGTACCAGGAGAAGATTAGATAGGAGTGTTGAACTATATGCAAATGCATTCCTGGAGGATGACGTAAATAATACGTGAATCTGAAGTCATGTAACATGGGTGTAGATAACTTTTTCATAGTGGGGGGGGGGGCTTGTGTTGCCATGCCCAATTTTGTGACCACTCCTACTTATTATTAGATTGCCACCATAGCAGGTGGTGTTAATAAATTAAATGATAAGGTGGCTCGTCCTTTTTTGCAAATATGAAAGTTGGCTCGATAAGCCCTTGATTGTACATAGTTTATGGTGAAAAATCTGGGGGCTTTAGCCCCCCTAGCCCCCCCCCCCCCCCCCCCCCCCCCCATTATCTACACCCTTGTGTAGGTGAGTACAGTAGGTGTGTCCCACCCAGGCCACCATAGTACCAGCTGCACTATACAGTGCAGTTTGCGTTTACATAATACACGTCATCCTATCGGAACGCTGTTACTACGTTTGTACTGTAGTTCAACACTCCTACGTACGTATCTAATCTACTCCTGTCTATACCAAGAGTGCACTAGAAAGATCATTGTAGTAATAAAACATTTCAGCTTTCTACATTAATTTTGTGGGCATGAATATAACGGTGGTACTAGTGTTACAACCATCACGGCGAGCATGTGCCACTGAATAAATCCCTACAGTACATACCCCTTGGTTATAATCCATCAAATAGAGATCATTGGTGCAGTATCCTTTAGCAGGCTGATGGCCACCAAAGAGGAGGGCATGATGACTAGTAATTGCTGTGTATGAAAAGAATGAGGAAGGTGGTGGCTTCATCCCAGCAGTTTGCAGAGGTGACCATCGTTCTACAGCAAGATAATACAGTCAAAAGTTATGTACAATGAAACACCTTCGACTATCATACTTCTAAAAATTCGGCATGAAAATAATATTGCTTGAGCTTTGCTGAATTTTTAGAGGATATTCCATCCAGGTGTGCATTCTATTCCCATTTACTATTACCGTAGTGTCCTGGGTAAGTGCCCATGGGTGCTTAAACATAACTCGTGATTTGGGCCCGCATGGGCGCTCTAATACCCGAGATACCTTATAGCAGGTAATTTTTGAGGGGTGCTAATTTTCATTATTTTCATGGCTGACTTGGCAGTCATAAATTTTCCCACCCACGAAAATTAATGCCTACGGTCGAGTCCATGATGATGCATGATGATGGGCATGGCCAAAAACATCATGGCAGCGTGGCCAACACTTCCCTGTGTTAACAAGCAACAGTAGCCACTGTTATCTAGCTGATGGCATCTTCGACATATTCTTCTAACAAAGAAGATCGTGAGCGAGATCGAGCATGTGTATCGATTACATCATCGCTTGTGCAGTGCCACGCCCCTGGACTGGTTGTTGTCACGAAATTTAAAACTATGAAAATTAATTTTGAGGGCCTTTTCGGACTTTCCATGAAACTAACAACCTGCCATACGTTCCATACATTTGTATAGAAGCTGCTACATAGACCCCTTGAAATGAGGTACATGGGCACTTAATTACCCAGGAGTGGGCGCTTGCCCGGGACACTATGGTATATGCATGACAACATTTGCCTAAAATTTGAGGATATTTTCAAACACTCGGTAAAGATACCAAATAATTGGAAGGGTCAAATTATTGGCCTAGACTACTATGAACATGATTTGTGCTCAAAAACTAAACCGGAAGCATAATCAAGGTTAGTTACCTACAGTTGCTCAAGATATCACATATATTTGTACACTTACACACTATGAAGTGGGAGTGGCAAGAGGTATAATAATATATCTCTTGCCACTCACTCTATACCACACACATACCCAAGAGTACATAAATACTTTACAGGTTCATAACCTTTGTTGTAGTAATATTCACATGCTTGAGGCCCTCTTCCTAGCCATTTGTACTGTAGAGCACTAGGTGATGTTGTCGGACCTTTGTGTACGAATATCATTACAAAGGTCATGACCCCCGTAAAGTGTTGTAACACAGTACCACCTAGTGAAACAGGATACTCTCCCTCCATATACATGTATCAGGCCCGTAGCCAGACGTTTTAAAAGGGGGGTGCACATGTGTATGGGTTTAGTGACTACCGTAAATCGCGAATATTTCGTTGTTAAAATATTTCGGACAGCCAAGCTTGTGCGAAAATTGAACGCACGAAAATACATGCGCAATATTAACGATAATGCGGTACAGGGTCATTCGTCCGAAAATTATTTAACGCGAAATATTATCGCATGAAATATTTTAGACATGAAATATTCGGGATTTACGGTACTATAATAATTATGCATGTATTGGTCACAACTGCTTATTGATTGAGGTGTGATATTAATTAGCTGCACTAAGTGTGGTTTTGTCAAGCTGATAGAGAGGATAGCATGCAGCCTCAGTCTATTGCTCATGCAATTAAGAACTTCTGTGAAATGACATGCAATTATTAGGCTGAAAAAAGGGGGGTGCACGTGCACCCCCCTGCACCCCCCCCCCTGCCTACGGGCCTGTGTATATTCATATGGTGCAAATTTTCATATTGTCTTGTGTAAGTCGAGCTATTCTGTATGCAAAAATAATCTGCATGAACCTTGAACTCACAACAAGGGAGTAGCTTTGCAGTGTTTGTCAAGTCTTTGAGCAGCTTATAACAGAAGCTACAAAGCCTCGTGCACCCAGAGATGCTAAGCTGCAGCAGGGGCGGCTGAGGGTAGGTCAGTTTTGGGGGGGGGGGGGGGAGGAGGGGGGGGCACCCACAAATTTTGTAACAAATGTCATATATTTAGTACTATTTGGTATACAGAGCTTATAGTTAGCTAGTTAGGTCCACCTTCATGGCTATTACATTAGAATTTTGGTTCAAATTGGTGGTAGTAGGTGAGATGCCAGAAATACAGTGTACATGCATCATAACAATAAAATGTAGGTCTAACTATAGCCATCCAGTTTGGGGGGGGGGGGGGGGGGGGGAGGGGGGGCGACTGCCCCCCTGTTCCGCCTCCCCTGTGCAGGTGAGCTGCAAAGACCTGGTCTGGCAGCTCTATATAGCTAGCATGTTATGAACTAAGATACAAGGAGTTAATCCATGGTCTTTTTGTCTAGATAATAATAGATGAAACTACGTACGTTTCCTGCTGTGTGGTAATTAGTGGAGCAACGTTCTAAGAATGGCCAACAACAGCTAATAATTCGTAATGTAGTTGTACTTGTGCCTTCCTATGCTTGATATGCACTTTATTACTTGAGGACCCTTGCCTGCATCGAGTTTGAGTCGATTTGGCACATACCGTAGGACGGGTTTTAATTGCGTAGTTTAATAATTGCGTTCTAGTCAAGTAAGGCCAAATTGCGAATCCAATAATTGCGATGGACGACCCCGTACCGTACTGTCGTATACGTGCATGCTTATGTTTGCGAATCTATTAATTGCGAAACGTAGAAAAACTCGCAATTCGCATTTAATAGATACTCGCAATTAAAACCCGACCTACGGTATTATGCATGGTCTTGCCAGATGTATGATCGATAGGCATGGCCAATACAATAATATATTCGTAACACTTGCGGCAAGTGCCTAGCATTAAGAAGCAGAAAGAGAGTTTGTTGCTCGTTCTGACTATTTGATCGAAACTACTTACCAATGACCGTAGTATCTTGATGGTAGACCTATAATATTTTCTGTGCCTACAACAAATTTTTATCCCTTGTGAACCTATAAGATAGGCCCAACTTTAGGTGAGTCAAAACAAATTGAAGCATTCATTTAAGATTAGGTTGGGATGTTAAGGGTCGTTTGTCTGAAAATTATTTAACAATTATTGCATGAAGTATTGAAAGATTTACGATAATTATTGAAATATTATGAACCCACAAAACAATTAAAATCACTCTAGTAATACCTTTTCTAAGACTGTAAAGATGTAATTCATTGCTCCACCCTCGTCCATCTTCAAAATTATGATTGGCAATAAATGAAGATCCCCCTTGAATTGAGTTATCGAGATTTCTACAGTATCCTCCAAAGAGACTTAAATTGTCCCCTAAACAGTATGCCAGCCCACAGCCCACTTTTATCATTGGAGCTCTACCTACTGATGATTCTCCGGAAAGCAATGACCACCGTTTCGTGCTGACATCTAGAACGTGTAGTGATCCATGTAGGTTTGATCCATCGTTGCCTCCATACACGTAGATATTGTCGAGAGCAGATACACATGCTCCTCGATATAGGCCAAAAAATGGTGTACCTTCAGTTATTTGTTCCTCCCAGCTTTCAAATAGTGAATCAAATGTGTTCACAGACGATAAGAGTTCACCCCGCACACTGGCATCGGAAAGATTGAAGACTCTTCCACCGCACACATAAACAGTTCCTTTAATAGCTGCTGCATAGTGACCCCATCTTGGTTTCGGTTCATACGATTTCACAATCGACATCTTGCATACAGTCACGCCCTATGTTGTGTCTTGCCCAGTGGAGCCGCGCGCATGCGCAAAGGGTAGCTAGGATCAGGTAAGTGCACAGCGTACCGGGTACGGACCTCGCATAGGCAAGATGGACGAGTACGCTGGAAGATACGATAGAACGCAAGGGGTAAAACAATATTATTGGTTTGTCTGTCGTCGTCAGCAGAAAATCCGAGAAAACCGCCAGATCTAGGCATCGGATCAACTCCTAAGCACATTGAAAAGCTTTGAATAGGCCCTGGCCCCATGAGCGCGAGCGTACTGCATTTTATTGGCCACGCCTATCAATTGCGCCCACTGCTGGCACAATATGCAGGTAAAGATCGTCAACAGCGCAAGCCTCACGAATGGTACAAATACTGCTGCAGCAGTATGAAGGATGCAGCACGCGAGGTATTTGCTCTATAGAACTCTAATGCATTATTATGTACACTGACATTGACACTTATCATTTGAAGTATTGTGTAGCTTAGCTAGTTCCACACTATAAAATAAAAATTGGGATAGTCTCAGGTGCACGAGACTAAAATTGGGACAGGTTCAAATAGCTTGAAAGACCTTTTGACAATGGATAGGTTGAAATAATGAGTGAAGATATTATTATCATTGGATTGGTATAAATAGAGGCTGCAGTAAGTGACGGTGGGAGAGCCTGTCATGGGTTCGAACTTCGAGGGTAGTCCATTCCATTATGGTAGTTTATATCAGTGATAATAAGCCACTCTCATGAATGATTGCAATATCCTTGGTGTGCAGCAACTCTGGAGCTCATTTTTAGACACCTGCATATTATATAATTGAGGGGGAACCACTGACAGAACATAACTTAATGTGCTGTTTTTGAAGCCCATGCATAGTTACTGTTAGTCTCGCGCAGCCAGACTCTCTCTCAGGGAAAAGGGGGAGGGGGAAGGGGAGGGAGAGAGTCTGGTAAAGTGCTATATATACATCGAGTTGTCCCAGCGCCTCGTACGAGGCGCGACCAATCAGATTGCATCTTTATGGCATTACATAGTTTGCGGTGGCGTATCCGACTATGAACGGACGAGATACCATTGCGCACGCGTGTTTATTCTCCGTTCACAATCCGATATGCCACCGCAAACTAAAGATTGGTCGCGCCTCGTACGAGGCGCTGGGACAACTCGATGTATATCACTTTACCAGACTCTCTCCCTCCCCCTCCCGAGGTGTAAGAGTCTGGCTGCGCGAGACTAAGTTACTGTAGGGTAGTGCACCAAATTTAAAAATTAATGAGAAAATATCACCGACACTTCCATTATAGCACATCTAGTCTGTAGTGTGTGTACATATTAATCTTTGCTTTTTTATGAAGTTGAATTTTCAATATTCAACACATCATATCAGCATAATAATAATCATCTGTTATATTAAACAGCTTGTAATGCTCTGTGACAATGTTGGCTGCTTTTGGTAGCTATTATTATGACATTGTCACTGTCAAGCCATAGCTAAATTATTGCACAATGTTATAATATGTGCCCTGCACTGAAATTCTCGAAGTCGCGTGAATAGCAACTATGACTACATAGTGCATAGCAAAAAGGCTACCTCAGCTCAGTAGTCAAGACCTCAGTTTATCTGTCTATAGAAAAGTGGGCCAAGAGCACACCTAGCTTCCCCAATTCCTATGCCTGTGACAGTATCTCAGTCAATAATAAACATCTTCCAAGCCAATGTAGTAAATCGCAAGCTCATACCTCCTGCACTCTTGATGGTGATAAACATACTAGCTAACTATCGCTAAGGCAATGAAGGAAATTCAAGCCCATTTAAGCAGCAAGTAGCTACTTCCTCCATGGCCAACCTGCACCCAATCACCAACATGTTGACAACAACACTGATTAGTTATTTCCTCCTTCTATAGCTAATCACATTGATTCCTATTCATGCACGCAATGTATCATCACCCATGCATAAAGAAAGGCAAACAGCTTTTTCTATCCATGAAGAGACAAGTGTGCCTTCTTCAAAATGTGATCCATGCAATGACATGCATGATCTCCGGCCTTGAGTGAGGTCTGAAGGAAATTTGAGCATTTGTCAACATGTTTATGGTTTATGATGAGCACTACGTATACAGCTAGCTCTGTCAACAAGAGTCTGGAGAGTGTAGGTGACCGTATTTCTATAAAAGGAGCTTGAGCAGTTGCAACCTCTCCAGGTCAACTCTAGCCGAATCGACTATTAAACTTCTGCAAGCACCACAATGAAGATTTTCATCACCTTAATCGTTCTGTCCGCTCTTGGCCTTATCCATGCAAAGCCTGCTTCTCAGTCCAACTTCAACCAAGAGGAAGTCAAGGCTTTGCTTCAGAACCTTATGCGAAGTGAAGCCTATCAAGATACTGATGCAGATGAATTGAGCAATCAGAACAATGTCAATGCACTGAGCTTGGAAGATGAAACTGTCAACAACCAAATCTTTGGCTGGGCATTAAAATCGGCTATTAAAAAGATATTTAATCGCAAATTTCGAAGTAAAATGTTTAAGCTCTTCAAGCCATGTTTGTGCGGTCGTGAGGAGCTGGTAAAAGAGCAGCAGTCTGATGATGATGACGATGGTGGAGCTGAGGTGATGCAAGATGATGATTCTGATGGTGGCATGAATGCGGAGGCAGAATTCTTAAACTTCAAGAGGATGAAGAAGTGTGTATTCAGGAAACTTAAAAAGCTTCCTGGATTGGCTTGGAAATATGCTGGATAAATGCTACAGAACTGCTGATTGGACTATACATAATATTATCAACATTAGGGGATTGTGTTAGTCATAGACCCTAGCTATAGTATAGTATTAATGCACTATGATTACTCTGTTGAACTCCAATAATGTTTATAGTTGCTTTCTACTCCATATACAACTATTATCAGTTGCATCCTCTTAGATTGTGAAAATTGAATAATTTTAGATATTAAACTTCTCATGTGGAATACCCCTGGGTGACGATGCTGCTGTCACCTGTGGCACTCGGCTAGATGTTTTAGCCATCAGGCCCAACTCATCAAAATTATAATCATAAGCTGTAGGACTTGTATACGAGCCCTAAGATTTTTTCATGGAAAGTGCTACAGCTCATGAACATTATTTGTTACTTATTAATGGTCCCTTTTCTTCCTTTCACCCTTCTCCTATCAGCATGAGGGAACACAGCGCTACTTTATAGCTTGCAAGCCAGCCCCTCCCCCTCACCTGTACAAGCAGCAAAACGCTGTGGGCGGAGCCCATGCACCCGTGGGGCAGCAGTTGAATAAGGAGTGGAGTTTTTCAGCACGGGCTTAGCAACAGCGCTTTGATTATGGTATGCATCTATGGATAATAATATACTTATAATAATTAATATAGCCTCGTACCTTACATGACGCTGGCCACGTGCCTGATAGAGGTGTGTATCGTCTCAACTTAATTATGCATTAATAATAATAATTATTATGCGTTATTAGATAATAATTATGGTGTGTGGGTGGTTATTTGCAGGTAGAATTTTTTTACGGCTTGGTATACTGTTGTGGGAGTAGCGATATTAATTTTTGATGGGGTGGCCTAGAGCCATGATGGATAAGGTAAACTGGGATATAACTGGTATTCGTACATCATATCTTCGTGATTCCTGCTACTCAATATGGAATTTCCCCGTATGTGAAATTACCACTGTTTACTTAGCTGGTGGAGAGAGTATGATGTGTACCATAATACTCCACTTCTTCTAGAGTAAGGTGATCTAACTCCACTGGCAATGACCTTCGTTAGTTCCCTGCCAAACATGCTAGTGTCCTTATCTGCAGTGGCATATCTAGACTTGTAACGTTACCCGGGCACTTGGTGGACCCAGTAGTGACTTGAGAATTTGAGACTCCTATCGACCTCGATCTCTCCCAACCCAATGAAAAAAATCTTATTACATTTGTAATAGCTATATACCTCACAGCCAAAACAAGTGGGTTGTTAACTTAACCCATAATGTGGGTTGCCTAAGTTGCATGCATACATGCACTACCTTCTCCCATGATGGTTCTCAAAATAACTCGGTTAATCATAGTGATTAATGAAGTATTCACTCCATTATACATAACTAATAGTATGTCAAACATGCGAGTTTGTTAATAACAAACTGGCATTATATTACTTGCACTTAATACTACTTAATTGTCCCATAATAGTTTTCAAAACTGGACAAGAAGTACGTGCAATATTATGCCAGACTGGCATGCATACTTGATATTATTATCTGTAGTGGAGTGAACACGGTATTAATTACTATGATTAACTGGATTATGTTGAGAACTGTCATGGGAGAATTAAAAATGTGTGCAACTGAAGTAACTCTCATACATTATAGGTTAACGCGGGTTAACATGATCCACTTATTTTTGCTTTGAGGTACTTGATCCTTAATTGAATTGGCTATTTTACCAGGGCACGGGCCAGTTTGGCCTGGGCCTGTGCCCTGGTAGGCCCTGGTGTAGCTACGCCACTGCTTATCTGTTATGCTGACAATCGTCTTGAAGACTTCCAGTACCGGAGAGCCATTGTAAGTGTCTACATTGCCTTTGCCTTGTACCGGGTCCTTCAAGAGGAGGAGAAAGGGCCTGGTGGTGCACACTGCTCATGCACGTATGCACCGGGGGTCCCAGAAAATGTAGGGGTAATTGGATGCTATATAGCAGAGTCGGAGCCAGCATTATTCAAAGTATTATTATTGTGTAAGCTGATGGTAGGACATAGTCCCAGCAGGAGGAGGATGTCTTTCCTTCCACACAGAGCACGGAAGCTCAAGGGTATTATGATAGTGAAATGTACTGATATGATTACGTAAATCATTGCCTGGTTGTAACAGGAGTAGAGTATGCAACACACATAGTAGTAGTACAACCATCTCTTTCTAGATTAATTTTGACGTCACGGAACTAACGACAACGACAACGACAACAATGACGACGATGACGATGACACGACCGATTACTTTACCCCTTGCGCATGCGCGCGGGGTAATTACATAACTAGCGTGGTTCACCATCTGTGTGATGTGTATGTACATGTATGTGTGATGATCCTGTACCGCACAGCCAAATCTAAATCTGCTCACTTTGCCCATTACACAACCAGACAGCCATGGCCCTACATGTCAGTGTAATTTAGATGGTGTAATTGGTCAGCCAGTTGTGTAACTAGATTGAATTGCGTCATGATCGATGATAACGATGCACAACTATTGCTGTCTTCCATTGAAAGCCTCGCTACCGCTGCTCAATTGGTGCCCAGGTGTATAATAGCAGTCCCAGGCTGAGTGTCTGTACAATGGGTCATCTGGCTGTGTATCCATACCGGGAATTGGGGCATCTGTGCATATGTATTATGGTACCAGTAAGAAATTTTTATTTTGGTACGTGGTTTTGAAGGTAGACCACATATTAACCACCAAATTTAATTTTTCTGCCAAAAATTGTGGCCATACTGTAACTCTTTCCTTTTGATCTGTGAATGCATGGCATTGTTAATAGGGTAACTGATATACCTGCTTACTATTTCACAGCTGCAATCACTTATCCTGTCTAGGAAACCTAACACTATAGCTGCCAGGTGATGAATAATGTAGTCTATTGCAAGTATGTATAATAATTTTCGCTAATGTTGTATCACGAGCAGCCCTCCAATTGCTCTTGAGAGAGCCATGAAGGTGGATGCAACATTTGAAAGGGCGCCTCTCACTCTCAGTAGCCTGTACATGTTAGAAGGAATGGCAGAAAAAGCCGTTGAAGTATTAATTAGTAATAACTTTATGTTTAGTTGTGTACAGATGCATAATTATAGAAGTGTCCATTATCCTCCTAACCAGGTCTGAAGTATTACTGTTCCTCATGGGACAAAATTTATTGAGAAGCATGATTGATCTAGGGATGTACATTAATTTTAGACATTGATTTCTAATTGAGAGGCCTTGTTGACCACATTCATTAGGATACACTTAGTGAGAGTATTGATTTTTGGCTTAGTTGTGACTCTAAGGATCCATTAACCTGGTATGTGGTGTGTCTGCTTAATGAAAATGTCCTTTTAGCAACTTGCTTTGATGTTCGATCCTTGTTAGTGATATTGCACAAATCTGAGTAATAATTTTACTCGGGCTTTCACAATATTCAGAGGTAATAATATTATTATTATTCCACCTGCATGTGCGCCCCTAATACAGAATGAAATTTGCCTTTCCATAGATAAAGTTTGTGAAGAGTTATGGTAGCCACATGCCTAATGCACTGACTCTGGCCCACATTGGCACTTAACCAGAGAACAAGTTGCAAGCGTTTGTACGGAAGTAGCTACATACCAGTGGGATAATGGGATTTGTTCAGGAGTGAGCACTTGCCTGGGATGCTGATATTTGTTGTCTGTGTATGCATCTGTAGCTACATAATATTGGAGATTAATTTGGTGACAGTAACTTATGAAGCCATAATAGATTTATATGGAGAGGAACTGAAATGCTTCATACCATTAATTTGTAAGACAGTAATTGTCCCATTAGCTACACGTGTACAAATATTACAATGTCATGACATTGTAGGTAGAGCTCATTGCTGGCAACATATCTATGCTGGAAACCACCATTATTGTCCTTTTAAGTGTGTGGATGTGCATGTGGGAAACAGCTTCTCAATGAAATCTGTATGGACGTGGAAATAAATACACACACTCAGTTTCCAGGATTATCCAATAACTCTGGGAGATAAGCGATCTTGATAATATTATGATTCTGCTGACTTGGAATAATTTATTATGTCTCTTTCTCTCCCACTCCCTCTCCCTCTTCTTCCCCTACTGACCAAGTGCAGTGCGCAGAATTAATGTTGAATAATGATATGAGGATAATTAATGCTGAATAAAGATAATCGTAACAATATTGAAATGACATAATAATATTATTATGACCCCCCATACCCGGTACCCTCGTGTATGCACTGTTGGCATTGATCATTGTTATTGATTTATGATCGTTGTACATTCCATGTGGGTTTTTCTCTGGTAGCCTTGAATGGCAGGCAGCTCTGAGAAGACTCTGAAGGGTGTGGAGTGCGTCTCTTCAATGCCTAGTGACGAGGGAGGAGGAGGAGGAGAGGGGGACAAAGCCACTATTGACTTCTACCTGGAGCTGGATGAGGACAATGGAGTAAGAAAGAGGGGGGGGGGGGGGGGGGGGGGGGAAGGCGAGCAGGGAGGGGGTGGGGGTGAAATTCTGAAATTCTATGTATTTTCATTAACTAGCTTTCGACTTCAGTAATTATTGATGGGATCAAGGAGGGAATGGGAACTTAGCATGGTCCTAAACTAGTCCCCAGGCCCTCCAGTGTCTTTGCGTGAACATGCACTTACAATATCTATTGGTCCTGGAGATTGAGGCAGATTGATACATACCAATGGCATGTATCAGCAATTAATGTATACCCTCGAAAGCATAATATTACTGAGTTTATAATGTGGTGGTTAGTGCATGCAGAGAAGAAGTTCGGGTAGGTGACAGCTTAATAATAATAATGATCGAAAGAGGAATTCAGTAAACATGGCATTGTGTGTAACTACTTCCACACACTCACCATCTGCTGCATTACTGTCCACTGTGCATTCTATGCGTCTCTACTCAAAGTGACCACATGCCCTGATTAAGTGCATTAACATACTAGCTGTATCACATTACTCTGGCTACCATAGCTACAATAGTAATATTATAATCATTGATGTATAGAAATACAGTGGGAAAGTGGACAGTTTAGACTCTGGCTAGGGCTGGACCATCACTTCCAGTCATGACTACTGAAGCCATGCACACAAACCAAAGCCAAGTTCTAGTAATATTAAGGCATTCCTGTGGCATAATAATTACTGTCTGCCATGCACATACACTGTGACCATGGTATATATGTTATGGCATGCAATTACACCAGAAGGTGTTGGAATAAAATAGTACATGCAAGTCTCTTATACTGTGGCTTCATGGTTTATTTGAATTATACATCGGATCTGGTGACTTGCTCTAAACCACTGGGCTTCGCCTGATGGTTTAACTGCATGATGCATGTATAAACCACTCCAGGCTATGATTATGATTATGTAGGAAGTATGTGATCATCCATTTGCCTTGGTTGTGTGGGAGTTGAAGTGTATCCTGCCTTCCCAGCATATCAGTCATTTCCTGGTATTGTGTGCAAACCAGTTGATAGTGCAGAGTACAAATGTCAGGCAATTTGCTTTTATCCTTATCCTGTGATGGATTACAGGTGGCAACCTTCCTGTACTGAGTGCAGGTGGCAGTCTTCCTGTACTGGGTGCATGTGTGATATTATTGAAGGTGGGCTTCACTCTATTCACCTACCTGACTACCATCTGCCCTTCCTGCATGTTATTACTTCTACTTACAGGGATAAATACAGGGGGTACCCTAGGACCCCCTCCCTCCCACTGGTATGTTCCCCCTCTGAGTAATATACTCAAATTTTTCCTTGGGGAGCATGCCCCCAGACCCCCTAGTTTGGGTATGCTACCACGTGCTAGAATTTTCCCCCTCCGCAAAAAAATCCTATATTAATCACCTCTGACGTACATATGCTGGTGAAGCCACACAGACAATATTATTATAGGAGTAATCTGCAGGGAGTGGCCTGGGGACAGGCTACACAATGGCAGGACCCATAACAAAGCCCATGCCCTTTGTCACTGGACCACTGAATTGTCAATAATAATTGTTATTGACATGTATTATAATTGATTTCCCAGACAGTTTACTCTATATTATGATCAGAGCGACCCAGGGATGATCACTAATTCTGTTTATCTGTATCAGGATAGTACTCCATTGTACTCCATTGATATAATTGTATATCCTGGGTAAGTGTGTGCTTATGAGGGTTGAAATCAAGAGTTATGTGAAGCGCCTGCTTACCTGATAGACAAACAGAATTGATATAGATTCTAACTTATAGTTATAACACTGTTAAAAAATGTGGTGTTAAACCTGGTATTAAGCGGGACAAACTAATTTCACAGTTTACTGTCACAGACTTTTCGATTTTGCATGCGGGCAGGCAGTCATTACTCTAATTTCAAACTAGTGAGAAATGTCAGCTTCGAACTTATGATCGCTGAGGCCATGCCCTTCAATTGCAGGCTCAAGGGGGTGGGGCCAAAGTGCCATATAGTTGCTGTATATATACAATCTGAAATCTGAAATTTTTTGAGAAATCTAAAAATCCATGCAGGCGATGCCTGTGTTACCCAAACTCCCCATGGGGTGTGTAATAAGTACACTTTTAGGTATTGGAGAATCACCCAAAGGGTACACATGACATTTACTTGTACTCTCACTGGGGGCATATTATGGGTACACTCCATGTGAATTCACACTACATGAATATGAGGTTTAGGTTATAAGGTGAGTGCAGGCTGTCACAAAATTATTATGACAGTCTTCTGAAATCTTGTATTAGGTTATCCAGGGCTCTTGGCCATGCACAGCAGGCTGCATGCAGGAATAGTAGAAGTTTCAAGTGGTGTGGTAGCTAAACTAGTTTTTGGTGGTCTATAGCATCCACTCATCTGAGGAAACCACTTGACCACCAGCATGCCATTGGGTCAAATTTTAGCCACTGGTAATCGTCAGTTTCTTCTTGTATGCTCACATCTCTGCCTGCATGCCTTTATAATTAGTTTATTCACTCATGATCAACAGTACTCAGCACTAGTGATATGGAGAACTGATCAGTATAATAATAATATTGTATCACCCGCATCATCAATAATTATTATTAAGTGCTGGAGACTATTAATTATTCATGATTAAGTGCTTTGCAGTTGGCTGGATTAAACATTATTATTATACTCCTAGCTACTGATTGTATTATTGTTGATCACTGTCGTGTTCACTGTGTCTTACTACCTGCATTGACCTTGTTATGTGAAACTTTGATGGATTCACTCTGGAATCTGTTGTTGAAAACGTTGTGGCACTAATACATCCAATTTAAAATTCCGTAAGCATCTGGTGACTAAGTGTATACAGAGATGAAGATATAATTATTGTCTTAATTTTATAATCTCCAACTCGCTGTAAAACTGAATGCTTATCAAAAACAAGTGGATCATATGTGACCCACTCTGAGAAAGGGGACCACTTGGGATAAAATTTCATTTTCCAATAATAGCTACAATGTGCATGGGGAAAATTTCAGCTGTCTGTTTTTTTACTCTACCAGAAAATGTAGAAGTTTGGCTTCATATTGATATGCTATGTTTATGTAGTTGCAGTATTATGTAAACTATCGTTAAGGGCGCAAACAATTGCTCAGATACATACACTTTAATACAAAATTTAATTAAAATATGCACATTTTCCGAAAATCGAATATATCTACCTGCGTGTATAAAACTGGTGATCCACTTGTGATCAATGAAACTTGCACCATTGGATTCAGTAAACAGTGCTACACACAGAGCTATCAATCCATGCTAAAAACTCAATTTTTATGAAATATCCCGAGTGGTCCCTTTTCTCAGAGCAAGTCACATATTACTAAACTAATGTGGGTTGCTTCAGTTGCACACACTAGTTACATAGTTCTCATAATACTATAAGTATATCAAACATGCCAGTTTGTGAATAACAAACTGGCATAGTTGCATGTACCACTTGTCCCATAAGTGTTGAACTTCTCGAATTCATGTAGTAACTGTATATACGCTCTATAATATGCATAGTTCACATAATTACTACAATCATACATCATGGGAGTAGTAGCAATTTTGATAGCTACTCATAAACTGGCAAGCGTGACATAGTAGCTATGATTACAAGAACTGTGATGGGAGTCAATGTGCCAGTGCAACTGCACATTGATTACTGTGATCCACTTGTTTTGCTGTGATATGTAGTCTGGGATAGGAAAGCTACCTAGCATTTTTTCCCTTTAACGAAGCATTGAATGTGTTCAAGGCCCATTAGATGCTAGTATTTCAGGAACTAGTCCCCTAATTAGCACAAGTGGAGAGCTCATCTTCTCGGTAGTGAATTCATATATTGTAGTCTTGGGCTGAACGGATCTTGAGAGCGCCAAAAGCTGAGGCAACAGGGGCGACATAAAAGGCCCAGTGCCTCCAAGTAATATACGGACTTGCCAGTATTTTATTGACTTCTGACCATATTTAATATAATATTATAGCTACTGATAGAATTAAAAAAAAATTATCATAATAATTTACTATGGAGCTCTTCGCAAAATATACGCATGCTATAATACTGAAAGACAGGAGAACAGCTTTGAGGCAGTGAAGGCCCGGTGGACTTGGTGGGGCTATAGCCCCACTACTTTTCAGGAAGGAGGGCAGACTATATATTATATTATGGCCCCACCACTTTTTCAAAGTGTGCTAAATAAAATATTGTGTAGATCATAGATGGTGGATTGGTGGGCAGTGTCAAATTAATATTATTGCTTTACAGCAGTAAAAGCTGAAGGACTACTATAAAAATTGTAGAACTGACAAAACACTAACAATTAAAGCAGATGACAAACATTAATTAATTAATTAATTATGAGCAATTAGAGATATCACATGGTGGTGAAGCATGATTTCGGTTATGAGAAGCAACTGTGACAAGGACATGACTGGTTTTTGGAGTTGAATCTTGATAGGAATGAGTCCCAGAAGATGTCTTCTAGTTTAGTTTTGAATGACAGATTAAGATCGATTGTGGGGAGGGAGTTCCAGAGGCAACATCTTCCCATAAGTGCCAGCAAACAGTGGGTGTGGCAACAATGCTCCCCTGGGCTCGTGGCGCATCGTAGTTCCGGTTGGCTTGACTGATTTGCACTACTGCGCATGCGTAGATTCGGATACTAATCGGTGTTTCGCCAATAAAAGAACAACGTACGGTATTTAGCGTATCATCCCTACATCGGGACTGAGATACCCTGCAAGCTGAAATTTTCACGCTAAAGACGCCAGAGTACTTGTGGCTACGTCTCATACGTGATGGCAGGTGACTACGGAGTTGAGATCTTCGAGAGTAAGGTTGATAAAAAAGTTACCCAATCCGATGAATCTTCTTTTGGCTTTCCGTCCAACAAACGTAAGAGTGACTCATAAAAGTTAACTATCAGGGTATTAGGCTATGAGCTATTTGCATATCCTGGTATAATGTATGCATGCAGATGGAAGATACTACTATGGAGTATCAGTTGTGACTGGAAAGCAGAAGGGAGCAGGAACGTCAGATACTGGGGTTTTTGTGCAGCTCGTTGGCAGCAAGGGCCAAACGAAGAAAGTATACCTGCAGAATTACCTATCCATCCTTCTTGGCCGTGATATTGATGAAGATACGGTGGAAAATCTGATCATCGAAAGTAGTGGAGACCTTGGAGAGGTGTTGGTGGTGATCCTAGGTAATGATAAGAGCTGGCTAGCACCACTCGGAGCTCCTTGGTTTGTCAATGAGGTACAGGTGCACAATTTCCAAAATAAGATCCACGAGAGATTTCCCTGCTATCACTGGATTGGTGACGGAGATGAAGTTAGCTTCACAGCCCACACAAGTGAGTTTCAATGTTGGAATCTGATATTCTATATGAACCATGTAGCTATAGTTATGCTATAATATGTATACATGCAGCCACCTTGAAGGATGTGTCTCAGGATCAAGTTTTATCCAAACAGCGAGAATTGCAGCTAGAAAGGCGAAGGGCAGAGTACAAATGGGAAAGGCAGTCCGACTGGGGTCTTCCATCGAGCATCGATTCAAGTGTGGCTAAGCTGCCGGATGATGAACAGTTTGAGAGGGTCAAAAATGTTGATTTCACTGCGACTGCTCTCAAAAATGGGGTGAAGATCCGAATTCAAGCAGGCTTCAATGACATTGAGGACGTCGAAGACTACAAGAAGGTGGCTACTGTCCTTGACATTCCAGAGATACAAGTCTACCATGCTGCCAGGTGGACCACTGATGTGGAGTTTGGCCGGCAGGTGCTGAATGGAGTCAATCCCGTTGTGATCAAAAGGTGCACTGCACTTCCTGACCCTTCTGTCTTTCCTGTTACTAATGACATGGTGAAAGGATTTCTCAATAGAGGACTTACCCTTGAACAGGAAATACAAGTAAGTTACTGGCTTCCTGTATTATCTGTAGCTACAGTTATTAATTAATTTGCGTGATTATTCGTTCCTACTGCCCCTGTTACAGTGTAATAGGCTTCTCTAGCTGAGTTTATAAGATTATAGCTGTGACCATCCTCGAGACCCAGATATATAGTCATACTATTGTTATTGTATAATACCAGGAGTACATTACAAGGAATGTGCAACACACACAGTAGTAGTACAAACATCTCTTTCCAGATTTGACATCACAACCACCCTTGTACATGGGCCTGAATATCATTAAAAGGTACTTAAGTTGCAACCACCTCTGTGTAGTTGCAGCTGCAGCTAGTTTCTGATAGGACAGTGCAGACACAACATTCATGGCTTCATGGTTTTAATGGTTGTGTGCAGAGGAGGTTGGACATAACCATGTGCACACAAAAAGTGGGCGTATTGCCCCATATATAACACTATACAAAATGTAAGTCACGATCTAAAGCCTTGAAGACAGTTTTAAAATTAATGTGAAAAGTTGAAATCCATGATAAAAGAAGATCCAGCGCCATACCCCGCCCGTCCACCCCTCACACTTCTTGCAAATCGAGAAAACTCATTCCTCAGAATGGCAACATTAAATACTGTATTTGTTGATTGCAGTCAGCTTCTTTCGCTGTTACAACATTAGATCTACACGATTCAGCTCTGTTTCAGCTTCAGATTTAGCCATAGTTCACAAATGCAAACATTTTAGCTACCAGCTACACTCGCAAATGGCATTCTTTTGAACACGTGGCAGCATAATTGCATACCAAGGTCATGTGACTACAGCGCAAGTGTGTGTCATGTCCAACCTCCTCTGGGTTGTGTGTTAATGATATTCTGTGATGTCAAATCTGGAAAGAGATGATTGTACTACTATGTGTGTTGCACACTCCTGGTAATGTACTCCTGATAATATAATGTCATGCAATTGACATGCAAAAACACGAGAATCATTTTCTCCAGTTTAGGTTGCCTCGGTTCTTTTTTAATGAATGTCGCTTGCACTATTATGCTTGGCAATGATAGCCATTGGCCATTACGGTATTATCACTGTCAATGGCTTCTGAAGCCAAGCTATGTTTTACTTGATAGATGCAAGGAAGGCTAGCTACCATGTGTTTCCTGGTCAACTGAAGCCACTAAGTTCGATACAACAAGGAATAGTGTATAGCTAGTGGCCAGGAATGACAGTAAATGTAATAATAATTATTGCATGGTAGTAGGGAGTGCTAGAATATTATGGCTGTATAAGCTGGATAGCATGGACCTATACCATGCTATGTGTTACATGATTGTTTATAACTTCATGAGTAACATATAGGGATTCAAAATGACTGTTTTAGCTATAGCTACTATAGAGCCACATAGCTGTTCATTCAGCCATGACTCAGTATTAGAGACTGCGTGTCTGGGCATGTCCACCTCGAGTAGTGATAGTGAGTGCCACTGTCGACTTGGATTAGTTAATCTAACCTGCATGTACAAGACTCGTCGGCAACTCGCACTTATGGCTGGCATATTTTTAGTGCCGTTATGGCGAAGACTATGATTTTCTCTAGTATAATATATCTATGCAGCATCCAGCTCTAGTTTAACTCGGTAGATTAACTTATTAAGTTTGGTGAGTTGCATGATAGACCATGTGCATGATGATAATTTGCAATATTAGGCTGGACATGTGTACATATGTGACTTGACCGTCATGGATGGGCTTCCAACTCGTGAGGGACAGTATTGTGCTGCTCCCACTTGCCTGCTCTATGTCAATGGCAGTGACCAGCTGGTTCCCATAGCCATCCAGCTGAAGAAGAAACCAGCTGAAGACAACCCCATCTTCCTCCCCAGTGATAACTGGATTGACTGGCTCTTGGCGAAGATTTACTACCAGAGTGCAAGTACGCAGGTAAGCCTCATCACGCTCTGAAATTCATCTTTAATTTTTTACAGTAGCTTCATAGATTATCATATAGATGACACTTAATGGCTTCTAGCTGCCATGCTGTTGCTTTTACATGAGAAGTCTTCCAGAAAATGAAAATTTCTATCTTCTTTTACAGTTCCATCAGCTGTCCACTCACTACTTCTCCTGCCATGCTGCTATGGAAGCCTATGGAATGGCTACCATGCGTAACCTTCCTGATCCACATCCCATCTTCAAGCTCCTTCGACCACATTTCCGCTACACCATGGCCATCAATGCACGGGCCAGAGCCTCCCTTATCAATGATGGGGGAACCATCGATTTACTGTTTGCAATCGGTGGTAAGGGAAAGGTTGAGCTCATACAGCGTGCTTCTGCTCTTTACAGTGTTAACTGGACGAACATTGTAAAAAACACCAAGGAACGAGGGGTAGAAAATCTGCCGGGCTACTACTACGCAGAAGATGGTATTCCACTTTGGAAAGCTACACAGAAATTTGGAGGGGAGATCATAGATCATTTCTACAAGACAGATGAAGATGTAAATTGTGACAAGGAGCTTCAAAATTGGGCTGAAGACATCCACACCAACGGTTTCCCTGGCTACTTTGGAGGGAAGGAAGGCCATGATTTTCCACAAAAGATTTCAAGCAAGGAGCAGCTGACTGAATTGTGCACACTCATAATGTTTACTGGCTCAGCTCAGCATGCCGCTGTCAATTTTGGTCAATATGCTATGTACGGATTTCTCCCAAATTCTCCCGCCACCCTTCGTAAACCAACACCTAGCAAGAAAGGGGTGGCAGACTATGCTACGTTGATGCAGACACTGCCCAATGAGGAAGACACTGGCAACCAGGTGGTTGTTAGCCACCTGCTCTCTCGCTATAGTGATGATGAGGTATGTTGTGAAGTTCTCCATGCAATCACAGCTAGTATAATAATTATTTCACTGGGTTCATACTAGTATACTATTTGTGACGAAAGATACTTGGCTGCCACTATGATTTAGTGTCAACATTTGGCACATTAATATACATGCATGCAACAAAGTATCACCAGTATAATATATGTAGTCATCCTAAGGTTTTTGTAGCTATTAATAATACTGTTATCACTATTCGAATGTGAAGTATTAGCAATAATCCAATAATTTTGCTCCACAGATTTTTCTTGGAAAATATCCTGCCAAGCGTTACTCTGAAGAAATACCACTAGATCTTATCAAAAGGTTTCAACGCCAATTGGAAGGCATCACTGGAGATATTGAGGAGAGAAACAAGAAGTTGGATGTGCCGTACATTTACATGCTGCCAACTCAAGTCCCAAACAGCATTACTATATAATCACTGTGAACACCTAACATTATCTGAACTCGTAGCTAGTCGCGTAGCAAGTTTAAACAATAATTAGCAAGCTATCGAGTATTCATTGTTATAGTAGCCCTGCATTCCATAGCTGACAAGCCGCATGTGTGTATATTATCATACCAATATAAATTTCTTGATGGAGGAGGCCTTCCTTGTATCCATTAATACTTACTTTACAGCTAAAACTATAAGAAGAGGGGTGTTGACACTGTTGGGTATTGTTATCAGTATAGTAATACTAGTATATCATTATGTCCGATCAAATTACCAAGCTTAGCCATAAAATTTTTGCTCCTAATTTTTTGTCACCATTGTGTCTGGAAAGTGAATTAGGAGTTACACTGAGTAAAAAATTAATAATGTTATGAAGCACTCCATAGACTATCTAAGGTGTGCCTAGGATGACTGACTATCCAAAAGCTTGTGTTAAGTTTATTACGAAGAATAATCAACCACTCTCAATTTTGGATCATCTTGTGCAGTAGTTGGTTGAGTTGAAGGAGGTTTGCGGTGGATACCGGTGGTTGCCACGGAGATATAGGCTGGACATCTCCAGTTGGTTGTAGCTGTATGGTCTCTGGCTCTGGCTCAGCCATGGGAGAAATTTCATAAACTTGATTGCCATGGTACTAGTATCTCATACTCATGACCAGTGGCAATAGTTTCATAAAACTGTTTCTTGGTTAGTGGGAAACAATATTGATATCATACTGCCTAGTATTTCGCGATCATCTGGCAAGGGTCTGTATAAGACATATATTCCTAGAAATTGATCTGTTGAATGCATTTACTCTTTGTTTGGACTAAATTCAGCTCTTCGGCTTCTAAGTACCAGGGCAACTATTATGGCTGTTGTTGCTGCAATAATGAGTACAATCACGATGGCTACCACTCCTCCGATGATGGCCACTTTGTTGTCAGAGCCTGAGCCAGCTGGATCCGGACCTGCTGCTGCATGTTTGGTAACAACATAACTTAATAACTATTTTCAGGAGACTGACAGCTTACTTTGAACTTGGATTGTTTGATGATGGTCACAGGATGGGGAACTAGTAATTTAATATCTGTTCAATTAATTTTTATATAGGTCTGTTTCACATCAACAACTCACTTTGAACTTGGACGGTTTGACTGGCATTTAATTCAACTCAGAGAATCAATTCCTTGTATATGTATAGTAGCTCTGCAGGTATACACACCTGCTTGGGATGTGCGTATTCGATTGAAAGTCAGCGTCCTAGTTGTAGTGGCTCGGATCCCCAACTAGTCATCCACTGTTATATCAATTCTACTTCCGGGGAATTCCCACACCAAGGTAGGTCTTTCTACAAGGTACTCATCAAAAAGAGCAATGCAGGTTATGGTATCCTGGCCACCAGCTTCAACAGATATTCCTTGGATAGGGAGGACAGAGACACTTGGAGCTTGGAGACCTGCAGTTTTAGAGATAATATTATTAAAATTATTTCACTTTAATACACTTATGGCCAACACTGATTGACTCTGAGGCAGAGGTGGAATCACTGGTAATCACATCTGGCACAGATAGTGGCGATGTTGTGTAGGCTGAACAGTTGTATGCACCAGCATCAGCTTCAAGAAGGTGGCCGAATGTCACAGTAGTCTCAAAAGTGTTTTCACCAACTAAAACTGGCCGTATGGAAACATTGACTCGATTGGTGGTTTTCACCAACTAAAACTGCATGCCGTATGGCCGTATGGAAACATTGACTCGATTGGTGTCTGATATTCCATTACCGACGATGCTGCTCTCCACTATAATATCTGTATCCACTCTGGTTATGTTAGGGGTAATGATACAAGTGAGAGAGAAGGAGGTACCAGCATTGAGAGCTGTGCCGCAACTGTGACGAAAGGTCAAAGGTGAGGCGGGAGCAGGCACTGTGTGGGCATAGAACCATTTTATACATATTAGCTATACACTGAGAGCTTACATTTGACTTGAACAGGGAAGGTCACAGGTTCAGGATGGTTGATGCCTGTTTCAGGTATGGTCTGAAGAGTTTTACAGGTGTAATCTCCAGCTTGAGAGGTGTAGAGGCTATTGAAGACAAGTCTGCTTATGAGACAAATATCAGTGGTAGGACCAACTCCAGAACGGTGGTGAAGTTTCCTCCACTGCTAATGACATTTCCCCTTGGATCAAGCCACTGCACTGCTAGAGTGGATGTAGGTGGGAGATCAGGCTCCCTGCTGGTGTTGCATATCAGTGCATAGCCAGAGAATCCAGCCGTGGAGATACCTTTACTAGTGATATCAACAAATTGAGGTGGAAAACCTGTAGAGAGAAAATAGCTACATGCACTCTAACTTGTACATGTATTATGAGATACTTACATACCGGAAATAGTAATATCTTGTGAGTTGGATATTGTAGCAGTCAAAATAAAGGCAGTATCTTGAGGAGTTACAGTCACATGACACTCATATGTTCCGGCATCAGTGACATTCAAGGGATTGAATCTGAGAGTGATATCATATGGAGGTGAGGTCCTTGAAGGGTTAACGATGGTAATTTTCCATTTTCATCTCCGTCCATCAACTCTGTCCCATTCCTATTCCAGAACCCCCGTACAGTGACTGGAGTGTCCACCACATCACTAAAGAGTAATGCTACAGGTGAAGATGAGGTTCAGACCTTGGAAGAAGCTGGTATTCCGTGGAGATCCAGATATAATGGGAGGTGGAGGGATAACTACATGAGGCAAACTAGAGCTCTGTAGAGCACATACCCCGCGCGCTCTGTAGCCACTGTAGCGTAGTACTGCAACACTCTGCGGTATAGCTGTTTTCTGGCCTGACGACCCTTTCCAACACTGAGCTTGAGCATGCGCAGTTGCATTAGCATGCTAAAAGAGTGGGTGTGGTCGATAAACCACAGGCATTTTGAACAGAAAAAGCACGATTTGTAGTACTAGTAAGCCTTGTTGAGAAATTCGAAGCCCGTACAAACCAGTTTTTCACCGATATCTACCGATTGGTTGTGCTTACAGCACGCACAGACGCCTAGAACTCGAGATCTGGCGATTTTCGTGCCGACAACAACAACAGACGGACAAACCGATTGCTTTACCCCTTGCGCATGCGCGCGGGGTAAATGCGCGCGGGGTAACAACATGAAATCAATGCATCAAGTAAGTATAACACTATACATTGAATTGAAATGTTTGTTGTGCTATTTCTAGAGATATCCACTCCAGCTTCTGGGATGGAGAGTCTGGCAGTGCAGATATATCTCCCAGCATGACTGGTCCGCAGAGAGGGAAAGGACAGGAGAGGAGGAGGCGAGGTCACATCACTTGATAGACCAACATTTTCCTTAGTCCAGGTCAGCACTGGGGTGCCTCTGGTTCCTTCTGGTATTGCTGAGCAGATCAGTATGAGAGGCTGTCCATCTGTTTCCAAGCGATTGAAAGGATCGATGTTCACAGTGGGAGGGGAGGGAACTGCAATGATTGTGTCATAATAATTATATTTTGCACACATTATCCCACTCACGATTAACTATGACAGGCATTATTCCTTCTCCCGTTTCACTCGCAGTGACAAAGCTTGGCACATTAGGGGGAGGTCTAGCTCTAGCTCGACAGGTGAAAGTGGTGTTATCAGCTGTACTCAGAGAGTCTAAGGTGAGGGAAGTAGAGAATGATGGTCTGGAACCAGTTACTGAAGAGGTGGTGACTCTAGCATCATTATTGGTTAGACGTGTGTTTCCTCTCAGCCAGGTGATGTCCATATGGCTATATCAGTATCAGTGGCAGAGTTGATGGAGATGGTACAGGTGAGAGTGAGAGGAGCTATGCGACCAGCCAAAAGAGGACCAGGGGGAACACTGATGACCACATCAGGAGTAGAGACTGCATGGGAAAATACTACTATACTTACTCAGGGAGTAGCTATGTATATAGTTATTAACTTAAATGGCATTGTATGTACAATAGAGGTAGTCTTACTTTGGATTTCAAGCTCTTCCGTAGTAGAAGGCATCAATACGGTATCAAGAGCTGGAGAGGTCAAAGTACCACTACACACAAAACTGCCTTCGTGAGATATCCGTAGTGGGTCGAAAGTTAGAGTAGATGTAGAAGTGACTGCCATATCTTCTATGGTATCAGATACAGTGATTCCGTTTCCATTGGTGACAGCCACTCCCCCGGTAGTCCAAATTACAATTGGAGAATTGATTAAGCCACCCACTATCTTGAATACAGTACAGGTCAGGCTGTAGACCATCCCAGCTATGGCTGTGCCTGAACTACCAACAGTGGTGGTGATGGCATTGGGTGGAACTGTTAAGAAATTGCATGCATACATTATAAACTTAAAGTGCCAAAAATTCTGTATTAGTTACTATTGACTGTTGCAGTGAAGTTCTGCTCTGCTTGTGCTCCCCCTTGTTTAGTGCATGACCCTGCAGATATAGACCTGGTTATCAATGCTATCATTGACAGGAGAGAACACAAGGTTGAGTTGCTGGGTGGACATATCACTCAGTACAATTCCATTTTGGAGCCACTCCATTCTAGTAGCTGGAGCATTACTGAATCACTCGGCTGTAGCACTGGCACCAATATTTAACTAATCACGATCAATTGACACACCTATGAAAAATATTGTATGCAGAGTATAAATAGTTAATAAACAGGTATATAGCTAGCTATGCGAGTACAGTACAGTGGACAACTTTTGCGAGCATTAAACTGTAAATGGCTCTTCTGGTGAGATTTTAATGAATGCTTAGCCTCCAAAACGCACTTGTAATGATCTTTATCCAATTTGCCAAATTACTAACTTAACAACCCCACCACTGTTTCCTGCTGTATACATAATTCCGGCGTGAACGTTTAACTACTTTGCGCTTCCTGCCAAGGTGCAAATCACACCGAGTCACGCCTTATCTGGTAGGCATGCAAGAATATACAGGCACATATTGGGAAAATGTTAATTCACAAACACCGAGGCCTACAACTGTGTTGAATGACCACTAAAACTTGTGCACAGTGAGCTTGCACATGGGCGAGAGTACAGCTAAAACCAGAGAAGCCCACATCGAATACTGTCCGCTCCAGAGGCAGTAAAGAAGCATCTGCCATACACGCGTAATGGCATTTTTGCCATGCAACCAGGGAAGGCGTGACTTGGCGTGACTCTCCTCAGCAGCAAGCACGAATCAGTGTAAACGTTCATGCAGGAACTATGTATGTATAGTAGCTACGTCCTCACTATTCAGTATCGTAGTCTCTTGAACTATACCTCTGATATTGCTGACCACACAGGTAAAACTCCCCACAAATTTAGCAACATCGGCATTGAAAAGAACATTAATTCACAAGTTGGATACAGTTACAATGCTTTCATACCCATTGCTAAACGCAAATGTTCGAACTTTCCTCTTGAAAGGGGCTTGGTAAACATATTGGCAATCATTTCTTTTGTTGGATAGTAACATAGATCAATTATTCCGATTTGCATGGCTTCACGAACAAAAAATCGTAGTGAATGTTGATGTGCTTTGTCCTAGCATGTGCTATAGGATTTCTTGCAATTGCAATAGTACCCAGATTATCTTCCATCAACACAGTTGGTTCACTGAGAGTCACTTGAATAGTCGTCTAAGCCATACTGCTTCCTGAGTGGCAGCACTGATCAGTGCACTGATCAGTGCTGCCCTCATGAGGGCTAGGTATTCTGCCTCTGATGTTGATAAAGCCACAATCGCTTGCTTTTTACTGTACCAACTGATAGGTCCTCCAGTCATCAAGAAAAGGTTTCCACTTGTGGAACATCGATCATCCTGATCATAAGTTCCTCGATTTCTTTCAAAGTGAACTTCTTGTTATGTTTTCATTTGTGACATAACCTTCGACTACAGACCATGCCAACTCTATGGGGTTTAGCTCTGGGTGAGCCACTGGCAGTCTTAACATTCTGTGAGTGAACTTCTCAGCAATCGAGTCTTTGCATTGGTGATTTTTGCTATCAAATCAGCCTGTAACTTAAGTCACTGACCTCATATGCAATACCATGGTTTGAGAGCCAGGATTGCATATCAGAAATGGTAGTCACCAGTTTTCAATTTCACCCTAAAGATGAGGTCAGTCTTGGACATCCATCCAGCTTCTTCGCCAGCATGCACGATGATGAGATGTGGGCCCTTTCCAACAGCATGCTTGAATCCTCCTCTACCATCACTGTCAACCCATGCCGAGAATTATACCAGGTTTCATAAAAAAAAAATGGTTGGCCGAGGGTGTTCAGATGCTCTGTTGGCTCTCATGGCTCGAAAATATTAAAGTGTGCTGCTTCTCTATGATATGAGGCTGCTCATATATGTACCGTTTATTTTCATGTTTTCTGTATCGGAAGCCCATCTCCCTGAGCACCTGGTGCAACGTACTCCTACCTCCAGCAAAGAGCTGCCTGCACTTGAGCTCAGTCAGGAGAGACTGCAATGTGGGGTACTCATGGCGTTCATAAAAACTATGAACATCTCTTCTTATTGCCTGCCTGTCGAAGTCATCTGCATTGATTCGAGTCCTGCTTGAGGTGTATCACTTGATAGCCTTATTAGGAGTCTTAAAGATACCCCCACACTTTGCCTGGTGTTGGATGTTGATCACAGTACTTGTTCTTAACTGGCAGGCCTTAGCAACACTTTCCATAACCTTCATTCTGAACACTGCCGATCAACCAGCTTTCTTCTCCAAAGCCATGAACTCATGGACATTGTGTGTACTATATGCTTAGCTGTGCCTGTAAGGCGCTTTCCTTATTACATGAATGTACATAATATACAATAGACTGTGGGAAGACAATGTATACCCAGTGTAAGGAATAGAACTAAAATTCAAAAGCTAATAGGTGCGCGCAAGTACTAGCATTACAATAGTTTGTAGTGTACACTGGGTGTAGTTTACATAGCAGTACAAGAGTTAAGAGTGAACATCCCAATGGTATGCAATTTAGCACATACCAGATGTGGTGTACTTCGTATCGCGCCAATCGCGATATCGAGGTCAACCACATAGCGCTAAGCGCTAGCCTCGACCTCGTGCTTTTGGCACGTGCCAAAGCAACAAGGCTAGCCCCACCCACTATGTACACTGTACTACTCTATTAAAGCGCTTAAGCATACTTGGCCTTGGCCACTTTAATAGCTTATGCACGTGTGTCCCTAGTATAATAATATTTATAAACTCCCACGCGTGTACCACATGATGGGCTATTAACTAGGGAGCAGGGCTCACTGCAGACCAAGAACAATGGAGTTTAAGTGTTTCATCACACTCTTATTCCTCACGCAGTATATCGGTATCTGCGAAAGCCAATCAGGGTAAGCAGTGCTGTGAATGCATAATTCTTTGCACGAACGATTTTTACTTTATACTCGCGCACGCCCTTCATTTAATTAACTACGCGGCTGCAGGGTTTGTTACCGAAGTATTCGAACATCAGAACCAACAGTGGTCTATTCCTCCGTATCCCGGATGGAGTTTTATTCTTGTGGCTGGCAAGGCACAGTTATCTGCAGCCGGTATGACTATATGCCGTCCCTTCTTAATGCATGCTATATAGCTAGTATACCATTCTACAGGACAATATATAGTCGAGTGTCTTCTGCATCAGTCAGAACTGTGTATATGCAAGTGTTTAGCTGTTGTAATGGTTATGAACAGTCAGGTTCTGATAATATTTGTTTAGGTAAGTGCACAGTAATTGACTCTTTCGGATATTTTGATAAGTTCTGTTAGAATTTTACTGCCACTTTCCTGTAATCTGATTGGTCAATACGAGGTAACTAAGTAGCTTAGTTACTTATAGGTTTTAGGGGCCTTTGTCCAAAGTCCTTGTGGAAAAATTAACGTCATTATGACATTAACATTTTGTCCCCCTCTCTTAACGTCACAGAATTTCAGCATAGATTCAATACTGAAACTCTGATTCTGCTCCATTTAGCCTACACATTTCTGCTGACAGCATCATGGACCAAGACCCCCTCCTCCAACGTCATAATGACGTTAATTTTTCCACAAGGACTTTGGACAAGCCCCCTTACTTAGTTACTTGTAAATTTTGGCCAATAGGATCCATGGTATTATGAGAGCTCCAAGGCAAATAGCTGTACTACTATAGCAACAGTTGTAAAACTCTAAATAACTTAGCTCACCTTGGCCAACGGGATCCACAGTAGTTACCATCCCTCTGTCCCCTTAGTAACATCCTCACTACGCTCGAGTGTCACAGCTCAGGGCCATCAGGATGCTAAATACTGTATACATCCCTTGTCCTTGGTGTCTAACTATTATATAGTGACCCGTCCACCATTGGTGGGGTGGCTCTTATATTGCTTGATTAAATAGATCAATATGAGAGCCACCTCACCTTCTAATTGAATATACTAAGCCTCGAGCTAGCTAGCTAGCTGGCTATAGCATGTAGTAGCCAGTGCTAAAAAGTGAGCAGTTGTTCTAATGAATTATTGTATCTTACCAGTTTCACCCATGCAAGCTCATGCACTAGCTATATCAGCTTGCATGAGAGCCTTTTCCATCCAATTGCAAGGAATTGACAGTTGAGGCGCAAATTGTGTATATAATGTGCATGTTTTTGTTTATGCACGCATGCATGCATAGTACCTAGTTTAGCATAGTAGATCATGAGAAACAAACATGAATGAATGCACTTGAGTGCAGAACCCTCACCACTACATGCATGCATGCATGACTCATGTACGTGTATACTATAGCATGGCTCACTGTATATGCTTGTTCAATATCAGGAGTGTTGAACTACATAATATATACCCTGCACCTGAACATGGTTATGGTAGGATGGTGCTGTTCTCTTCAGAGTCAGTGCATGATCTTTGTGACGGACGGATGGACAAAAATCGCCAAACAACAATTGCAGTAACCCCTCTGCCTACGCTTTGTGGTGAGGGTTAATTAACCCCTTCTTTCCTTAGTTTTTGCCAGAGGAACGGGTGGGCACTTTGAATACTAGAGAAGATGTTTCAACATCAATGGGGCGAGCCTCCGCGAACCCCACACAAGTGTTATGGTATAATAAAAGTGGAATTTTCAATAGGCTAGTTCCGTGTTCTGAGATAATATTTCACAGCTGTCTGTTCTATACAAAGTTGCTGAATTCATATGATTGTGCATATGTTCCTATAGTGAGTGGATTTAGTGTGATGATGAAGAATTGTAAATTTGTTACTTATCTCAAGTAACAGTTGTATACCTACACAGCAGTAGCTATAAGCATTCGCCAATCTCTCCCTTTGATTTGCCCTTATTCTGTCCAGTCTGGCATCACGCTCGTCCTGAGACTCTCTCGCCAATCTCTCCCTTTGGTTATTACTTAATCTAATCAATCTGACCCCTCGCTGTTCTTCAGTTTCTGATGAAAAGCTTTCGCTCTGCCTAGAGCGCTTTCTCTGAAGTCTTGTCTGTCTCTGTTCTAGTGTTTCTGCAGCTCTCCTTTCCTGGTCTCTCTTTCTACGTTTTCTTAACCTTTCTTCTTTTTCGGCTGCAGTTTCAGCTGCTCGATGAGCTCGCTCCCTTTCTCGTCTACGTTGGATTTTTTTTTCAGCAACTTGTGTAGTTACTTATACGTTACGCATGCGCATTAATTGAAAAATATTCCATGTACATCGTTGAAATAGAAGATATATATATACGGTACGGAAGGACGTACGGCAGATATATACACAAACGCGATTGGTATCACCTGTGTGGGGCTCGCTTCGGCTCGCCCCAATTAGGCAGGGCCCCTGCATGCCCTGCTAGATACGCCACTGCCTGCGCTGCTATCACTGTAAGAGTCATGATCATATAAGAGGGATTCCGCAAATCGATTATCCCGCGGCGCTAATTAGCTAAGCGGCCGAAGTCGACGTTTTACGCCTACTGCTGTTCTCAGGCTTGTAAGGATCGTCTTGCTTGGAGCTTCTCTTTGTATCGATTCTTCGCTTTATTGCTCAGACCTTCGAAATAGTCGCTCATTTTCGAAAAAAAAAAAAAGTCGACACGCTTCAATACAACAACACGCAGATGACACACAGAAAAAAAGTTATAAGGTACTTGACAATGAACTCAGTTGGCCTTTTGCCCATAAAGGCTGTGGCAGTAGGCGTGGTACATCGACTTCTGCCGTTTAGCTAATTAGCGCCGCGGGATAATCGTTTGCGGAATCCCGATCAGGCAGGCCACACGATCCCTTGATTAATATAGGTGTATATATAATAAAACATTGCACTTGAAGACCACTAACAGCTATAATACTAGAGCTCTGTAGAGCACATACCCCGCGCGCTCTGTAGCCACTGTAGCGTAGTATTGCAACACTCTGATCTGAGCCTGAGGCATAGCTGTTTCATGACTTGACGACCCTTTCCAACACAGAGCTTGAGCATGCGCAGTCACATCAGCATATTAAAAGCGTGGGTGCGGTCGATAAACTGCACGCTGAACAGAAAATGCACGATTTGTAGCACTACTAAGCCTTTTTAAGCAATTCGAAGCGATTTTCACCGATATCTACTGATTGGTTGTGTTTACAGCACGTACAGATGCCTAGAACGCGAGATCTGGCGATTTTCGTGCCGACGACAACGACACACGATTGCTTTACCCCTTGCGCATGCGCGCGGGATAATAATTCCACAAGGGGCTATATAAAGTGTCACTCAGTACAAAATTACCACTAATATCATCATTCAGGCTAACTGAAAGTGAGTGAGAATAAGTTTCTGACTTATAAGTAATGATAGTATGAATGTTTTTATAGCTGTTCATGATCATCATAGCTACTCAACATCTCATCAAAAGGGGACTAACATCATAATGGTATAAGTTATGTGACATCATGAAGTGTGTCCCAAATTCAAGATAGAGATCATTGAAGGTAACAAGTAGATGATCTAGACAGTTACCACCAGGATAGCTGCTTCACCTATAGCTGCTTCACCTTCACCTTCACCTGCTTCTTCACCTATGAAGATACAGTATGATTTGGATCGCTAGTGAGCTAGCACTGAATTCCCAATGATTTTTCATCCCATGATAGCTTGCTCATAAGGTTGATATTTGATCTTTCATAGAAAGTAGCTATACCAAACAGAGAACATGACATCACCTCAGCACAATTTTCTGCAGATCTAGTCTGGGTGCCAGCCCTGGCTTGAACTATCCTGCAGCTGTTTTCAAACCCTTCCATACAAAACCCTATACCAAACCCAAACCCTGCCCCTTCACGTGACCAATTTTAGCCGGTTTGACCAATCAGAAGTGACCTTTGAAATGAGCTGCGGTATTATACCCCAGCTTCTCAGCTTGTGACCTTGACCTTTGACCTTGTGGCAATCGGCCTATACCCTAATGGGAACCATACTCGTATTGCCCTAACCACATCCTGGGTGATATGAGTATTACTATATTATATTGCCCTAGCCTTGGTCAGCTTTGCGGCGTATAGCGGAAGTGTGCGGCACACTTTGATCCACCCACGCAGTAAGCTTTGTTATGGTGCAAATGTGATCTGCTCAGCTGTATCGAATGCAGCATGGATGCATTATTCCATGCAGCAATTGTAGGCAATGCAGGAAAAAAAAGTAGCTTGTTTGTTTTCTCCCCTGCATACGATATGAAACGATCATTGCAGCTAGCTAGCTCCGCTTAGCACATAATAAGCGGTCTGTTCTCCTGAGTGTTCTAATAATGGAACCTGTATCACTCCAAACACATGCAAGTGTAGAGCTGGATGAGCTTGTGATACAGTAATCCTTAAGTGGTCAGGCAGAATAATTGCGCTCCACAAAAATTATATTCATGACAATGATGTCATTGTTAATGCCGTAGTTCAAAGTTCAATGCAATGAATCGAGTTTCAATGAAAAACACGCTACAGGTGCTCTCCTCTCTCTCTCTCTCATAGTTGGTTGTGTGGTAGCTACATCTCCTCCCCCTTTTATTTTTTTCACATAATGATCTAGATATTGATGAGTGTTCTGAAGGAATAGACCAGTGTGTCCAGAACTGTCACAACGCAGAAGGGTCATACACATGCAGCTGCGATCCAGGCTACTCGTTGGATTCCAATGGACGTGGTTGTAGTGATATTGATGAATGTGCCCTGAACACTGATGGCTGTGTTCAGAACTGTCATAATACTGTTGGTTCCTACACTTGTAGTTGTGATCCTGGCTACAGGCTTAACACTGATCGACATGGCTGTGACGGTGGGTCAATAAATATAGCCTAAGCAATACTGAAAATTAGTAATTATCATGTTCAATTCGCAATGTAGACATCAACGAATGTGCTGAGGGTACTGATAGGTGTGCTCAAAACTGCCATAACAATGTGGGATCTTACACATGTTCATGTAGGATTGGATTCCAGCTCAATTCAAATGGATATGGCTGTGATGGTAAGGTGAAGAATTGTGGTCAATTTAGTCTCAATCTCTTTTTTGATCCTGCAGATATTGATGAATGTACTGAAGGCACAGATAGATGTGACCAGAATTGCCATAACAATGTGGGATCATACTCTTGTACCTGTAACTCTGGTTATCGGCTAAATATCAATGGCTATGGATGTGACGGTTATATATAGAAATCTATCATACTTTAAGCCTACATTATCACTTAATATCTTATTTCCTCTACACAGATATTGACGAGTGTTCTGAAGGTACCGATCGCTGCTCTCAAAATTGTCAAAACACAATTGGCAGCTACAGATGTTTTTGCAATACTGGCTACAGGCTGAATACTGATGGAGTAACATGCAATGGTCAGTATATGCTTTCAACCAGTGACCAAATCTGTTGCATGCTTACTATGTTGTCTGCTACTGGTTACCTCTTTAGATATTGATGAGTGCGCTGAAGGAACAGATCGCTGTGCTCAGAACTGCCATAACACTATTGGTAGACACACTTGCTCTTGCGACGCTGGATTTCGCCTCAATGCCAATGGATATGATTGTGATGGTAAGAATTCAATATAATATTATTAATGGGACTGCTTTTTGATACCACATTAGCTATCTATGTGTATGACATTTGCTTCCTCTCTAAGCTGGGTAGAATATTGTCAAGAGGTGAGAAAACTTTCGCGGAATGTTTTTAAAACTGGTTGCATAATGGGGGTGGAATGCCTAGAACTTCGTGGAGAAAACTTTCGCGGATGCGTGAAATTCGTGAAAGTTTTCTCCCTCAAAAGTTTCCCGCTATACGGTACAATAGAGATAAGATGGTGGCTAGGTTGGGCAAAAACTTTCCATAGTAATTTCCTAGCCCCAGGAACGATTGGAGTTCTGCCATATTCTTTAGTGTGGGAGCCTTTAAAATAAATTGAACTTTTGCATTCGATGTGCGAAGGCCTTCTATGCTAATTGTGTGATCCAACAGTCGGAGATGCTCACATTTCTTACTCTTGAGCCGCGTTCCCACTTCCTTAGTCCTCTTTAGGACCTCTCCCAGGTGCTCTAAATGCTCCTGATCATCATGACCAGTGAAGAGGGTATCATTGATGTAAACACACACCCCCGGGATTCCTTGCAAAACCAACTCTATCACTCGTTGGAAATCGAGGGGGCAGACGCAGCTCCAAATGGCAACCTGTTGTAGGTGAAGAGGCCTTTGTGTGTGTTAATGGTCATGTACACTGCGGGAGTCGGGGTCTAGCTGGATTTGTTGATAGGCATGGGAGATATTAGAAAACCTTTGACCGCCTGCTAGATGTGTAAAAAGGTCATCTATGTTGAAGATGGGGTACTTATCTAACTTCGCTTCATGGTTCATGGTCACCGTGTAGTTCCCACAAATCCGAATACTCCCATAATTATGTTTATACTAAACACACATTCAATTACCACTTTATATCATTCTCATGATGACAACTCGTCCCCTATCTTTGAATGCAAATACATCATTAACATAGTCAAATCATTGAGACACTTACAGATATTGATGAATGCTCTGAGGATCCGGATAGTTGTACTCAGTATTGCACAAACACCCATGGTAGCTATTTCTGCACTTGTGGTTCATGTTATCGTTTATCAAGTGATGGCATTTCCTGTAGCGGTAAGTGTCCATAATATTAAACTATCACTCCTTAATTTGCCACTACCTTGCATAGACATTGATGTGTGCTCTGAGGTTGATACCTGTGATCATGTTTGCATTGTCACTCCTACTAGTCGTTTCAATTGCAGTACCACTTGTTCTTGCCGTTCTGGCTACAGACTTGATTCAAATGGATATTCTTGCAATGGTACAACATAGGATTAGCAAAAATCACTTTGATTAGCATTATAACATTATGTATTATAAGATATTGACGAGTGCCAAGAGAATACTCACTCATGCAATCAAACTTGTAATAACACCATTGGGTCCTACACTTGTCAGTGTCGAGAGGGCTTTACTCTAGACAACAATGCAATGGATTGTAATGGTGAGTTAGCTACATACATCGATACAAAAGTGCCATAATATTATGATTCAAGTTGCTATATTATACTATTTGCTATAAGATGTCGACGAGTGTACAGAGGAAACACATCAATGTCAGCAGATCTGTCAAAACACATTTGGATCGTATATATGTGGCTGCAGTGATGATCTTATACTCAGTAGTGATGGAAGATCTTGTAGGGGTAAGACGTTTTTGATCAATATTATCTTCTGAATCATATATGATTAAAAATGATTCGCATACACAGATATCGATGAATGCAGCGATGGATTAGACACATGTGATCAGCTATGCAATAACACAGTTGGAAGTTACTACTGCAGCTGCTTAGCTGGTTATCAGCTGCTAAGTGATAACATCACCTGTCAAAGCAAGTTACTTATTAGATATTAAATTTTTCTTATGGAACACCCCTGGGTGATGATGCTGTCACCTGTGGCACTCAGCTAGATGCTCTAGCTATCGGGCCCAACTCATCAAATAATCATAAGCTGTAGCACTTGTATACGATTTTTCATAGAAAAAGTCTCAGGACTTGAGCGGGGATTGAACCCACACACTCACATCTCCGGTGTGATGCTCTACCAGTTGAGCTATATACCAAGTGCCTGGGAGCAAGATGGTGGGGAGGAATTAAGGGTATACAAGTGCTGATTCTTGGTGTCAGTTACATTAGATATCTTATGGAACATCCCTGGGTGACGATGCTTTCACCTGTGGCACTCAGCTAGATGCTCTAGCTATAAGCTGTAGCACTTTTATACAAGCTCTAAAATTTTTCATAGAAAAATCTCTACCGGAGATGTGAGTGTCTGGGTTTGACCCCTGAGATTTTTAAATCTTAGGGGTTGTATATGCTACAGCTTACGTAATTACTTATTAGTACGTAGATGCATAGCTAGCGTATGTGATGGTTTATCCTATTTTCACAGACATTAATGAGTGCATTGAAGACATTGATGATTGTGCTCAGATCTGCATTGACACAGATGGAAACTACTCTTGCTCTTGTGGACCTGGCTACCGCTTAGCAAGTGATGACTATCAGTGTGATGGTATGTATGTTTAATATAATGTTATTATCCTCAAATCATACCTTTGCACTGATTGTAATAATGTTGTCTAACCACACAAATTCAATTGTGATGAAAATGACACTTTACTAATTTTTGTGTAGATATAAATGAATGCAATGAAGAAACTGATGGTTGTGCTCAGAATTGTACCAATAGCAATGGATCATACACTTGCAGCTGCAATACTGGCTACCGTCTTGGCAGTGATGGATACTCCTGCTATGGTACTAATAATTAATGTTTATCTGAGTTTGTTGTATTATTGGACACTAAATTACAGATATTGATGAGTGTCATGAGGAAATTCATCAGTGTGCTCAAATGTGTATCAATACTATTGGTTCCTACACATGTCAGTGTAATACTGGATACTACCCGGGCATTGATGAAACCGCCTGCTTTGGTAAAATCTCCCAGAGTGTGCATTTTGCTAACTATATAGGTACTGTTTTTTTTCTCATAGATATTAATGAATGTGACGAAGATACTGATGGCTGTGCTCAGAATTGTACCAACACCAATGGATCATACGCTTGCAGCTGTGATACTGGCTACCACCTTGGCAATGATGGATACTCCTGCTATGGTACTAGTAATTACCCATCTGATTTAGGTTACAGTGGACTCATAATCACAGATATTGATGAGTGCTCTGAGAATCTGGATAGATGTGCTCAGTATTGCATAAACACCAATGGTAGCTATTCCTGCGCTTGTGGTTCTTGCTATTATTTATCAACTAATGGCTATTCCTGTAGCGGTAAGTATCCATATTGTTAAATGATCACTCTTTAATTTGCCACTGCCTTGCATAGACATTGATGTGTGCTCTGAGGTTGATACCTGTGATCATGTTTGCATTGTCACTCCTACTAGTCGTTTCAATTGCAGTACCAGTTGTTCTTGCCGTTCTGGCTACAGACTTGATTTGAATGGATATTCTTGCAATGGTACAACATAGGATTAGCAAAAATTTAATTTTATAATCACTTTGATACATAAGTATGTAAACCCCTCATTTTAAGATATTGACGAGTGCCAAGAGAATACTCACTCATGCAATCAAACTTGTAATAACACCATTGGGTCCTACACTTGTCGGTGTCGAGAGGGCTTTAGACTAGACAGCAATGCAGTGGACTGCAATGGTATGTTTAATGTATTCATATCCATACAAAAGTGCCATGTGAGATATACTTGAGTCAATTGAGTAGCTATATATACTATTTGCTGTATGTTGTAGATATTAATGAGTGTACAGAGGAAACACATCAATGTCAGGAGATCTGCCAAAACACCTTTGGATCGTATACATGTGGTTGCAGTGATGGTCTTGCACTCAACAGTGATGGAAGATCTTGTAGTGGTAAGACGTTTTTGATCAATATTATCTTCATTATGATCTGCATACACAGATATTGATGAATGCAGCAATGGATTAGACACATGTGATCAGCTATGCAATAACACAGTTGGTAGTTACTACTGCAGCTGCTTAGCTGGTTATCAGCTGCTAAACGATGACCATCAGTGTGATGGTATGTATGTTTTATGATAATGTTATAGATTACCTTAAGGCTATGATTATTTGCAGGTACAATTAATTTTTAGCAAATTTTGGAAATAGTGCATTTAGCAGGTACTAATTTTAGTGATTTTTTCAAAATGAATGTGTTAAATTCGCGTGTACAATTTTTAGCCAAAATCGGGCAAATCACTAAAGCCCTGTTTACACTAGGCCTTTAAGCCAGCTTGGAAACCAGTTTAGTTTAAGCTGGCTTAGTGTAATCGCGCTAAACTGCTTTACAAGTCGCCTTCTAAACCGGTTTGTAAACCATGTCTGGGAGGTGGTTTGAAACCGGTTTCAAACCGGTTTAGGATATGTTGCTATACAAACTGTTCATGTGTAAACGCTCTAAGCTGGCTTAAGGCCCTATGTGTAAACGTGATTAAAGCGCATTCCAAAGCGGTTTAGTCTAAGCCAGCTTGTATGTGTAAACGGGGCTATAATTTCGCTAGATTTAGTACCTGCAAACAAGTATCCTTAAAGTTTTGATTTCCAATCATACCTTTGCACTGCTTGTAATAATCTTATCTAATCACACAAATTCAATTATGATTAATGCCATTGCATGATTATTTGAAAATGGCACTAATTTTTGTGTAGATATAAATGAATGCAATGAAGAAACTGATGGTTGTGCTCAGAACTGTACAAATACCAATGGATCATACACTTGCAGCTGCAATACTGGCTACCGTCTTGGCAGTGATGGATACTCCTGCTATGGTACTAGTAATTACCCATCTGATTTAGATTGCATTGGACTCATAAATCACAGATATTGATGAGTGTCAAGAGGGTACTCATTTGTGTAATCAAACGTGTGCTAATACCAATGGTTTCTACATGTGTCAGTGCAAGGATGGCTACACACTGGGTATCGATAGAACTTCATGTATTGGTAAGTCCTTTATTATGTTTGCAAAGCGTCATCAGAAATGAAATAATGTTCCGTGGCGATACTTAGATAATTCAGAGTGTGGTGATGGTACAGATAGCTGTGAACAGTTGTGTGATAATCATCCAGGAACATATGTATGTCGTTGTTATGACGGCTATGAACTCAACAGCAATGGCTTCACATGCACAGGTACATAGCATGGCATCATTTTAAAATGTGACTCATAATTTTTATTATAGATATCAATGAGTGTTCAACTGATGCTCATCTTTGCACGCAAAACTGTACAAACACTAATGGGTCCTATACCTGTGACTGTAAAAGTGGCTTTCGACTCCATGAAGATGGATTTCAATGTGATGGTATGTCAGAAAAAGCTCTTGTTGTATGCTTACCTAGCCTATCAGATTTAAACTAATAATTGAAATTTAATGTAAAAAGATGTGAATGAATGTGTTGAAGGAAGTCACAGATGCTCTCAAAACTGCTCCAACACTTACGGAGCATATGAGTGTAGCTGCATAGATGGCTATCAACTCGAAGATAATCTTTGCAATGGTATAATAATAATTACAGTGAGGTCACTAATTAATCTTTAGCATCCCAAATTTATGTATATTATAGTACGCCATGGCACATCAACCACGACTGACTCAGTTACTGGTGTACGCAGCCCTAGTGCATTTGAACTGGCATCCATTGCTGGAGTAGGAATAATCCTGCTACTGCTAATCATTATGGTGATCTGTGTTGTTATGTATTTCATTCTAAGAAGGAAAAAAAAATACGAGTTAAAGACTGTCAAGTAAGTCTATGCTAGGAAGTTGATAAGCATCATGCTCCACTCATGTCAGTATTGCATGGGGTACCTATTGTAACCCAACATTGAACTTCATGGCTTGTTCAACAAGGCGTGATGTAGTTAGATTGAAATTTGAGACACTTGTGGTTTATTAAAATCAATGAAAGGCATGTACAATTGTGAGCTTTTGCCAGTATAGCTGCAAATTTTATTATAATATAAATGGAAGTATTTGGCAAGCCAGAATTCTGAATGCTTCAGCCTTCTGTGTTTAATTTTTATCTCAATTCCAATGACAATAGGATCAAGAGATTTTCTTTTCAATTTATAGCCAGTCGGATGAGGTTTTCTCCAATACCTTTGACAATCCCATGTACGGATCAGTAGCACCAAAGAAGGATTCTAGTTTTGATAGTAACAGTATCAAAATCGAATCGAAAGATGATCGTATATATGAAGAAATTAAGTCCTAAATTATGTGTATACTATGGACTTCAATTGACGTTATAAACCTAAACACCTTGTTTTAAATTCTGCAATTATGACTTAATTTAGCAACATGTATACACAATATATTATGCATATCTATCTGCTAATACTTCAATAACTAAACAAGTTAAGTAATTATTTATAAACAACTGTTACAATGATAAAGTGGGTAATACTTCATGTAATTATTATCATTAAACTTATTATGTTGTAATATATACTAATCTTCTACTACTATGCTATGTACATAATATTATTGCAGTCGTGTCGCATTAGTAGATCTAACTACACTCCCATCAGTCACTATTGTCACAATTTAGTAATAGTTAGACATTATTTAGGAGGTTTCTACGTGATTTAGAAGACTGAAGAGCTCTGTGTAGAATCCCGAGCGAAGCGAGGATTCTACTGAGCCCTAAGCAGTGTCTAACATGTTTAGATGCTAGCAACAATGCCCAAAAGCTAGACACATTAACTGCTGCCTAGCAACAACCCTAACCATAGGTAAGAAAATTTACATGATTTTCTACAGAGCTTTACATGATTTTCTATGAAGGATAGATACTTCAGTTTAACCAATCAGATCACAGTATTAGTTACAGGTAGGATCTAAAGTCCAGTCACCACCGTCACATCAGTAACTACAGTCCAATTAGTCACTACTGTCACATCTGTCACAATTGTAGCATCAGTCCATCACTATAGTCTTATCATTCACTGATGGTATTGTAACAATACAAGCCTAGTGTGTTCTGGTACAAGTTTAAAGACCTGTGCTAGCTAGCTTCAGGTGCATCCTTCTTTCACCTAATCTTAATACATTTGCAATGCTCAGTATTTCTTCGTACGCCCAGTCCCATCTACAAGAGACCAGCTTGAGTGCAAATTTTGCACTGCCTCTAGCCTGTCAATATCACCCTGAAGATAGGGATCCCAAACTTGTGCTGCATATTCCAAGTGTGGTCGAACTAGGCTGATATACAGCTGTTTCAAGTTAGGGTCACTGGATTATCATTGTTGTAAACTGCCTGTACAGTAGACCTAGAATCTTTCTAGCTTTGGAATAGAGTTCAGAAATAATTATGGTCTGACCATGAGAGGTTAGGAGCACACCTAAGTACTCAAAAAGTTTCACTTCCTCCAGCTTGGATCAACACAGGTGAAGTGGCTCAGGATAAGTTCTTCTTAGACATGATCATCAACTTGCATTTCTATAGTCTGTCAACCATATATTGCAATAGCTTCAAATGAAAACCAATTCTGCATAGCTTGTCAATCAGCACTATAGCAGAACATGCAAGGCTATCAAATGCCTCTTGTAATCTAAGAAAAAATGCACTGATATCATGTCCAGACTCAAGTAGTTGAAACCATTCGTGAAGAATTGAAAGTATATTGATCTTCCCGGTCTGAATCCCCATTGACAATCAGAAAGCTTGTAGTGTTCTTCCAAATGCTCTACTTTGCTTAAAATGCACAAAAGGGAAATTGGCCTATATATAGTTGTTAGGAAGGTGGCCCTTGGATGCTTTTGGGATAGGTACAATAAATATTATGACATTATATCGTTTTCCAAACATCAGGGAATTTGCCCATTGCAGTCTAATAGAGAGACTAAAAATTTTTGTCACCGATGGTGCAATGCAAGGAGCAGTAGCTACACTTACATTGTAAGCATCTTTCTAGATATTCCATCTGGTCTATTAGTATTAGTCTAATTAGACTTAGACGTGTCAAGTTTGCAATAATTCCTCAACATCCTCTACTTCACAGTAGAGATCTAGTCTGGTGCCCAGCCCTCTTCATGCCTTTCTCGTGTGTGCATTAAGGGGACTGGGCGCGAGACTAGTAGAGATCTTAAGTTCTAGAGATCCCCCGCCCCCCCCCCCCCCCCCCCCCCCATGACTCAATGGAGCGGCCAACATCCTCCAGCCTGCAGCCTGAGGGGTTGAAGCACTTGGAAAAGAAAAATTAGCCTACTCATGGGAACAAATTAAGTCACTTGCAATTGACATAAATACTTGGATGGTTAGCCCACAATAATATTATTATGGCAACATTTTAAGTCAAACAGCCGGAGGGGTGTGGCTCGCGAGACTACAAGCCCCTTTCGCTGAGTACGCATGCGCGAAGGTGCGAGAACTTGAGGCACATGAGGCATGAGGAGAGGGCGTTTTTCGGCGGATCTGCCCTTCTTCGACGATCCCAGAAACGGCGTATACGTCCACGAAGAAGTGGCTAAATCGTGAGTAACTACGTTATTTTATCCAAAATACAAGGCCCGGGGAATTCATGGCAAGTGTACGATTATTCGAGCACACTGCACATGCTCATCTGTATTCTAGATATCGCCCAACTTACCCCAGGGCTTTAATTAGTGCTATCACTGACTATGTCTATGTCACTCGAGTTGGTGGTTCTTTAGGCCGCGCAGTGGATGTGGCGTGTGGGTCAGGCCAGAGTACTTTCTATTTGAAGGAGACTTTCAAACAGATTGTCGGAGTGGACATTAGCAATGCACAAATAGAAGAAGCAAACCGTAAATGCAAGGCAGAGAATGATGACAATATAAGGTTCCAGGTAGGAGATGGAACAGATCTTCCATTTGAGGATGAAAGCGTAGATGTGGTGACAATAGCTCAAGCCTTGCACTGGTTAGACAGAGACAAGTTCTTTGCTGAGTGCAAACGTGTGCTGAAGAACAAAGGCTGCTTGGCTGTGTATGGGTATGGCAACGTGCGTATGGTGAATGAGCAGTGCAATGGTTTGGTGTCCAATTTCTACAGAAATTCTCTCAAAGGTTGCTGGCACGAAGCACGTTGTCACATTGATGATGAATATAGGAGTATACATCCACCATTTTCCAATACCCACCGGGTCGATATGACAATGCCTTACAAGACAAGTCTAGAGGCATTCATAGGGTATCTATCAACATGGTCCGGTTATCAAAAGTATTGTGAAGATCACCCAGACAACACACTGCTGAAAGATCTGAATGTTGCGATAAGGGAAATCCTTGAACAGAATCAAAACACTGCCTCGGAGGAGCACAAAAATCCTACTAGTGATACCGATTTCACTACAAAGTCACAAGATTGTGGAAGGTTGGAAGTAGAGGCATACTTTCCAGTGTTTATCCTATTAGGACAGAAGATTTAACGACAAGTATATGTATACCTGAGCGCTAGCATTCTAGATTGATTCCCAGAACAATTGATTCTGTGTGCATATATTAAGACATTGTTCATGAATGTTTACAAAATCATGCAGAAAAGTGGGATTTGATTTAGTCCCCCTCTCCAGATATATAATATTATGTATAGGGGTCTCTTGTAGCATTATTAAAATCCTTGTAAACCCACCGGGCCACACACATGACATTGTACAAGTGAGTAGCTATCGTCAGATGCAGCATCTGCATCTGTGTATATAGCCAAGTAGGCTTGTCAGGTAATATTGTATAACTAACAAAGAGGCAGAATCAGTTCCTGAGCTCTCGTTGGTCAGTCTAAACTGCAACAGCTCATTAGCAATAATTGCTAGACCCTTCCCCTGACAGTGGAACTCTGCATGATGAATAGGAGAGGGGAAGTGGGTTCTTGCTGGCCAGATGACGTTTCTAGGGTGACGTGAATCATTAAGGGAGTGAGCCTTTGCTCACAGCGTAGATACTACAGGGGAGGATTAAGTTGCGATCTCTACTATCTATGCTCACAGTGAACTTATAATTTCGTAGTAGCATGCATAATTTGATCTAAAATTTAGCTATGTGTTGTTTAGCTAATGGCACTATTAATAATGTTAATAATAATCTAAGGTGTCACCCTTATATCAACGCCTGATTATGTATACACATCTTTGTGACTAGACAGGTATTTGAGCCATAAACTTTGCTCTCAGTTGCATTGGTCTGATTGCTGTAAAGCAATACGACACATAGCTTGCCTGCTATAACCCATGAACTTTAGTGTTCTACACGTTTGCTCTCATGCGATCTAAATTTCTAGTCTCGTCACTTGACAGCTTGATTACACCCACCTTAGAGGGTGGCCACAGTAGAATTGTAAATATTAGTGGCTATTTAATGTATACCTGGTAATTATATATTATATTAATTTGCACTATGATGACTGTAATGATCGAGGTGTCATGAATACGATTGCTTACATTTTAAGTGGGTGGGGCATGAAATTGATTTTAATGGGTGTGTCTGTTTTTCTGTTGAAGCTAGAGTGAGATGGCTGCCTTTAATGAGGGTGCATTTGAGGAAAGGCTAGAGGTGAGTTGGGGTAGATAGGGGATCGAGGGTCAGATGATTACACCATTGTAAACCCTCTACTTGATGAGTTAATTTGTCTGATGAGTGTGTGAGCAATAAGCCTAGCCTTTTATCTTAGCTTTTGTGTTCAATATAATATTATTGCCCAGTCAGTCTAATGTAAGAGATTCCACCCTCGAGGCCTCCATGGCCCCAGAGAGGAGGGGGTGTGGTCAGCAACCTGGCTCCAACAATATTTATATTAAATTTAATAATGCCGATTTGTAAATCCAAGGGAGTGGGTGGAGCTTAGTGGAAATAGCATGCAGCTGGTGGAGTTGCAGGTACACCTCCTATGGTGTGAAGCTGTGAGTGTATGGCTACAATTGATGTTGATTTATGAGTGGTGTTTCTTATTTCTCTTGCAGGAAGTGAAGGAGAGAGATCCAGAGTGGATCAAGTTTAAGGTAAGATGCCGTCATGGTATACAGTGGGCTCAAAGTATATGTAGTGTTATCCTGGAGCCTGTTTTGTTGAGGATTTTCTTGTCAATGTCTCTTTTGATGATGACATTGTGCTCATCACAATTGACAAGACTGAGTTAGTTTGAAGGGGAGATTTTGATGTGCTGGGTGGAGGGTGTCCTTGTGGTAGTGAGTGTCCCTGTCTCCCATGACTGATGCTTATAAACAATATCATTGTTTCTCTCCTTTGCAGGAAGAGTGGCAGCACCATGAGGTGAGTCAGTCTAGGGGAACTGACTGGAGAGATACATGTAGGACACTTAGTTATTTCACATCTACTCATGTTCATAATACCGTAAATCGCAAGTATATATTTTGTGTCTAAAACATTTCATAATAATATTATGATAATTTTTCACGTTAAATAATTTTCGGACAAACGACCCTGTAGATCTACTGCATTAAAATTAATATTGCGCATGTATTTTCATGCCTTTAATTTTTACACAAGCCAGGCTGTCCGAATATATTTAACAACGAAATATTCGTGATTTACGGTATCAGGCTATTGAGGATGACAAAACATCAAAATAACACATACAAATGTACCAGTTGTGTATCGTACAGTACATGTGTGGCTGGTATGATGCTATGTACTTACTTGATTACTCAATTTATATTATTTACAGGCTGAAGTAGGCAAGCTAAACACTGTAAGTTGTTGTGTAAGTGGTAGCTAGGAGTTATAACATAATATTGTAGCTATCGTTCCTTATATGGAAGTCAGTGATGCATAAAATTTAATGTTATGCATTGGTTGTCTGTTTGTGTGTGTGGTCATGAACAATTGTAGAAATGATTTTAATTGTGAGTGAGAGTGGGTGGGTGTAGTCTAGTGAGCTAAACCCTCTCTCGCTCACCACTTAGTGGGTGTGGTTTTGAAAGCTCGCTAGACTAGGGTGGGTGTGGCTCATAGCAGCACTGATTCTAAGTTTCTATAGGAGGTATGGAAACTCAAGGAACAGAAGGAGGAAGCAAAAGATGATAAACAGAAGAAAGACACTGAAGGGAAACTGTCACTGAAGACGCTAGAGGAGGATCTGGCTCATGCAAAATATGTAAGGTGATATCATGCCAAATACTTATATACACGTAATAATATAGCAATGAGTCTCTCTGAAGTTAACTTCATGAGCAAAATTAAACTCTATTATTGTGTATGATGAAGGAAGTGTGGTTTGGTAGTGTGCAGGGTATGTGGTGAACAGTTACTATATAACTCCCTGTCTATGTAAAGGATGCAGTGTACGTCTGCATTATTATCTATTGGGGTGTGGCACAGTACATGTTATGTTAATTAAGGTCATCAGTCTTAGCATTATGTTCACATATTTCGGTCAGTGGTCGTCCTACCTTCTCACTCTCACTACTCACAGGACAAAGCATACTGTCAGCGAGAGCAAAGAACACGTGAACTGGTAAGTCAGTTGGTGTGGGTTAGCGTTAATTAATTGTGAGTTAATTAACAAGCTCTGACATTGTGAAGCCGCAATAGTGTGTCCCTTGTTCACTAATTAATGCATCACATTAATTATTTTGTGAGTGAGTTTGAGAAATGGCGTAACCTCCCAAAACACTATTTTTTTGTTACTTTTTGACTACCATTACTTCAAGTCAGTGAGAGCCCCAGGCTTCCCACTTAGTTTATTAGAAGTTTGGGCCTCTACTTCGCAGATCCAATGTTAGAATTATAACATTTTCATGACTGAAGTGTGAAAGAATTTTATTGACATGCAAATGAAATTCAGCGTTAGAAGTCACCCCTCCAGCTGGGCGAGAAACAACGTTAGCTCCACCTACTGGGGGAAAAGTTGTACAGCCATAAAACTGAGGCAGATGGCTGTTTTATCATCTATGAATGTATGGGGCCTTAGGATGCTGCTAGGCATGTTAATATTTGCCCGACTTCATGGAGAAATTGATATGAAAAGCAACTTAAATCTATTTTACCTTCTAGTCAGAAGGATCCTACATGCTCTCAGTATGCCTATGGCTCCATGACAAAGAAGTTAAATTTTCATAGTAGTGCAATCCTTTGTCCCGTTTTGTGAAAAATAGCTCCATTCCAGCATTATGGCTGTACAACTTTTCCCCCAGTAGGTGGAGCTAATGCCTAAGAGAGGGGAGCTGATGCTAGTTCTCGCCTAAGAAGGGGTTAATTCTAGTGCTCAAAAGTATTTTATACTTTGTGAAAGGTCTATACAGTGGATCTTATAGCGCTATAGTTAATGATCAGCCCCATTAGTGAATATAATTATTATCGCATACTTACATGTAGATGTGTGTATTGCTTAGCAACCTTTATCTCTGTTTGAATTATAATTATTCCCATAAATTGTTGTTGCTATGGTAACAGTGGCTGCATGCATATGTAATTACCCAACTTTTGTGTATTTGCTGACATGTTCATGATTATTTTGTGCTATTAGAGGAAAGATCTATTGCTACAAGATCTGAAGACATCAACGACTTATTGGGAAAGGAAGGAGCTACAGAGAAGAGTGAAGGAGGCGGAGGAATGGATCCAGCACTATAAGGGATTGGTCAGTGAGTGGGAGAGTAAAGCTTCTGGCTATGAAGAGAAACTAGGACTACTGGAAAAGGAAGGTGAGTGCAGAACATGACAGTGTTGATGTGAATACAGTACTTCAAGGCAAAAGAGCAAATTTTTTGATTTTGAGCTTAAATGGTTGTAAAGATGGTTCTGTTTAATATTATCGGAGGAAATCTGGTTTACACTTTCTACAACCATATTGAAATTTACAGCTGGATTTATGGGATGTAATTTTGATTAGTTTCGCTTCAATGGCTTCACCAGCGGTTCCACTTTGAGAAATACTTTTGGCATAGAAAAAGCTTATTAGTTTGAGTTAAGAAACTGCACTTTTTCCTCTGATGTGGCACCATATGAAGTTACTTGGACACAAGTTTGAAGGCTAAGGGAAGTATGGTTTGTCGGATATCATTAAAAATGTCATTTCAGAGTGTCAAAAACTTTTGGCATTTTATTTGAAAAATACTTTGAGTTAAGAAAATCCACTTGAGCCTCTCAATATACTTGTATTAGAGTTTCAGATTCCCAAATTTGAAGATTCAACTCCAAAGTACTCTTGAGATATTGCCACTTTTGTCCAAGATTTGTGAAAAATGGCTCAAAAACTGCCTGAACTTGTGTGGCTTCTCTATTAGCTATATATGAGGATATTGAGTTGTGCAAAAAGACGACAAAAGTGATTTTTATGATATCTGTAGATGTTATTAAGCACAGTGAAGCTCATTTAACCTCAAAAAATAGAAGTTCAAAAAATTTGCTCTCTTGCCTTGAAGCACTGTAGATATGGCCGTTGTTGACATGATTATGCGAATCAGTTTGCAAAACAAGTTTATATGAACTAACCCAACTGACTGTAAATTGTACTGACCAAGACTTTTAATAGGACTGTCCTGGAATACTATAATAGCATTCAGCCACTTGGATTCACTTATCTCCAGACCAATCCTATTTTTCAGTTCAGAGTTAAAACAATTGTTGTGTGTGGCCTAATGGACATAACATTCCTTATACCATAGTGTCCCAGGTAAGCGCCCATGGACGCTTAAACATAACTCATGATTTTGGCCCACACAGGCACTTACCCGGGATATAACTTCCATAGGAATTGAAACAAGCTACATGTACATGGGCGCTTAGATGGGAGTGAGCACTTGCCCGGGACACTACGGCATTACACGTTGGTACTTCTGACCGTTGTAATTGTGATAGAATGAGCAGCCTCTCCCACTTATATACAAGGCCTACTATAGCTTGGCAAAGTGGCTGCCACTGTATGGTTAGCAGCTGGCTGTGTAGTACATACCGTATTTCTTCTAAAAATTCGGCCCTTCTAATTATTCAGCACCCTTTATAGAATGATTGAAAATAGTCTCTAATTTTCAGCAAAGGTCGTCATGCGTACATGCTATAAACGGGAATAGAATGCGCACGCAGACAGAATTTTGAATATTAACTGCAAAAAATTCGGCGAAGCTAAAGCAATATTATTATTTTCATGCCGAATTTTTAGAAGAAATACGGTAATTGGCCTCAAACCAACAGGTGGTGCATGGTGGTTATAAGTGCATAGATATGTACACTCTGAACACGGCTTCAGCTATGAGTTATCTACTATAACTGTGGTGCTAGGCATGGTGCATGTAACTAGGCACCTGGCAAAACTTATACCTAGGATAAATCCTCAGTATGCATTCCAGACACAGTGGCTATTACCGTGATTATGCTAATAAAACGCATGATCCAATTAGCACAAGAAAATTTGCATTCTAGGATCTTTAACCCTCGGCGCATGCGTGAGGGATATGGTAGTCGTTCTGTGTGTGTGTCTGTTACCATGCCAGCTGCTACATACGTGGTTTATGCGATGCAAACAAGGTGTCATTGGGCTATTTACGGCATTTTCAAGGTATGAGTTGTGTGGATTTCATTGAAAACACTTTATTCAAAAGTTTTGGCGACATTTGCTGACCACCATGGCCTTCTTCGCTTCTTGACAAGCTCTCGATCGATGAAAAAGACAGCAATGACTTCATTTCAAGATTAGTAGTGTGTAGCTCTAGCGATAGTTCTTGTAACTTAATTGACTCATTACAGATCAGAGTAGACTATCAACTACGCTTCTTGGCTTTACTTTGTACTAGGTCTGCTGATCTGGCATGCATGTGATACTATTACCTAATTGCATGCAATCAGTAGTAGTGTGTTCTTAGCTGTACACTGTACAGTAACGGCGTTGCTTGGCAAATTTGCAATATGCAGACTAGCTATTGCTATTGCGCTTAGGATTTTGCATTATAGTGCTTCATTCATAGTGTATCTTAATGGAGTGCATGACGACCTTTGCCAGAGAATTGCACGAAATCTAAAACATGATTTGAACTTTGTTAGGTGTACATGCGAGTATGGTTGATTGGCCCTTGGTATATATACCACAAAATTACCTGTCACGTATTGTTTGTACGAGTGATAATGACTGTATGTACCTATAGGCCAGGAGGTACAAAATTATTAATATTCCATGTGACTTTTGCACATACCAATCTGCATCATTGTGGGTGTATCCCCATATATTTGCTATGCAAAAAGCTAAAAATAGCGGGTTGAGTTTCGATAGCTTGTCCCATTCTCATCAGATTGGAATAGGGATCCTGGCAGTTCACCTTTGAAATCGCCATCCAAGTAAACTATGTAAAGTCTATGGGGATAAAAGTGATGACTCAGCAGTTTATCTTGGGCACGTGATGCTTTTGTACCTCCTCTTGGTTAAAGTAATGAGTACCCCAATGATTAATAATATACAGGTCAGTATCTTGTTTTTTCAAGTATCTCTGGCCACATTATGTACATTGTGCATGACAGTTTCAGATTCATCCAAGCGTCTCCTTGATGAAGCGATGAAGGCTGGGTTTATTGAAGTGATCATCATTGTGTGTGTGGTCCTGGGCCAACCTGGTGTGGGGAAAACATGCATCAAATATCTACTCCTGGATCAACGACCACCGCATCTTCGAAGCAGCACCATCTGTGCTGAAGCACCACTACGCATCGAAATCAAGCGAATATCCGAGGCCAGAATCCAAACCCTCAAAGGGAATTGGAAGGAGGTGAAGGGTGAGGAAATGCTGGAGATCGTGGCGAGGATGATCCTGCTAGCTGAGCGAGATGTATCACCAACGAAGAAGCAGAAGAATGTCCTGACAAAGATCGTCAACTGGGTCACAAAGCAGAGCAGAGATGCCTCTCCTACCAAGAAAGCAGCTATGGGGGTTGATTCATCAACAGTTCGAGGCAAGAAAGGTGCCTCGGATGGAGCTGTAGCACTACCAGTTGATGCCTGCCAGAGTGCTGTGATGAGGATCATGGATAAGCTCGTGCAGTGTATCACAAGGCTAAAGAGTGAAGGAGGTGAGCTGGAGGCTTTATCCCATCCTCTCACTGAACAGCTGCTAAGATCCTTGTGGGTGTACTTCTCTGACTGTGGGGGACAACCTCAGTATCATGAGCTCCTCCCTCTCTTTGTTCGCAGTATCTCTTCTGCCTTATGCGTCACTCGCCTCACAGATAAGCTTGATGAGATCCAAGCTGTGGAGTACTACGATGAGGGTAAGCGTGTTGGAGTACCGCAGCAGTCCCAGCTCTCAGCCAAAGATACAATCCAGTGTCTTGTCAACACCATTCAGTCCTACTCCACTCAGGAGAAGCCCCCTAGCATTATTATGGTGGGCACTCATCTTGACCAGCTAGAGGAAAAAATGAAGAAGCAGCTCTCACTTTCTCAAGCTAGTCCTGAGCCATCCTCCTCCTCTGGTGCAGCTGCCCAGTCTTCTAACCAGCCTCCTTTGGCTGGAGAGAGAGTCGAAACACTGGAGGAAAAAAATAAGCAACTGTTGGAAATGCTTGAGCCAGAATTCTCTGATCAGCTTGTCTACTTCTCCCGTGATATGAAGCAGCTGCTTTTTCCCCTAAATGCCCTTGGGCGAGGTCCGAGAGAGAAAGCCATGGCTTATTCCATGCGATGTACTGTAGAAGAGTCAGGAGCTAGAGAGGTAAAGAAGGTTCCTATCTGGTGGTATGTCTTGGAGCTGCTTCTTCAGGAGCTAGCTAAGGAGCTGGGTAGAGGGGTCCTCAGTCGAGCTGAGTGCCTTCAAATGGCTCGACTGCTCAATATACAAGAAGAGTCTTTTGATGCTGCCCTGGTGTACTTTGATGAGCTCAATGTCATCAAGTACTCCCCTTCGGTCCTTCCAAAGGTGGTCTTTGTTGACTCACAGATCCAGCTCGATAAGGTCTCTGAGTTAGTCTACCACAGCTACCTGCTGAGGCAGCCTATAGATGTAGCAGAAGCTGGCGATCCTACTCCCGATACTCCAATGATGAGAGGTTGGAGGCACTTCCGTGATTATGGTGTGGTTAGTGAAGATATCTTAGAGCAGTTTCCTCAACACTATGTCCAGGGCATCTTCTCAAAAGATGACCTCTCCAAGCTTTTGATGAGACTGCTTGTGTTTGCTGAAATCCCTCCACCTGATTGGCTCAAGGACCCCCACAGTGCCAAGCAGCAGAAGTACTACATGATGCTCTCTCTCTTGCCAACCCTCTCAGAAGCTGAGCTTGAGAAGTATCGAGTGTCCTCTCCAGTAGCAGCCACTCTTCTTGTTAGATTTCCAGGTGGCTCACGACGTGCCGGAGTCTTCTGCTGCCTTGTGACTCACCTCATTCGGCACTGTGCGTGGGATCTTCTTCTCAAATCCAATCAGTGTCTTTATCGCAATTGCGTTAGCCTTCAGCTTCTCACTAGTCCTCCGTGCACCATCACACTGATTGATTCCAATGCTTATATTGAAGTCCGCGTGAGCGCAACAGCTCCTGTACCTCGCAGTGAGTACACTAGTCACTTCCCCATCATCAGGCAGGCCATCCTCAACGGCATACGAGCAGCTTGTAGCAGACTGAACTACAAGACGACAAAGCCTGAACTTGTATTCCTCTGTCCCCACACCTCTCCCTCCCCTTCCCCTCCTTCCTCGGCCGATCAGCCTGCTCAGGAGCTCAAGCAACACACGGCCACACTCACCAAAGATAAGAAGTACTGGTGCTGCGATATTCAACAACTCTCTGGCCTACTCGATGATCGGCACTCTATTTGGTTCATAGGTCCTAGAGGTAAATTTGTCGAAGTTCAGTTTATATGATTATAGTCACTATTTTCAATTTTTTGCTGTTTGAATTTCTTCCTTACAGCTTTGCAAGCTGCTGCTTCTGGACTGGATCCTCCTACTTCAGCTAGTGGTGATTCCCCAACAGCACTCAGTTAGTTTCTACTGGTATAGACCAAGCCACTTTGCAGAATAGTGGTGTGCATGGAGGGGAGTGCATGTGGGTTTATCTGCACCCAATCCATACACATGCTTACCCACCCAACACATCTATTTGTTGGTAGTTGCTTAGCGACCAAAGTTTTTATAGGCAATTTGCCGGCTATGGGAAGGGGTTGGGTCATCATAAAGTACCATAGAAACTGGTTGTTAAGCGCATGCGCTTATAACATGCAGCAGCAAGAAAATATGCGCTTAACAGGAAGCATGCGCTTGATTAAAACACGGTAGGTGGGGCATGCGTAAAGAGCGTGTCGAGGGTAGAAAGGCCTACAATGGTGGCCAAGAAGCGACCAGAGAGCGTAATTTTCGACGTCTTCTTCTCCAGCCTACTTCTAGCCTTCATTCTGGGCTCATGTAACCGATCGTTCGTCGTTCAGCTGGCTTGCTGGGCATATGCGCCTAACAAAGAGCAGTAAAGCTCGCACAAAACTATGCGCTTAATAAAAAATATGCGCTTAACAGCGAGCAGCGCTTAACAACCAGTCTCTACGGTAGGCCAATGATGAGCAGAGGTCAACTACCAACAAAATAGTTATCTACCAGTAATTGGGGTGCATTCAACCATGCATCTCATGTGTTATGTCTGAGCTGCAGATTAGAGTAGATCTATGTAGAGCTAACAAACTCTCACTTGTTCAATAACTTGTCATGAGGCAACTCATACAGCACATGCGCAATACATGTTGAAATATTGAAACACAAATAATTAGAACATACATACATCACATCTCCTCCACACTTAAACAGAAAGTTCTAACAAAAAGGAGAACATAACAACCATAACCAATGTACATACAATCAGAAATCAATAAAATGTATTATTGTGCACAAAAGAATGATAATGATTAATGGCCATATCTGTCAGGGGGTTTTCGAGCTCTCTGAGGATAACTCTTTTCAGTTTCAGTTTCCTCCTCGGGTGGAGGTGGTTCTTCGGGAGGAAGCTCTTCAGGCTCCTCGTGTGGAGCATCTGCTTCAGGCTCGTGTTCCGAATCATTAGTGTGAGACGGTCCACCAATGTCGTACGGTAAGGTAGACTCCTCGGAAGAAACTGCTGGGTTAGCAGTACTGGTGGATAGTTTTCGTAACTGGTCTATGTGCCTCCTCCACAGCATTCCAGATTCAGTCTGTATGGTATAGGATAGTGGTCCTTTTCGTTCAATAACCACACCAGGCACCCATTTGTCACCATCACGATAGTTCCTGGCCATAACTTCCTGTCCTACCGTGAATTCTCTGAGTTTTGCTTTGCGATCATGAGCCATCTTTTGCAAGGCTTGCTTTGCCGTGACTTGTCTCTCGTTGTCAGGCTTCATTAAATCGAATCGTGTACGAACCTCTCTCTTGAGGAACAATGAACTTGGGCTCTGGTTGGTTGTTGCATGAGGTGCACTGCGATACGTTAGTAGGAAATTCGACAATCGACACTGGAGAGATTTTCCATCATGTTGGCTTGCCTTCATCGCTCTCTTAAAAGTTTGTACAAAACGTTCCGCAAGTCCGTTACTGGAAGGGTGGTACGGAGTACAGCGAATATGCTTGATTCCATTAGCTTTTGTGAATGCGGCAAATTCTTCAGAGGTAAACTGTGTACCATTATCTGATACTAACTGTTCTGGCAGTCCGTATCGAGCAAATAATTGTCGTAAAACTTCAATCGTCTTTTCTGAGGTGGTAGTACTCATTTCGATTACCTCCGGCCACTTGGAGTGCCCATCAACCAGGATCAGAAACATCTTCCCTTTAAACGGCCCAGCAAAGTCCACGTGAATTCTCTGCCAGGGGCGAGATGGCCAGAGCCAGGGGTGAAGAGGTGCAACAGCCGGCTTGCTTTTCACGGCTTGACATCTGACGCATGACTTTGCTGCTTCCTCCAACCGCTTGTCGATTTGTGGCCACCACATGTAGCTTCTCGCAATAGCTTTCATTCTGACAATGCCGGGGTGTTCACGATGCAATTCCTCCAATACTTGGTTTTGCAATTTCCGTGGGATCACGACTCGTATTCCCCACATCATACATGATCCTTCGACGGTCAGCTCGTGGCGTCTGTTCCAATACGGCTTTAGACATTCTTTCACCTTGTCTGGCCACCTTGTCTTTGTGTAGTGCCAAACCTTACTCAAGATTGGGTCGGAGCGCGTTGCCTGACCCAACTGCTGAGCTGTCACTGGTAGTGCGTCGACTTGGGCTACATTGAACACATCCACATCTGAAGGCTCCTCCTTTTTTTTCTCAACATGAAGAGGTAACCTTGACAGCCCATCAGCATTTGCGTGCCTACTGGTTGGCTTAAAGTCGATGTCGTAGCGATACGCTGAAAGTAGAATAGCCCATCGTTGCAACCTTGCTGCGGCTAGTGATGGTATCCCTTTCTTGGGACCCAAAATCGTCGTGAGTGGCTTATGGTCTGTGACCAAGGTGAAATTTCGGCCATAAAGGTATTGATGAAATCGTCGTACGCCAAAAATCAAGGCCAATGCCTCTTTTTCGATCTGTGCGTAGTTCTTTTCACTTTTCGAGAGGGTACGCGATGCAAAAGCAACAGGTTTCTCACTACCATCGGGATAGACGTGTGAAATCACAGCTCCCACTCCATACGCAGAAGCGTCAGCAGCCATCTTTATCGGCAGCTTCGGATTGTAGTGAGCAAGGACTTGAGACGATACTAAACTCTCTTTGGCTCGTTTGAAAGCCTTAGCACAGTCATCTGACCATTTCCATGTGACATCGTGCTGTAGAAGTTGATTGAGGGGGTGAATGATACTTGACAGATTTTGAATGAATTTCGAGTAATAGTTCAGCAAGCCTAGAAATGACCTCAATTCCTGAACATTCCTCGGTTCGGGGGCTTCCACGATAGCTTTGACCTTGGACGGCAGAGCATGGAGTCCGTGCTTGTCCACACCATGCCCAAGATACTCGACTGATGGCTTGAGAAAATCACACTTTTTCATCTTCAATCTGAGACCATACTCGTGTAGTTGCTTCAAAACTTGCTCCAATCGATCGAGGTGCTGCTCCTCTGTGTCTCCACTCACCAGTATGTCATCAATATAGCAGACGACACTCGGTATGCCTTGTAGGATGATGTCCATAGCCCTCTGAAACATCGCTGGCGCAGAGGCGACACCAAACGGCAACCTGGTATACTGGTAGAGACCGAGATGGGTGTTGATCGTCAAGTACTTCTCGGATTCGCTGTTCAGCAACATTTGCTGATAAGCTTGCGATAGATCCAACTTGGAGAATACTTTGCCATTGGCCACGGAGGCGAACAAATCTGTGGGGTTTGGTATTGGATACTGATTTACGTCAAGAGCTTCGTTGATGGTAACCTTATAGTCACCACATATCCTAACACTTCCATCTTTCTTGGGTACGCACACTATTGGAGCAGCCCATTCGCAGTAGCTGACTTCCTTTAGGATACCAGATTTCTCTAGCCTTTGTATCTCTCTTTCGATTGCTTCTTTTAGTGCGAACGGTACGGGACGAGGACGGTGGAAACGTGGCGAGGCCTTCTCTTTCACAAGAAGTTCGGCTCGAATGGAGTTCATGGTCCCCAACTCATCCTTGAAAATATCACTGTACTTGTCTAGCAGTGACTTCAACCGTGTCTGGCTAGTTTCCAGGATGGTCACTCCTATCTCTTTCCAATTGAGACGGATGTGCTTGAGCCAATCTCTTCCCATGAGGCAAGGACCATCTCCCATCACAACGTAACAGGTAAGCGACTGTCGTTGTTGGCCATACTGCACTTCAACATCCAACTTTCCCTTGACTGGTATTTTCTGGGAGGTGTAGGTACGTAGCGATACATTCGTTTTCTTTAGTTGTGCTCCTGGGAGGACTCTGTTCAGTTGCTTTTCCGATAAGATCGACACAGCTGCTCCAGTGTCCACTTCGAGGTCACAAGGTTTTCCATCTAGCAAGAGCTGAACATGGATTGGGTGACTAGATGCTTGTTCTGTGTAGCAAATAGAATAGGAGTTCCCTTCATCACCACTGTCTTGCTCCTGCTGATCTGTGTCAATCCATTTGGTTTGTTTACTTCCTCTCATGGTCTTTCTCTTGCTTCTACATGCCCTCTTTATGTGCCCTTTCTTACCACAAGCATGACATGTGGCTTCCTTGAATCTGCATTTGTCAGCCTTGTGGTTTGTTAGCCCACATCTGTGGCAAGCATGCGAGTCACGTTTTGTGGTTGATTGTTGAGAGCCAGAGGTGACCCTTTGGACAGCAGCACTCGAGCCAGTAGCTGTCTCCTTCAATTGCTGTGCGTTCTTGTCAGCAGCTTCGTAGCTCTGTGTTAGCTCGAACGCCTTCTTAAAGGTAAGCTTTTCCTCTGCAAATAACTTTTTCCGCATGTTGTCATTTCTTAGACCACACACTAGCTGATCGCACAGTTCATCTTCCAAATAGCCATCGAATTGACAATGAGTAGAGAGTCTACGCAGTTCGGCCACGTAGTCCGCGATGCTCTCTCCAGGCGCTTGTAGTCTTCGCCGGAAATAGTACCTCTCTGCAGCTCTGATTGGCTTGGGTTCAAAGTGCTCTTTCAAGACCTTGGAAATTTCCTCGAATGACTTATCTTTCGGGACTGCTGGAGTCACTAGACTTCGGACGAGACCGTACGTTTTAGCTCCTATTGCACTCAAGAGCACGGGTACCTTCTTTTCCTCTTTAATGTCATTAGCATCATAATAGAGTTCAACTCTCTCCAGGTACTCCGTTATCTTCTCCTCTCCCTCTTTAAATGAGTCTAGCTTCCCAATGACGGCAGTGGCCATCCTCGTCGCCAAGTTTTGTTATGTCTGAGCTGCAGATTAGAGTAGATCTATGTAGAGCTAACAAACTCTCACTTGTTCAATAACTTGTCATGAGGCAACTCATACAGCACATGCGCAATACATGTTGAAATATTGAAACACAAATAATTAGAACATACATACATCACATCATGCACCCCAATTACTGGCAGATAACTATTATATACATGTGTGGTTTTGTGGTTTTACCTAACCTGTCCCTTGGTGGTCACCCGCTGTATCACACTCCTTGCTATCTACCTACACTATTATTAGCCTCGTCCCCAGGCCACTCCCATGTTTTCAATGGGAGTGGCCTGGGGACGAGGCTACACTATTATACCATAACAGTAACATGTACATATAGGCCAGTACTTGTACATAAACTGTCACTATTGATATGGAACAGTACCTGTTTTACCATCTGTAGTTCTAGAATGTTATGCTATTGTAAACATCCATTATCCGTATACATCCACCTATGCAGTCACCTTATTTGCTTGCACCCATCTATGTATTATTTTCTACTCTCTCTCTTCAGCTCCACAAAATCAAAAGATCCCCACTAGTGTTGGCCAACCATCATCGACTGACAGCAGTGGCTCTTCAGCCCCACCCCACATTGGTTAGTATGACTAGCTACTATAAAATTAATTTAATTACATGACATACATGTACCTGTGGGCAAGCTAGTATCAATAATGGCCATCATCTTTCTCCCTCTCTCAGATTCCCCACCGACCATTGCCCAGTTATTGCTGCTTAAAACAGCGAATGGTAGAAAGATCAGAATCATCTCCCTGCTGGCCCCTCACTGGCGCGATCTGGGATACATAATGAACTTTGACCCTACTGGTGCAGAGGTCGAGACAATCGAGCAACAGTACCGCGGTGTCCCTAAGGAGTGCTGCCGGGCCATATTCCAGCACTGGCTCAATGGGAATGGAGTAAGACCCTGCTCATGGGGCACACTCATTGAACTACTCGAGGACTGTGACCAACAGGTACTTGTTGCGGAGATTCAATCTGCACTGTCAGCATCATAAGAATGAATCATGTAGCACCTATATTAAATCAGATAATTTAGACTACGTAGTCTAAATTATCTATGATTAAATACCTATCAAAGTTGATTAGAAATTGCTATTTTTGCTGAAATCGCTGTAGAATCCCGAACTTATGCCCCCTGCATTTTTAGCTCAAGTTCCTGCATAGGTAGCTTTAGGCCAAGCAAAGTTAATTAATAGTTTCTCAGGCCCGCCCGCATCAAATTTTGAGAAAGCAAGACTTTTTTTATTTATTTTTCACGTGAGCAGTCACGTGCTAATTAATTAACAGACAAAAATTGGAACATACAGTAAAGAGTTCATAAAACTAACTGTTTTCTGGCATCTCGGGATAGTTTGGTTGACATCTCACAACTGAAGTCTCCGTGAAAGTGGTATTTAGCCAGCAGCTAGCTAGCTATTTTCTTCAAAGATGATGACGTCATCTGGTGCAGGCTAATCTTGTCATCTTACAAGGTTAGTACGACTGATAAAACTTTTCTCTACTATTAATAGAAAGCTAAACTTGATTGTTAGGCTATATATTCTCTCTGGTTGGACTTCAATACTTGTATTTCAGCAATAGCTTGTGTATCAACCACGTGTAGCACTAGCGAAAATGGGCGTGGTCACTATCGCCACGCCCATTTTTCATTAAAATAAAATAAAAAGCCGCCTCCCGCATGGGTTTTGAAATTTGAAAGCCTGAGAAACTAGTAATTAAGTTTGTTTGGCCTTATCTTGCGCCGTGGAAAGGCTTACATGACACTAGCCTCGTACTCAGGCCCTTTCTCCTCCTCCTCAGGTACGAGGCTAGCCTCGTACCCAGGCTCTTTCTCCCCCCTCCCCCCTCGAGCCTGAGTACGAGGCTAGCACCGTGTATTAAAGCTTTCCCCACTCCCTGACAGTAGCTATGTATAATTAAATTATTTTTATGTCGTTTTTGAGCCATAATATGCATAGACAAGTGATCCTATTTCCCTCTTTGTGTGCTTTCTTGTTGCCACAATGTAACAATAATAATATTATTATATCCATGAGGATATATCGATGATTAAACATACTGTATTAATTTTCCCCATCGACTATTAAACCTTACTGGGAATTTTCAATAACAGAGAAAAGAGACCAACAAATCAGTGCATGTGTACCTAGAGAAAAAATATCATGATCTTGAACTTATTGGATAACACAGAGACAATTATTCACTACGTACAGCGAAATTGACTGTAGCTCATCAAAATTGCATGTAAGCACAATACCGGTCGGTGATTAATATTATTATGTGTCAAGAACTGCTGCTGATTAGTAATGATTCTTAACAACTGAGCACTGATAACATCACACAATGATAAAGTTTGCAATGACATTGATATTATTATGTCTATTATAATAACATTATAAAGTCATCAGCTGAAATGAAAAACATGTAGAACTGGACTGGATGTTGGTGATGTGAGTGAATAAAAGTCAGAGTACTTCTTTAAGTTTTCCTTGTCCCGAGATCTTAGCAGTGCCAACAGGCAGTTAAGCCCATTCTCAATAATCTCAAAGATAGGCCTTACAGAGGGTATGCAGGAGGAGAGAAAGAGGGAGAGAGAGAGAGAGAGAGAGAGAGAGAGGGAGGGAGGGAGGGAGGGATGGAGAGAGGGGGGGGGGGGAGAGGGAGAGGGAGAGAGAGAGAGAGAGAGAGAGAGAGAGGGAGAGAGTGTGGGTATGTGTATGTGAGTGCAAAAGAGGTTATTTCGACAATGTCCAGCCCATTCATCAGGCTTGCTTCAGTGCTAGCATTATGGTATATGTATTTAATGTTTATATTTTACACCTGGCTCACCGTTTATCTGGATCCATCTGACAGCACTCAGTAGCCAAGTGGTAGAATGACAATGGACAGTCTTTAATTAATCGATAAAACCCTTCCTTATCAAGACCAAAATTCTGAAAAACAAAAAAAAAGTGATTGTGACATTACCCACACAGCACCACAAGAGCACTCACTGAAGTCCGTGGAAGTTCCTCTGGATCAGCTTTGACTCTAGCAATTATCTATAATAAGTATAGAAACAGAAAAACAACAGAAGCAATGCTGGTAATGTGAACAATGCACACAGGTTTCTAGGGGCCCTCCTCCCCACAACTCTCTTGAACAGTACTGTTGAAAATTTGGCCCCTCAAATTTGTTATAGGTGTACATTAATGAATGATGACCAACCTCACATAAGACAATGCCAAATGAGAAAATGTCCACCTTCTCATCATATACCTCTCCCCTCAGCATTTCAGGGGCCATCCAGTACGGCGTCCCCACAACAGTCATTCTAAACAATGATAGTCACAGGTGCAGAGGATATAAACCAGCAAGGCCATGCATAGCTAGACACTCACCTCCGTTTGGAGGACCTCTCTCCTCTACTGAAGTCCCTGAACCATCTAGCCAGTCCAAAGTCAGCAACAAGAGCTGTCATGTCCTGGAAGAGGAAGAATCAGTGTGATGACATACATGACATTGTAATATTTCTAATGTCCCTAGTTACATAATTGTGTGTATTATGTATATCTAGAATTCATGGATTATGCACGAGTCTTGGATGTGTGCAAATCAATAGTGCAATATAAAACAATGCAAGACCTTTCGAAGTAAGCAGTTCTTGGATGTGAAATCCCTATGAACTATCCCTTGACGATGAAGGTAGCTCTGAGGTGACAAGAACATGTCACAATATACATGTAGTCAGCATACATGTATACATGTCACAGAGTTCTTACCATTCCTGAGGATAAGTCTCGTGCAATGGAAACTCGAACAGCCCACGGAAATGGTTTTTGCTACATGAATAGACATACACTGAAGGTAAAGAGACTAAAAAAAATAACAAGGTAAAGATTGTTAAGTCCCCCAATATAGTAGTGAGCACAAGTGGTTTATTTCAGGATATTACTCAATAGGGGGCAAACAGCGAATTTCAACAGGGGGAACATACAAATCCAGGGGGGCACACCACATTACATATTATATAGGGAAAGCCCTGTAATATACCTACCACATTTTTGATTGTTTTTCTGAGTGTTCCTCCATCTGCATACTCTGTGATGAGCACGAGGTTCTTGCCCTCTCTCACAAGAATGCCAATGAAGTGCAGGATATTGGGATGGTTCAGACTCTTTAGTAGTCGAACCTAGAGGGTGGACAAGCAGGAGCATTGAATCGATCATGCTCGGAGGCTGTTCAAAAGTGTGTGAATCATTTTGCTATAGCAGTACTTCTCTGTGTGAGGTTTATCACAATATACATTATAATCCACAGAATATACAAACAAGAATTGCATCCGAGAGGCCATTAATATTGGTAATTTTTCATTCGTATACTAAGGATTGTAGCTTTACAGCAGTTGAGGACAGACATGAAACATACAACAGCCAGACACTGTAAGAAGCTGATGGTATACTATTCTTATCCTTTACCTCCTTGAGAAAGGTCAGCTTGGCTTCCTCAGAACAGTTCTTCATTTCCTTCATCACCATCACTTGACCAGTGTACTTGTGCCTCACCTATTCCGGTTTCAGTTATACCATAGTAGATATCAGAGAATATACCTCACTTCGATCAGTGTACCACAACAAGTACTTCTTACTGCATACCTTGCTAACTGAGCCAAAGAAGCCCCTTCCAATAACTTCTCCTTGCTCCAAGTCATTCAGCCGGAAACACCTGCATTGTACAATACTACATCAAACGAGACTAGAAGACCTTTGCCTGGGACTCGAATAATAATTATTTTTGTCTTGGCTGCATGAAATCTCAACAATAGATCGATACTGTGCAGCGCCAAAGTTACCAGCTATAATAATATTATTATGGTATATATTGTGTAGCGGAAATCCACCAATATGTCAGCAACGGCAATTTGTGGCCCAATCACCAAATTTAATCACTGCCAATATTTCTGGCTATATGGTATTATGCAATTATTGCACGGAATAGCTTCAGAACAACACTACATGTACATCAAAATGTCAATGGTACATGCACACTACGGTTAACAGCACCTGGCTCATGCATAAACAATGCAATACACCACTAACTCTGTATAGTCGGCTTTGGCATCTAGAGCCGGGATGGATCGTGTTCTCCATGTCCTTGGGGAGTTGCCAGGTGAGCTGAAAGGATATAAAATACCAATTATATACATACTGGCATTGTAAATTATTATACATGTACATGACTTGTATAATTGAATGAAATTGTCCCTGTTGCTAAGGAGTAAACATGGGTATGGTACTATAACATGCTTAATTGTCGCAATATTGTGTGGAATACACGAACAACAACAGTTCCATAATATAGCAAGAACTTTCAAGGGAGAAAAATTTCATGAATTTCGTAGTTTGAGTCTCCTATGAAAGTTTTAGGCATGTCCCACCCACCTATACATGATTTAGCAGTCCGCAAAAAATTTTCTCCACTTTCTACTGATCTGCGATAGTTTTCTCCCTTGAATGTTTCCTGCTATACGGTAATCTGTTTCCTACTATTCATTGTGTACATGTACCTAGCCACTGAAGTTGGTCTGTCATGTACTTTCCTTAGCACCACTTTGGTAGTCTTGGGTACTCGTGGTGCCGGTTTGGGAGGGATCTGGGTCATGGTTCTTGACCTTGGCACGGGGCGGGGCTGCGGCTTCGGTCTCCTGGGCAGTGGGAGTGGCTTAGCTGGAACAGCCGTGTCAGTGAGGTCTTTGAAGTCGGGCATGGAGGAGCTGAGAATGTCAGTGCCAGGGCTCTTGGTTTCAGATGGTTGGTCTAAACTGGATGACTTGGATGGCCGAAGACGCCTCCTCTCAATGGTGATGAACATGCAGTCCTCATAGGCATGCATCAGGCCATTGATCTAATTATAAGAAATAATCAGGTGAAAATTGATCAGAGCCTTGAAATAAGAATCATGACTTCCATTCCTTAGTGATTACGTGAACATTAAATTTCAAACACACACACACACACACACATACACACACGGACAGTGCCAGGGTTCTCCCCAGCTCCTTCAAGCCAGCACGATAAAGGTTGAAACATCAAAGCAAAACAATATTATTATTGTAATAATCACATCAAAGGATATAAGTTACTACAGCTCCACTCTAAATGTGCTTTAGGGAGAACCCTGCACACACACACACACACACACTCTCATTCAGGACAGACGCAACTCTTGAGCCAATTCAAGCTGCTACTATACTACACCTATCAGTTATGTACATGCATATACATAAAATTTTGTACATGTACCTCAGTCTGGTCTTGGTCGACTATTGGAACGCCATTGATTTCCAGGATCTCATCACCCATCCGCAGCGGACTGGCCTTTAGGTATCGGGGAAGCCTAAAATAAGCACAATTATGGAAAGAACAAATGATGTATAGTCCTTGTATAAAACTCACTTTTCAATTCTGAGAGCATTCTTCCTGGTGACCCTTTGACCTGGGCGTGGCAGTTGGGGTGTGTCGAATCCTGGAGCTCCACCCAGCATACTGGGTGTCTCTGCCTTCTCCATTGTTGGAACGTCACCTTCCAATCTAAACGGTTGATTATAATAATATTATCACACCTCGACCACAGAATGGTAGATTGCATCGTACATGTACATGTCATGTACTATTCTAACCTGAATTTGACAGGTTTTCTGTCGAATGGTAGTCGAATGTGCTGAATGGTACTCCTGGTCTTTGAGCCATCAGAGTATCTCCTCTGGCTTGACACTCCCCCTCCCTCCACACCTGATCCATGATCATCTCTGGAAACACCACTGTCCTCTTCATGACAACACTGACAACTGGGGGGTGGATACAGAGAGAGAGAGAGAGAGAGAGGAGAGGGAGAGAGAGAAAGGAGGGAGAGAGAGAGAGGGAGAGAGAGAGGGGGGGGGGAGAAAGAGAAACAGAGAGGGTGAGCAAGTGTGGAGGAGAGATTACATACGTATGAATACAGCTATCTAACCATTTCACACCACATTACCCACACAATAACTTTTAGTACAGCCCAAAATTCCAAAGTTACTGTAACAGCTGATCGACATTCATCAAAGAGAATATGTTGGGAAGACTGGCTCCGAGATAGTAACTATCTCTAACTCCCTAAGGATTGTGATCATTCTTCAACTTGGTAGCAGCTTTGACTGCAGATAGGGGATGCTCCTGGAGTTTTCACAGGGTTGATGGCTGCTAGTACTAAGCAATGCTGTGTGATGATGGGTGGCTGGCTAGCAATGGCATATCATCTCCAGTACACAGATTAAATAGTGGTAAGTGGCAAGTCACTCCCCTTGGATCAGACCCCAAACTACGTACATGGAAGAATCCAGGAGCTTGAATGATCACATGAGACACAAATATTCAGGCTAGGTGAAAGTTTGCCTACTAGTGCATTCAAAGTGTATGATGCATGTGATTACCGGTACCACAATATAAGCAATCATCATTAGCGACAGGTAACAAAGTACAGGATACGAGTCAGGGCAGAAACCCAATATTATGCCAAAAATATAATTTTGCTGATGTAGTCATGAAGTATCCTTTGAGTAACTATGGGAATTAACATTGATGTATGTTCATGGCTATTAATTATACTTTGGCAGGGACTAACTTGACCTACATATCACCTACTCCTATTCACTCACCATAGCAGCCTGCCACAAGACCAGAGTGTGTAGGGGTCTTTCTCTCCAATTAGAGCCCCACACGAGCTGCATACAAAGCACTCAGGATGGAACATTCGATTCATGCCCACTGTCTGTAAGGAGCGGAAGGAAGGAATCAACCATAAATGTATACTCTCTTTCCCCTTCCATCCCTCTCTCTCTTTCTCTCTCCTTCCCTCTCTCTCTCTACTGCCACTCTTTCTCCCAGTCACCTTCTCTGCGCTCTCCTTACCATAGTTGGTCCGGTGATATATCCCTCACACTTCTGACATCTGTGAGCTGACTTTTCATAGTAGTGCTCCATGCAGAAGGCCTGGCCATCTAGTTCATAATAGCTCTCAGGTAGAGGATCCAAACACACAGCACACCTGTGTACGGGTATACATGGTGACAAAGTATATGAGAGAGACAAAAGGATTTTGTGGGATGCAGTCGGGACATATCACCTGGTATACTAGCTAGTGCTCAGGGAATAAAGACATTCTGACATTACTAGCCCCTCCCATCTCGCACGTGCAGCAGGTGGCAGATGCACAATGCATCCTACATGCCAATCCCAACATGGGCATGCAGCAGGGTATAAAGTACTTCTTAGCCGACAGTGGACATCTGATTCAATGGGACAGTGCATTGTGAATAATGTTGTGACTAGCGACTAAGACAAGCAACATGTGCTCGGCTAAAATCACAAACAAGGATACTGGATCTTGATAGCCATTAGTGTACTCCATCAATGTCGCAATCAATTACACAGGTATATCATAATATCAAAATAGATGTAAATCTCTGCAGAGAACCAAAATAATTTGTTGTATCCTGTACATGAGAACTCCCTCATCTTACTCGGTAGTCTATACCACTGCAATAACACTATTATCATCATCCATTACATTTCCCTAGTGTACTCTTAAAGGAAGTTTGTTCCCATAGCAGCGGATATAATTTATACAATCCAGCAACAAACAACATCCAGCCAGTGATGGATGGTACACAGCTGGCTATAGCAGCTAGTATATTAGTAGTTATTACGTGTGGCCATGCAGGCCTTTCAAGTAATACGCACGGCCACAAGGTGTTACCGTTTGCGACACACTGCCACAGTTGACATCCTATATGCCAGTTGTTGGTTCACACCCTAATTAGAGAATAACAAGCATTCATTAGCACTCGTGTAGGTGTGCAGTTAGAGACCTACTCAGGCCGGCATATGTGAATAAATCTTGTGGTCCTATGACACTATACTTCTATACAGAGAGAGCTATAAGAAAGTTTCCAAATAGTGCATTGTACACAACATATTTTCTTAAGTGTCACAGAGCCCTTCACTAATTAGCTATCACAGGTCAATTGAGTGGACAATAACGCAACGTACACAGCAAATGTTCTATAAAGTGTCCTAGACTCGAGATAAAGGGAACAATAGTGTGTGCCAATAGGTAATAATTTGCTGAGTCATTATAAACTTCTGAAATGCTGAGTATCCATACGAAGTAATCAACTGAAGCCAATTATTCTAGAAATCCAAATATCATAGATGACGTCTTCAACTGCTGAAAGAGATGTACCCATCTCCTTATTTCTAGTATACAGTACAGCCACGAAAAATCTCAGCTATACAGTAGTTTACATTCACATCATGCATGAATACGGTGCAACAAGTCAACAACAAGACTGCCACAAAAAAACTCAAATTTCCTCTAATCTATCTGTAAATCAGTCTCTTAGTATCGGGTGTTGGGATCTACCCATAATGTGGAGCAGTTGTTGAGCTTCGTAATTACCCCAGATAAAGTTAGGTATGCCACCCCCACACCAGCAAAGCTCAATAAATGCTTCACCACAAGGCACTAGGGAACAACACCTCAGCTCAGCGATGTGCCACGTAGCAGCAAAAGGGAGGTGGATTCTCTTGCTAAACTACAACATCATGTAAGATATCAGATAACCTTCAATGCTTCAACTGAAAGTCACCATGAAAAAGCCTATGATCTAGGTTATAGCTCTTCTACAGGAGAAGCATGATTAATACTATATCAACATGTTCAATGACGTACTAATGTTTGTGCCGTTTACACAATGAAAGATTGTCCACACTGGAGTATCAGTACTAATGTGTTACCTTCTGAGCAGCAATGTCCGTCCACACTCATACTCACACACACATTTACACACACACACATATTATACTAATGACAACATCCCAATGCATGGATAAATGGATATGCTTAAACAATGGTCGTGCAGTCGTCACCTCCATTAGCAGGACAATCGAGAATGTGAGGCAACTGCTACTGAGCTGATGTCAGCAGTGGCCTATATATAGGCAGGGCTCTAATGATACATGCATTGTATACATGCACATACCTGAAACACTGGATGTGCCATGTCTTTCCCATTGCTTCCAGTATCTGGACCCCGTCCGCTGGAAATACACTCTGACACCTATGACAGCGCTCTGAAACAGAGAAATTAATGTGCATATGAGAGATGGAGATGATCATACGTACACAAAGGTATTGCACACGAATGATTACACAAGGTACACAACACAAATTATTATTTGTGATTGAGGGGATGTGTCAAAATCTTATGGTTAAATACATAAAGCAGAGGAAAGGATCTGTTTGTACATCTCTAACTTTCACTGTATTTTCAGTTACAACTACAATTTCCATAAGCAGAGGGAGTGTGTTCAGAAACTGACTTGTTAGCATTACAGTTATCAAAGACAGCATAACAGTTTTATGAAAAAACATTTCTACCCAGCGGCATACACCTGCCTGCCTAAGCATCGACCGACATAACATTTCTGGAAATAGCATACTTAATAAGCATTTCTCAATCACTCAACTCAACTCACAAGCTAATGTGCTTTTTTGTTTACTACATGTTTGTTTTCGTTACCATCTCCAGATAGTCCACCAATCCTCTTTGTGGGTGTGCACTCTTCTGCCTGAAGCACGATATCCCTGAGCCTGACTCTGGGCTTCCCTCCCTCCGACTCCTCCCTGGCCCCACTCCACTGTCCTGGACTCCTGCCTCGCTCCTTCACACCTCCTGCCCCGGGCCCCACATCCACTGGCACTGATTCAGAACGTGATCGAGCTCCGGCTAGGTTCACAGTACACGCAGCTGCACACATCTCTCCTCTTCAAAGCAAATTTATATCTTTGTTCCGTTTCAATCTAGATGTTTTTATGTAGCTAAACACCAGTGGGGATGTGCCTGGGCAGTTCCTATTTCACAAATAGAAAATGAAGTCAGCACGTAGAATTCGGTAAACAACTGCTTGTTTGCATCGAATGAATTTCGTCAACTCAGACAGTTCAAGCTAGCTTGAGCGTAATATCCCACGGTGAAGGATACCCGGAGATAGTTAGATCGGTAGTTTGGGTTATAACGCCTTAAACTGCTCCTCCATCGAGCGATTTGTAGTTGGCTATCTGACAGTATGAAGCGATCGCGTATCGAGGACTATTAGCTTGCAGAGCCACAAAGTCTATGCGACGCGGGTGTGGTTTTTCAAATTATTTGCCCGCCCAGTAGTTATTAAACCACGCCTACGTACGGCCGTCTACAGATATGTGGGCGGGGCTTCTGGATACCGGATATCCTGAATGTTTGAACGAACCGCGCGCTACCTTCCGGAAGTGACCTCTTGACCGTGTATGCCCAAATAAGGTAAACAGCATCACTGTATCCTGATGATCGATGATGTCAATGCAATCACGTATACATCAGGTATGGCCGGCACCGCCTTCTCTCGAAGCCTATTCATATGAAGGAGTTTGAAGAAATTGCACAGAAAGGCGTTCGTTTAGTGTGGAGAAACGTCGCAGTATTTGGGCGAGAAAGTGCGTATCTAGCTTTTTAGCTAGCCTATCGTGGACAAGAAGATGTCTCTACTAACGGTAGAGAGAAGCTCTCCATCCCCTCACGAATCGGTATGTTCAATTTTTTTTTATATGTAGTGTATCTCGGTGAGAAGTACCCCTGGTACGTCTGTTACAAGTGTCAGCTACTGTCACTGATTCAGGAACGTTTTGTGAAGGGATATTGTATAAACGGACAAGTATTTTACCTAGCTACAGGGTTTTGTTCTCGTAGCCATGGGGTCTGTCTGCTGACTGTTCATGCCCTCCAGCTCCTGGGCCTACAGTTGTCTTATAGTATCTCCCTTACATGTATCTAATGTGGCTGAGCATTGGTGTGAGAGACCTGTGCTTGCTGAGGCCATTCTCTAAACCACATACAATGGAAGGAAGGAAGCCACAAATTCAATTTACAATCGAATATGTTGAGTTTGATCTTAGTCCATTCTCTTTCTGGTCGAATTCTGTGTTATAGGCTATAGTTTATGTCTGTCCTTGTATGCTGGCTAGTATGGCTACAACAGACCTTTGACTGCTGCTGCTTGTAGCTAGAGGCTATGTGCAGTTTGGTTGTAGTTGTTTGAGTGAGCAGTCAAGTTTGGAGAGGAACCAGCCTCGTGAAAACCCATTGATATTATGATGAGTTGAATTAATAATATTATAATGCAAAGCTCTTTCTTTAAAGTGTCAGTGACAGTTTGTGTCAGGTGCTGGGTTGATGATTGGGAATAACTTCCTCGATGATCAAGTGCCCATTATAGCAGCCAAGCTGGGAGGATGTTAACATTGGAGCAGGTGTGACCTCCCTCTCTGTTCTTTAATAGTGCTTCTCCTGTTCAGGAGGATGTTGATAGACATGAGTGTAGCAAATTGGGCCGGCTAGGTTCCCACCTGGCGCCCGTCTATGACCTTAACACAGTTAGCACATTCGTAGATACCTTCACTTATTTTGAGTACAGTCGTTAATACAAATACACACGCACACGAACAGGTATTATGCACAAATAGACATCACTGAAAGTGTGATATCATTGTTGTGTGTATCTGTTTATCTTTCCTTCAGGATACTGGTGAAAATGAAGATCTCCTGTCTACATCGAGCTATGAAGGTTTCATGGCAAGGGAGCACTACGCTATGTGTCTCTCTCACAGGCCCATGGCTTCACTCGGACCACTCAAACGAGGAGGTCAGCTTTGAAGCAGTTATACAAGTATCACAATCTGAGCTTAAAAATTTAGTAAACTGTGTGCAGTATTGGTTATTGCTGATCCCAAAACCAAGGGAAATCTCAGATTGTTTCTATGAAGGCGTAACTTTCAATTCCTAACAGTGGGAACACAGGGGCTTTTATGGTAATAGATGTAAGAGCAGGCCACACCTCTGCATGCGTGTCTGAGTGCACACCGAGTTGCATGCAGTGTGTGCTATGGTAATACCATATCTGGGCATGGTCCACGGCTTATGTAGCTGTATCTCCACAGCCTGGGTGGGATGGTTGCTAATGGCCCATCATGTTGAGCACTTGTTGACATGATGCTCTCTCTTCCATGTACATGTTTGGCCATGTGCCCGCCCGCCCGCCTGCTCAGTATACCAGTTCACTTTATGTGCCTCTCACACAGCGTGTATTGTGACTGTTTGATGTCTGTCCGTGTGTACACACTTTCACTCAATAATCCACCTTTCTAATACCAAGAATGCCTTGTATATACGTGTGCAAATAGGCCCATGAAACCCACCAGCTGTTGGGTCAGTCACAGCTTTTCTAGTGCACCATCATCATCATTGCTCATACATGGAAATATCCACTACCAAACTGTATGCGATTGTAGCTAAGGTTCATGGAATGTACTGTAGAACTGTGCTAGACCAGAATATGAAATGATGTTGAGTCTCTGTGTCTATGGTTTGTTTAGTGCTTTCCTTGTTGCAAGTATGTGGGAGGTCTGTGCAAAGCATAGATGGATCTTCCCCTGTTGAACTAACTTCATTTTGTCCCAACTGATATAATAATTGGGTTTCCTCATAATTTCTCATTCTGTTGTCGCTTCATAGGCTCTCGTAGCCTTTGATGTGGACAGCAGACCCGTACTAATTTGTACAGCTTGATTTTTAGATCGTTAGCACATAATATTATGAATGTGTATGACATGTATCTCTTGCACTTTTGACATGCTACTGTGAAATGTGACACCATGCAAAGCTGTAAAGCTGTAAATTGGCCATTTGAAACAGTTACTGTGAGTGAAAAGGGAGGGTCTGTGAAAAGGCCCAAGTTGATGACTCCTGGATGGAGATGAATTGATGCTTTATTCTGAAGCCTTCTCTCCAGCATAGAGTCTGGAGCTCCCTAACTCTAGCTTCGCTGCTGGCTTCAATTCAGTACAGTACCTCTATACAGAATCAGTCAATAGCTTTCCATGGGGCTATTTGGTCTTCTAATGGATGCTTTTTCTTGATTGCATAGGTTATGATTGTAGTCAATTGTTGAGTATGATCCAGTTTCTTGATATCAATCCCTTTTGTGAGTGTTAGTCAATCCACCCTACTCAGATCACTATCAAGTCACTCAAAGATAGACCTGTTCAATAATATTTTCCCTTCTCTCCTCTCTCTCTCTCCCCTCCTCTACAGATCAACTAAGAATTTTCTCTCATCTCAAGAAATTGGTGAAGCTATTGAGACCCCAGGACAGTCTCAGATTGGTAGGCAATCACATAAAAGCACTCTCACATTTAGAGTAATCAATTAGTGAACAAATTGAAATTTGAGGGGAACTAGAATGTTGTACATGTAATAGGTGTAGAGCTACCAAGACCTCCCCTACAGTGCTTCATAGTGTGGGAGAGTTTAAGGAAGGGGGGTGGTTTTTATTGGTACAGGTTACTGAACTGTGAACCTATGCAACTGATGTCCTGCCATTTTCACTCATGGGAATATGTTCTTAGTGTCTTTGCGAGGGAGGGATGGATTGTTCAACTATGGTGTTGTACGCATGGTGTTGCTGCCTAGAAGGCTGTCTCCATTGTACGAGTGCCTTATTGCCTGACACCATATGAGGAAGGCCGTAGTGATCAGCACCATGGAGTTGCGTGTGCTACACTTGTTGGTTGATGTAGTTGCTCTGGGTGAGGGAGTGGGGGTGCTCCTTGTTTTTCTATCCATTGTGCTTGTCTGTCTGAACTATACAGGTGTGTGTACACAGCATGTGTATAGATACAGCGTTTTACTTATTGGCTGTCTTGGCTGTTTGTGTTCATGCTTTCTTGTTGTCCCCCCCCCCTCCCACACACACGTGCTTGCTTGCACATGCATTGATTGGCTACATGCATTGAAGGGGAGGGGAGATTTGGAGGGAGAGAGAGAGAGAGAGAGAGAGAGACTGCTGTATTACACTACTGATGCTGGCAAGAGTACAGTGAGTGTAACAAGACGCCAAGAAGCTCACACAGCTAGCTAGGCACTACCACAGTGATGTTTGGACTAACGTAAAGACCTAGTGGAGAGACTGGAAGGAAATGGTGGATGTACTTCCATCACTAGTTAGTCAGTTAGCTACTACACAGGGAAAAGAGAGTTAATACCATGTTTGCGATGAATTATCTGGCAAAGCCAACTGCTTATGTACTCATCCCCACTGCAGTGGCCTGCTAGTAGTTATGCATGTGAGTTTGTGTGTACATTTGGGAAATTAAATAGCAGTAAATCTTTCCTGCTGCACCCAGGAACTGTGAGTCATTGTTGGCCAACTTAATGACTGCCATTTCACTACTGCCCCTGGGCCTTGGATACTAAAATTGAATAGCTGAGTCATCAGTGTGTTTGGGAGTGTTGTTCTTTCAAGCGATGAAATATTGACTTATATGGTAATCATTTTTTGCAGATGCTTAGGTAGTACAGTCTTCCTTAGTCATAACACAACTTAGGTTATGATCTTATACCCCATGTTGGCTTTCAAGGTTCAGTATGTGCTGGTCACATGGAGGCAGCCCCTTTACTCAAATATTGCCACATTAACATTGTGTTTCATGTTAGAGTGCCCACTAGTAAGCTTTCAACATTGTAAACTTGACAGTTTTAGTTTAAACAGGACTGCATGCTCTGCAGTTGATTCTTGGTGTTTACATTTGAAAGCCAACTTCAATTTATGACCAAGTTACCTTAGCGCTATGAAATGTGTGTTCATTCTTGGTGGTAGGATCAGATTACAGGTTCTTGAACGATTGGCTCCACCTAACCACATTCAAACCCCATTTCTGTCAAGTCAGCAGTCGTCTGGCGTATGAATCGGTCTGCCTGATCCTTATTCATTGGTGATGTTAAGCGGATCCTTGCCATTATTCATTGCAGTGAACTGTGTGTGTCTTTGCATGAATGCTGTACCTGTGATGGCTTCTCACAGGGGTACAGCATTCATCGTCCCTGCAGGCACCCCATATGGGTTATCCCTCCCCAGCGCAGCTCATCACATGCTTGACACAGTCAGCTGTCGTATGTGTACATGTGCAACAAACATGTACATGTCCATGTACATGTACAAAGTCTGCTTCAGTGCATGCAGTGTTGGTTTGCTGTGTTATCTATCTGTGTGTACATCTTCCTAGCAAAGTTGTATCATGTGCTTAGGGTAGCCTAGCATGCAGCACAGCACGAGTCTGTAACGAGAACAATAGATTGAACTGCTGATCTGTTTTCTTCAAAGGGTAGCATCTGAATCAACAGCCATTGGCTCCGGTGATCAAGTGTCACCTAAGCTTCAAACTATATTACTTTAGTTACATGTCATCCTGGTCAACACAATAATATTATTACGATTGTTGTGTGTATTGGTTGATATTAATTTTGTGGGATGAACGAATTACCTCAGCCAGGTCATTGGCTGAACTGATGTGCTGTGTCTAACCAATCAGTTATGGCCACTCTGCTCCTATCTAAGGCTATTGTAATATGATAATATTCACATCGCACTGTAGCGTGCCAGCTAGCTTGAGTGTACACGTGTGAACCATATTGTCCTGATAAGGGGTGTTGATTATATAGCTGTTTGTACTGGTGCGGCTGTAGGAGACTAATGAAATTCTGAGTTTGTGTAGGGCGTCATAATGATACAATGTCATGTGATGTACTGCACTCTCGTCCTGTTAAATATTTTTAACTATGGCTTTTGATTTATAATGGATACTCCCTCCCTCCCTCCCTTCCTCCCTATCAGGCTGTTGAGTTGGAGAACAGTTTTTCACGTCCAGTGACGAAGTACCTTGTGATAGTGACGACTAATGGCTACCTGGACACTGAGGAGACCATTGTGCTCGGCACAGAGCAAGAGGGATCAACGTGAGTGCATTGATGTATTGGTGGGAACCTACCAGTGCTAATGAGTGTGTGTGGAGTGTCTAATGAGGCATCATCCATTGTCTACATTGTCTACATGTGGTGTACTGGGATGTATTTTGCACTGAAGTTGCCTTCCTCCTACTTTTAGTGTAACGTAGTGACACTTTGGGATATTTTAAGATTGCTGCATGACTCGATAGTCTCTCAGTGGTGGGAAAATTTATCAGTTTGTATTGTCCACTTGCGCAGTGTTGGTTGTTTCATTTGGCTTCTGTTGTCATTTTGCCGCCCGTTGGTTTTCCCGCCTGCTTATAGCAACATACAGCACACACTCATGCATGCTCAGAAGTGGCAGTTAGAGACATGCTATATCCTCACGCACAGCAGTATATTATGTACAGCAGTATGCGTACATGTGTTCAGTAGCGTGTGACTTTGTTAGGGTGAACTGCATTGGGTGCCCTAACTAGGGATGGGTGGGAGTGACAGTAGTTTGCTTGTAGCAAGACTCTCTTTCCAAGCAAAGACATTTTAAGGAGCTGTTGAAAGCTAGTTGAGTGTATGGGCTTAGAGAGTGTTGCTATAGGGTGGGTTTGATGGGAGAGTACAATAGGGGTTGCCTTGATTCTGTGTCTTCTAAATATGCTCCGTCTTTGAAGTGTTTGTGTGAGGTAGCTAATGGTCATGCTAATTGAGTCTGTAGTTTAGAGTGGGCACTGGCAGTGGTCCGGTGGGCAGTAGACTAAACTCTTTGGAAGACGCCACAGGACAACGGCAGGTACACTGCTCCTCTGTCCCAGTGCCTAAGCAGTATGTGTATGTATATGTGCATATCCACCATTCCTATTTGTTGAGGTTAGGTAATACTTATCGCATATTTGTACTGTAGTATCTTTTATAGGCATGCCTACATGAGAAATATTGTTTTGATACCATAGCTAATTTTATGTACATGTATAATTATGTACTTTTACACTGTCTGCACACACTACAGTATCCGGCTGTGTATGGTTCTTGCTCTATGGAGAGACACAGAGATCAAGCTGGATGGAGATGGGTGAGTCAACTCACTTGGGGCTAGTAAACGGAGTTTAGTGTTTCGAAATCCTTGAAATTGATCTTTGGCCAGAAGTCTGCATCTTAGTCCATGCCAATAATGGAACCACATGTAGCTCATTTAGGACTGGTGGAATTCCTTGTAAATTGTATTCAATTTCCATTGGAATCTTGCTTCTAAGAAACTGGCTTAGGTGATACTAACTTTATTACATTACCTTTGCTTGGAATGGCAGATGAAAGCTTTGGTGGTGTGCATGTCTGTACACTGAATACCCCCTAATGCATTACACTTGCTAGCATGTACATGTACAGTGTACATGTATATTGAAGACGTATACTGTTGAGCTATTTTGAAAGTTTCCCTTTCTTTCATTCCGAATGCAGAGGGTTCAGTGTACACACTGGTGACAGGCATCAAGTCTTCAAGCCCTCCTCCGTGCAAAGCATGTGGTAAGTCTCTCTATGTACATGTAGCTCTCAATCCTTCTGTATGGTCCATCACCTTTTTCTTTTTTATTACGAGTACAATTTCATGAAAGAAAAACTTAAACATAATAGTCAAATAGCAAAAATTTTTAGTAACACTTTTCGATACATTGACGACCTACTTACACTTAACAATCCAACTTTTGAGCAGGAAATTAGGAATATATACCCGCGACAATTAGAACTAAAAAGGACCACGGAAACAGATAGTAGGCTTTCTTATTTAGACTTAGAAATAAACATTAGCGATAGGAGATTTACCACGGCAGTTTTTGACAAGCGCGATAATTTTAGTTTTCACATAGTCAATTTCCCTCACATGGATAGCAACATACCTAGCAAACCAGCCTATGGGGTTTATATCTCTCAGTTAATTAGAATAGGGCGCATATGCGATAGTTACAAGAATTTTTACACCAGACACCACAAATTAACCTGTAGATTAGTCAAACAGGGTTTTTTATTCGATAAACTAGTTACTACTTTTAAAACATTTTGTAGCAGGTATCCTGAGATTTTTTCCAAATTTAAAATTTCCATTAGAAAGCACGTACAGGATGGTATTTGCCTTCCCACTGTAGCTATCAGTAGTCTGCCGAATAAAGTAAACATTAGATCTAGGTCTTCAAAAAAATCTTAGTTTAAGGGGCGCCAATAGTCTGACATCAAATTAGTTACATCATAACACTAATTACCATACTGATAGCAACCTAAACGTATATAACTAGGGCCATTGGTTACAACAACTACCGTAAACTCTGGTTATTAAGCGCACCTCGCTATTAAGCGCACATTATTTATTAAGCGCATGCCCTCTTCTTGTCATAAACTATTGTTTATTAAGCGCATGCGCTTAATAGGCGTGGCGTTCTATGAACCTGACCTTGACCGGCTGGAAAGTATTTGGAGTCAGGTATCTTTGGAGAAATGATGGCCACGAATAACGTTATCATGCAAGAAAATCGACAAATCGCCAGCACTCGTCATCTTGAGCGGCAACTGTAAACGCTAAAGTGCTCGATCGATCGAGCGCTAGCGCTAGCGCTATATATATATAGCGGGCCTCGCATCCATCACGTGCCCAAACGTTTGTGGGCGTGGATATGTGCCATATAAGCGCATATCCTTTATTAAGCGCATACTGTCATTCCGTTTACCGCTATAAGCGCATGCGCTTATTAACCAGAGTCTACGGTAATACAAAAAGTTCCAGAGCCTAAAGAAGTAGACTACTCCAGCTCCTGCATGAACACCCGGGATTCGTGAGTTAACCCCTACAAAATTATGTAGTAGCTAGTAACAATACTGACTGGAGATTCTGTTAATTTCCCTGAATGTGTAATTATGGTCATATATGCATGCTGCCCGTGTCCATGAGCCACTTAGGTGGGTAGGGAGAGTTTCCATGGAACAAAAGAGCTTTTCAACCTACCAACCCTAGTTCTCAAGGCTAGGCACCTATGTGGCTCTGCCTTTTGCTTAAATTAGGTTTGCCTGAGCAGGCAGTGAGATGGTTTTCCCCTTAGGTTTGGATTGGTAGTAGAAGATAAACCTACTGAATTTTCATGCTAATGCTGTGCCATACTCTAGTTATGTCCAAGCAGATAATCATTCTTTTGGGTGATTAGTGGTTAACCACAGTCAGCGTAGGTTTCGTTTGAATGTATACATGTGGTTTGCCAATGGTTGTGTACTCAGTGTGTCCACACATTGGCCATGTGTAGGGTGTTTGTGTGTGTGGATGTGACCTTTTTGTTGCTTGGTGTCATAGTGACACGACTTGCATGCAAGGGTCTGGCTGTTTGCACCACTCTCAGTAGTAAACGAATAGCCATCCTGATGTGAGGTGGCTGGACTTAAGTTTACACAGCCAGCTAGACAAACACTAATCGATCAAGCCGAGACAATGCAATTGAAATCGTTATTAGATAATAGTAAAAGCTCAACGCGAAGCTTGTTCAGGTGGCTTGACTGAGTGACGGTTGTGGTACATGCATGCATGCACACGATTTGCAAGTTTGACTTGTTTTGACCTTGATCATATCTCTCTGTGTAATGCTAGTCACTTTGAAGTTACGTGCTATGATATAATATTTCCTTATTTCATGTAGAACACACTGAAGTACAGCCTTTTATGGTGACTAGCTTTGTCTCGCTTGTGATTAAGAATAATCACCTTGCATATACTCATATACAACAACCATTATGCTTCCTCCACTGCGTAGCATTCAAATCACATTTGACTTCTGGGATAATTCTATTACTGATAATTATGACAGATTATGTGGCAGCGGTGCATCCCACACAGTAGGGGTCAATCTAGATCAAAGCACTGCTACAGATTGTGTTCCTTAGAAGCTTGTGATGATGGTGGCCGGTTTGTGTAGGTCCATCACGTAGGTCAGTCATGTCCTCAGGCTCTGCCCATTGCTGGCCCTATTATAGTGCCCATCTGTTTCTATGACACCTGTGCGGTAATGATAATACATGTAGATGTGAGTGTGGGTATTCATGTGCCTGGTGTAGTGCATAGGCATGTAGTTAATGGACTGTTTATTGATCACACCTACAAGGGTGACAGCTACTGGCTGTAGTGCTACATGACTGTGTGACTTGACTGCTAGGCATAGTGGCTGTGTTTGGTCAAGATCTTGGTTTGGTACATAGGGTAGTATCCTAAACTTGTAGTGTGCATGAAATCTATCCTATAGTAGAGTACAGGTGGGTAATACCTCAGCCAAAACCCCTCTGTTCCTTGTAGCAGCACTGTTTGGTTCAGAGTACATAATGATAATGACATTTTGTGCTTGCAAACAGTATACTAATATACATACAGCACTGAAACTAAAAGTGTATGTGTCTCGTATCTTCCTTGAATACAGGACTGCTTTGCAAATTCTCTACAAGGCTACTGAGCATGCTCGGATGTACAATTTCTACGTTGGTGGGCTTTCTCACACCTGGATGCCCCACTACATCTCTAAACTCACTGACAATGGAACTATTCTCAATGAATGGTGAGCTGAAACAGCACGATCAGTACCTGCTAGTGATGCATTCACACGATCATCACATGCATGTACATGCACATGCATAATATGATACTGCATGCACGTGCGTATGCACATGAACTTTTTTTAGTCTTGTACTGAACTGTATGCGTATTGCGTATTGGATACACACGCACACACATGTTATAGCATATCACATACATGTACATGTAGTAGTTGCATGACCTGAATATGGGTGCATGAGCATGTACATGTATATTGTATGTACATGTAGTAGTACATGTTTTGAGGGGGTCTCTGATCTTTACTGCATGCTTTGCTTGTGTAGGCATACAAGTGGCTATTGCTTGGCCATTGTGTCGGTTGGCAGTCCACAGTGCATTCATGTTGTTTGTTCTTTCTGTCTCGTAGGAACCTCCTTGATGATGTGGAGTCGTTCAGACCTGACTCCCCTGTCTACAAGGGAGGAGACTCCACTAACATGTAAGCACTCCTTTAATTGCTGAGTAACAGCTGTGTGTATGCTTGGCTTGGGTGACAGTGGATGCCTGTAGAAGCACTATTTGCCGAGTCATCCTGTCTTTGTTACTATAGTGACATTATAAGTGATGCACCTGTTGAATTGAGCAAAGGAAAGGGAATTTCCTGTTATTGTTCACATCATAGAATGTGCACATGTTTACATAGATACATGCACATGCACAGTGCATGCTTCTGTGTGTAGACATTTTTTCTACCCTGATAAGACTGATCTCTAATATACTACCTCAACTACATGTGCATGTAATAATTGCATGACCTTAATTGGGGTGCATGAGCTGCATGGTCGAATGCACGCTAATTAAGATCTTGCAACTACATGTAGTTTGTTGGCCCATGACCCCTCTCATCATTGGCCTACCCTATGATCACCCACACTCCTGATAGCCGGAAATTTGCCTTTGGCTGCCAACAAAGTATTATAATATGTACATGTATGATAGCATTATGTGGTGTGTGTCCCATGCACAGGAGTGAGGAGCGTGTCCATCTTGAGAAGATGCTGGTGAATAAGCTTCGAGATATCATGTTACAGATGGACCTTGAGGAGGTGACCAGCAAGCAGTTGAGAATGCAGCTTGAGAAGGAAGTGAGCATGGAGCTCTCTGAGTACAAGGGCTTCCTCGACCAAGAGATGCTCAGAATACTGGGCCAGATGGAGAGGCCTTCAGAGATATTTGACTTCCTTTATCTGGTTAGTAGTGTGCGTGTGTGTGCATGCCTGTGCGTGTACATGTGTGTGTGTGTGTGTGTTGTGTGCACGTGTATGTTAGTCCAATCTCCTTGTGCTGATACTAGTGTTTCCCGCAGCGCCCTCTGACTAGCCTTGTTCCCAGGCTCCACCTCTGACTGAGGTAGAGCTTGAGGCTTGACTTGATCATGAATATCATTAAATAAGCGTTCTAAGCTTGTATGTACAAATTCACCAATCTTGTTAATCGATATTTCATCCCTTTCCCTCCTCTCCCTCTGTCCCCTCGTAGACTAATCTAGTTCGACTAATCCAATTTTATAACGAGGAACATTGGGCAGGCCCTTCAGGATAATAGTGCTGTGTTATTTTACAACTTAATTAAACATTGTGGTCGTTCACTGTCCCCCTCCTCCTTGTCTCTCTCCCTCTCCCTCTCTTGTTCCACTCCCTCTTAATCTTCTGTCATTTACATGTATGTCTTAGCGAAATTAATGTGCATGTATTACACAGTAGCTACATTGTATGCCGACCGCAAGTTTATCTTGTGCAACCATTTGAAGTGTTAAAAATCAAATTTGTTAAGGCTGTGTTACACGTACATGTATGTACATGTAGTTCATGTTGAAAGTTGTATCCAGTGGAGTGCTGTAGCTAATGGCCTTGTGATTGCATGTGTGTGTGTTACTAATGGAGTGCTAGTAGTGTTGGCTTACATGTGATTGATTTCCTGTAGTTATACTAAATCAGTTTACAACAACATACTAAGTTCACTCTGGTTGCATTTTCTATAGGGTTCAGAGTGGAATGCCTCTAATCTACAGGAGCTGAAGGAGTTAGGGTAAGCAACTACTACTGACTGCCTTTCTATGGCTCTATTTGTGTTGTTACACGTTGTACATTGACTTCACTGTGTGTACTTTTCAACAGAGTGAAGTACATATTGAATGTGACCAGAGAGATTGACAACTTCTATCCAGAGGAGTTCAAATATCTCAATATCAGGTACAGTGTAATCTAATGTCCTTGCTGCATGCCAACGACCGTAGTTGACAGGTACATGCACATCACCATACATAGGCATACAATATTCACCCCCCATGCATGCTCAAGGGTAAAGCAATCAGTTCTGTCTGTCTATCTGTCTGTCTATTTGTTTACTACAAAAATCACCAGACCTGGAGATGTAGGTGGGTATTGATAAAAAGGGGAACGGGAAATGAGGAAATGGGAAACGGAGAAACGTGGAAATGAAGAAATGAACTGGAAATGGTCGTCGTTTGACTTGAAACTATTAGTCCTGATCTGCGAGCTGGCACGCTATTTGAAGTAAACTTGATCTGTTATTAAGGATTTTGACAGCTCTACCGGCACACCGTGGTACCCTCTATTATCTATTGTGGTACTGATAGTATTAAATACACCACCAATGATGATCCGTGCCTCTCTATCATTGTCTATTGATGATACTTAGCTAGAATCCTGTCTCAAATTTATGGGCAAGTGGGCCTATAGATAGCGCCTGTGCACATCTATTGTCACAAACCAGACCCTCCCTCAGCGGCTAGGTTCAAGTTATCCTCAGAAACAACTTCTGGTAAACCCTGCAGAATGTGAGGGTCTGGCCCAGGCTTGTGGCGAGACTCAGACACGAGTACACACCTAGAACTTGAATCCAGCCAGCTAACTTCAGTAGTATTAAATTTTAATAAAAGGAGTTAATTATATTACTTGTATGGGTAGATGATACACATATTATATTATGTGTGTACCTATCAGTCACATCCAGTCTGACTATCTAGTAGTAGTACACTCACAGGACAACCATCGTGATTTGTGATGGGATAGCAAAGTCTTTTTTACGTACATGATACCAAAAAACTAATGGGAGGCTATACATACCTATATTACTGACTCTGATGTACTAGGTGGATATGATTGTCCCTACAAATAGTGTACATTTTGATACTGCAATCCCTACTTCATCCTTTAATACCCAGATTTTTGTTCATTTTTGTAGTAACTTGGAAACCGGGTCTCAATGACTTGACTCTTCACGTTACATTCAATATTCTACTCTCTGGGCTGGCCTGCGAGATGCTTGTACTAACTGCAGGCCCTACATACACTCTGGAGCTGCAAGTTTAGCACGACAGTGGCTCTCATTGTTTTGACGACCATTTCCAGTTCATTTCTTCATTTCCACATTTCTCCGTTTCCCATTTCCTCATTTCCCATTCCCCCTTTTATAAATACCCGATGTAGGTGTCATAGTGAGCGTAATAACAGTGTCTAAAATGTGTCTCTTTTGCTTCTGTACACTTGGCAAGGGCTATGAGTGCCATTAATCATATTTTATCGGCCATACATGTACATGTACCATGATGTGCTAGCACATACACAAACTCAATGTAGGTAAGGGTGGTCAATTCCATAAAACTGATAGGCTGGTAGTATGCTTGCAGTCATTATCTATGCTCAATGTAACACTGAAACTATTGAGTCACGCATATGCGTCCATGGGGTAAGTGCTCTGGAGAGAGCTAGTCAGTTAATCACATTGATGACTGAACAACGTTTAACGTTCTGATCAAAGTACAGTGTACAGTGTACATGTATTATTATAGATTCTTGAGAGTTAATGAACACGCATACTTTCCCTTATATGGTTAATTTTGGCTCCTGTTTGTGTAGACATCCCCAGCTCTTGACTAGCTTGGCATTGTAGATTCCACTAAGACACAAGTGTACGAGCATTCTGTAGCCTTGGTGAGATTGGTTGAGAACATTATGTATCTCATACCTCTCGACTTGGCACATGCAACAAGACATTGCAGTCTCTTAAGAACACCCAATGCCTTACTAGGCTCTGTGGTAAAACAATCATATTGCCTATAGTTGGACAAAATTAACTGCTGGATTTCCTAAAATGGAGTTAAATTATATTATGATTATGGTGTACAATCATGTATCTGTACCTATGTAGAAATTGGACTATACTACATATACATGCACGTGTACCTTACAACGTCCATTAGTATAATTATGTGCATGTATATTTCCATGCTAACTAACATGAGTTCTACATGTATGTGATCATAGTATACTTGTTTCTCTACAGGTTGTATGATATGCCCTCCAGTGAACTGATGAAACACTGGGACAAGACCTATACATTCATTAAGGAGGCAAAGTAAGATCTAGCTATACCACTATCACCAGTACACACACGTACATGCTTCACTGCCGATGTTGTATTGGTTATACAGGGAAATGGGGAAGAAGGTTCTTGTTCACTGTAAGATGGGCATCAGCAGGTCAGCTGCCACCGTGATGGCCTTTGCCATGAAGGAGTACCAGATGTCTCTAAAGGATGCTCTTGCCCACGTCAAGGCGAGGAGGAGTGTTGTGAATCCCAACGATGGCTTTGTTGCTCAGCTCAGAGACTATGAGGGAATTCTCAAAGCAAGGTGTGCTTTCAGTGTGCTAGCCAAGACATGAATTGACATACACAATGTACATGTACACTGCACTGTACATATACAGTTGTATAATGATTCAATTTTTGTCATGTTGGGGTGGGGCTTATAAACAAGGTGTGAAATTTGAGGCTTGGGAGAATATGGTATTTTGATTTTCATGACCCAAGGTATTTTGTATGCATATACATAATTATACATGTACATGTAATACATTTTTGGGCTTTTTTTTCAACTTTTAGGCACAATTCGTTTTGGGGAAAGATGGCACCAAGCAGACCACTTCTCAACTCAAAGGCTCGCTGGAGGTCAGAGCCCAACCTCCCAGAATGCCTACTGAGAGAACACCGCTCAAACCACAGTCCCGACTTGGAGCTACCCTTTCTCAATGAAAACGAGGACACCTCTCAAGACAACAAAAGGAATGTCATTCCCCTTAAGTCCTTCTCGCAGCTTCCTTCTCAACTAATGCCCGTCGACAAAGACAAGACGATTAAGAACTTTCTTGCTTCACTGCCGTCGCTGCAGACGATTGACGATGACCAGGGGATTGGAGAAAACGTGTATACATCTGAGAGCGGATCAGGATCTTCATCGCCAATCCTGACGCCCACGGATGATGAGCAGTTTCACCTGAGGCATAAACTAGCAAAGGAAATCAAAGATGAGAGGTACTCGAAGGGGAGACATGGCAAGCGCTACACAGAGGACGTGGAGAGGGGATCGTCTCCGACTGAAATGAGTGGAGGATACTACTCACAAACTTCGAGTCAGGTGACAGAAAGAGTACCCTCTCTGGCACAGTCATATGCTGGCATTCCTCCCAAGCCAGCTCCTCCTGCAACATCAAGAACTACCAAATCCAAGATCTCTCCTCCTCCCTCCGATGGCTCGTCTATCACAACTCCTATGATGGCCACTGTAAGGCAGCCAATTGCTCGAACAAACAAGCTGCCTTACAAGATCATTCCAAATGCTATGAAAGCCACAAGTGTCCCATATGACCTCGCTCTAAGTCACAACTATGGTGCACCTCCATCCCGTAAGCTAGCTGCCATATCGCCTGAATCAAGCAAGACCTCTCTATCAAGCTTGGTGACCTCTGCTCTCCCCGAAGAAGGTGTGGATGATGTACACGTAGACGACCAGCCTGAGGAACCGATCATGATCACAGTGACAGACAGTAAGGAGAAGTTGGTTGAAGATGAACCTGCCTGTGAGGAGTTTCCGGTGAGAACAAAGGAACATGAAGGACATGCTAGGCAGAGTAGTGATGGTGCTCTCCCCAGTATGACTTCATCTTCAACCATCGCAACCGAGACAGCGTCTGATGTAGGAAACCAGCAACACAAAAGAGCCAAGTCCGATGGTGACAATATTTCGGGTCCAACACAAATCCCGAGTGTACCAGATAGGGTGAAGGAGATCGAGGAGATGAGTGGAGCTCTTAGCAGTACCCAGGGAGGATCATCAGTCACCAACTCGGGAGCTCCCAGTCCTGGTGGCATATACATGAATATCTCATCAAGCTCGGACGATAAGCAACCAAGTGTTAGCTCCAGCTCGGTGTCGGATGATAAGCAGCAGAGTGTTTATTCAATGAGTCAAAGCCCATCAGAACAGTCCCTCTCGTCTGATAGTGAGCTAGAAGAGATTGAACAGAATTCTGTCAAGTCAAACTCCCCTTGTTATGTCAGATCTACGAGGCACGGATCCCTGAGCCCCAACCCTCCCTCCCTGCAGATGAAGATGGTGACCGAGCAGACGCGCTGCACCAGTCTGATGCAACTTTCACACGGCGAGCAGGAACAGCAACAACAAGCAAGCGAGCTCACCGATGAAAATCTGGCATCGTCCTTATTAGGAGCCGTCAAAGCACGCGTTCAAGATATCGAAGAGAAGAATAAGGATAGTTGTGGATCATCGAGATCAAAAGCGAGCCCAGAGAAGAGTGAAGCATTGAAGAAGTTTACTCCTCCACCTGTAAAGGTTGTCCAGCGGCCTTCTTCCAGTACAGTAGCCAGCAGCACTAACGATGAAGAGTTAGATACAACGGCAGAGACCCTTGCGAGTGTGCGACGACACTCAACAACTACTCAATTTAGACGACCATCCAGTGAGGTGTTGGTGGAAGATGAATCCAGCAGCCAGAACATGGCTAAGCCAAGGATGGGAAGGAGAGAGAGCACTCCACCTGCACTGTTCTCTGCATGGAGCCAACTGATGCCTGCTGATGATATACCCAGAAATCCAGTCCAAGACCTAAAGCAAAAGTTTGAAGAATCGACAAAGGAGTCCAGGAACTTCAGTAAGAGCACGGAGGCTCGTCCACGAACACGGGCTCTAGACAGCGTCAAGAAGATGGGGTCAAATTTGAGAAGAAGTCAGTCGCTAAGGACAGTGGGCTCCCCCAGTAACAGTGCCTCACAACGTAGCTGCAAACGAAAGAAGCCCTCACACGAGGAACCGTCATCAACCTTCACTCCAATTGCTGATACTAATTCTCAGGACTGATAGTATTTATGGCACTACCGACAGACTTTCATGGGCTGTATAAATAAATTATTGCTTTGTCTTTGAATCACACTACGTGATGTATGTGTGTCATCTTGTGGTGGATGCCTGTTAATAAGTTGTGGTCTTTTCAATCACTCACTCGATTAATTTAAATTTTATGTCCGTGATTCTTATAAGGTGTGCTCTAAATCTTACTATGTTAAATTTCATGTTTGTGTGTGGAGACACTGTCTGGTTCTATTTATTCAAATAATCAACATTATTATAATTATTATTCAATGAATTTTTAGGTGTGAGACTTCCGATCAGTTGTGGGATATAAAAATATTGTAGCATCTGGTATAATATGGACCACTCGCATGCATATGAGCGCGAGCTCGAGCATCGATCAATTATTAGGACTTAGGTGGACGACCTTTACCAGAAAATCGCGAAAAAACCCACATTAAAATCGTGGATCAACAACGTACCCCGGTAAACGCTCACGCTATTCTCTCATTTTTTTCGGTTCTTCGATCGTTGTTGTAGACGAGTTACTAGCTGTTTCGATCCTGCAGCTGATTACTCAGATCAACTCCATTCTTATCGCAAAGAGAGCGCCTCGAAAAAAATTTTTTTACTAACAAGTGAACGGCTACTAAACCACCCTTCCCCGATTTAAAAGTTTCACTGTGATTGATTTTGTCTGTTCATGAAAGAATTCGTGCGTCTTCAGCCGACACCAATCTCCGTACGCCCTGCTACAGCTACTATGGATGTTAGAACTGGCAGTCAGCGACCAAAGACTCTTGTGTTCTTCTCATCTTCACAGCCATCCACAGCTGTCAGGCCAACTACTAGTGCCAAGCTTAGTAAGGTAGATTTAGTTTATTAAAATATCAGCAGATGTCTACACTATCATGAAAATAGTATAGATAATAATACCTATTATGCAAATGTCCTGGGTAAAATTTAACCACAAGCTTTAAAGGGGAGGGGCTGAGAAAGTGGCTAATCTTTGAAGATTATTATAATAGAGTGACCTTGTTATGACGTTCATGTGAACTGTATTACATCCACAAAATTAATAATTTTCATTAACTTAGGGTTGTTCTCGTCAACAGCCCATTCGAGTATCAACTCCACTGGCTAATGGCAGTCTCCAAACAGATCATATTTCAGTCAGTGACATGAATGCATGCAGCTTCTGGAACACCAATCTGTGCTGAGCATAGTGTGGAAGTGTCAGCATCTCATTTACAAGGTACCGTACTCGCTGAAGATTCTAATATCCTGAACTTGGCAAGTTTATATTAAATTTTCCTTTCTAATTCAACAAATATCGTGAATTTCAAGTTTTCTCATCCGCTCTAATGTTAACAAATGGCCATGCAGTACGGCATGGCAGCAGCTTGAGATGACTCTTCCACGTTCGTCTAAGAGTGTGGCTACCACACATTGTAAGAGTGAAAAGGTAACACGGAGTTACACAGACGGCGATCATTTCAAGTTATAATTGCTCAGAGCACAGCAACACTGGACCTCTAGAGCTGACGACATAAACCTATAGTTGCATGGATATTAACTGCTATTCTTTGTTGCTAGCTAGTGCTTTAATTCTCCATTCTTTTTCACTGGATCCATTCTATTTACACTCGAACAAGCCATTGGCCGAATTTATTTTACTTTCTAATGCCGAATGATGAATCAATAGTTGTTTTTGGCCATTCGGATAATAGACCCTTTTCCAGCATTATGTCATAAACGCGCGGGTGGTCAAAAGTGAGCGCTAATTAGAAGTATGGTACTATTAATACAGTGAAGTGACATCATTTTCGGTTGCTATCTGCATGAAACAAACAAACGATGATTCTTTGAGGACAATTTATTACTATTCGGTAAAACTTGCCAACGTTTTGACTAGCTAGCTAGTTGCTCTAGTCATCCTCAGGCGCAAAGAATCCTCATTTTATTTCATATTAATACAGTGATCACAGAATCCGTACTATTAATTTTTATGCATTAGGCAACTAAAAATTACTTCATGCAGGATTGAGTCCCAGCCCAGCCACTTCAGCCACTACTGCTAGTGATGCCTCCCATATAAGCAGTGGTGGACTGCTGGATGTACCTCGGGGTCCAACGTACTTTCATACCAATCTCTCCCAAATATGCATGATGCAGTGACAACAGGAGTTGGAAGAGAGGAGAAAAAGGGAGGAAATATTACTTGAAAAAAAGCCTCGCAAAGTCACCTTCAACCCAATTCTGGAGGAGGATTTGAAGCCAAAGAAGAGGCTCTCACAGCAAATCCGTGATGAGGAGGCTGCCATCAAGAAAATGCAGCAGATGTTGGCAGACATGGTTCGGGACGAGACTGAAGTACTCGAGGGGCTTAAAGACTGGAAGGTGAAGATCCAGCACAAAGATGAATACACGACAAAAGAGGCACAGCTCTATGATATCCTCTTCACCCTTGAAAGCCACATGAACACACTAAAGAGCTGCGGTCGAAAGATTAAAACTGAGTTTGATAACAAAATGGAGAAGCTGGCTGAACTGAAGGTTGATTATGAGCTAGTACTGTCCTTAGGCTCCACTGATGAAGAAGTGGAAACAGAAGAGCTCTTAGAGCAGTTTCTGCATACTCTTGGAATATCTCCAGTGAATTTCTTGATCACTAACCTGGTGAATGAAGATGAAGATATGGCTCCTAGGCAAGGTTCAATGAATCCCATTGCTGCTCAACTCCTGAAAGAGACTAGCAGCAGTATGAGTCAACTGCACATGCATGTACAGAAATCTAACACCGGTCGTCTACCAGATATACTTGATGAATACCACCATGCACCGAATGAAAATCAATTTTGTCAAAGAAAACTGAAGTTGGCCAGAGAGAAGTCAAAGTTAATGATGGATTGAAGAAATTCATGCTGTCACATTTACAGAGCAGAAGCAAGATGTAGCTAGCCAGTCAGCTACGCTACAGTTGAGCCTTCAAGAGTATCTCCTACAATAGAATAACACTAATAATATTATACAATAGCGAACAGTGGAATACACAGCTTTACACAACACTGTTACAGATCATAATTCTTTATGTAATACAGTATGATACTATTGCAAATTCCCCCACATGACATTGTACAAGTTGTTCAGAGGCCTTCTTCCTGTATAATGATGAACATTGGATACAACGGTAGAGACTCTTGTGAGTGTGCGACAACAATTATTATTACTCAACTAGATGACCGTCCATTATAATATGCAGTGATGTATTATTCTCTGGAAGATGAATCAGCGAGAGCACGGCCAAGCCAAGTATGGGAAAGAGAGAGAGCACTGATACCCTGGCCAACTGCACTGTTCTCTGCATGGAGCCACGTGATCATGATGCCTGCATGCAGCTGCCACTCACTGTGCCTCATAATGTAGCTACAAATGAAAGAAGCCCACACATGAGGAATTGTTACCAACCTTCACTCTATGTCCAATTGGTGATATTATTATAATAGCTACTTAATCCCTGACTCAGGACTGATGTGTTTATCATTACTGAACTGACAGACTTTCATGGACTGAAATACACTTTTGTAAATCACACTGTATTTGAGTCATCTGCCTCGATTTATGTATCATACTGCGCATGCCCATACTCATACGTTAATACACGAGCGAATGTGTAAAGCAAGTATTGCCAGGGAACTGGTATTGCGCATGTGCATGTCACCGCAACAACAAACGCTAACGCTATTCTCGGCAGTCGGCTTCTCCGTTATCGCATACGAGTTACTGTTCCTAACCAACTCCAAGCCTAGATCCTGTCGCGAAAGGATTTTGAATCTTCTGAGTTGGCTCACCACCGAGTCATGCAATAAATACCCCACTCGTCTCGTGATTAATAATAACAATAGTTGATCTATTACTGTTCATCAGGGAGATGCCGCGATCAAAGCAATGCAAAATACGTACTTCCTCCGAAAGGAAGAGTTCGCGATCGTTTCTGTCCAAATTGCTTTGGTGTAGCGGAAAGAATTCCATGCGTGTTCAACCTACACACATCTCCGTACGCCCTGCTACAGGTACTATGGATGTTAGAGCTGGCAGTCGGCAACCAGACTCCTCTGGTGTTCCTCTCATCTTCGCAACAATCCACAGCCATCAGGCCAACTACCAATGTAAGTTAATTTTATGTTTTAGCATATCTGGGCTCGAGAAAACTTTCGTGGATCGGAAAATTCGTGAAGATTTTCTCCCTCGAAAATTTCGTGCTATTATTATGTATAGGCAAAATTAATGTGCCTGTGTAAAATTAGCAAGACTTAGTATTATTTCACACAGGATTGAGTCCTAGTCCAGCCACTTCAGCTAGTGATGCCTTCCATGTAAGCAGTAGTGGACTGGATGTACCTCGGGGTCCAACGAACTTTCATACCAACCTCTCCCAAATACGCATGATGCAGCAACGTACAACAGGAGTTATATAGAAGAGAGGAGAAAAAGGGAGGAAATAATTATTAATACTTGGAAAAAGAAAAATGAAGTTGACCGGAGAGAAAGCAAAAATGGACGATGAACTGAAGGGACTCATGCTGTCACAGTTGCAAAGTGGAATTAAGAAGTAGCTAGCTAGTCAGCTACAACAGTATAAGACTTAATATTATTATTATCTTGAGATGAGTCATTATTATTATAGTAGAATACTCAGTGCACACATTAAATTTTATACTTTTTAGTAACACCATAATTCTCATATTAAATACTAGTTTCTTAGTAATTATTATTATTCGCCTATAGCACCACCCACACATTACAATTAATTTTATAGATCCACAACTATTTCCATTTTATTCATGATTAGTGTGACATTATTGTGTTCTCATTCCCAGGCTCCTCCTGGCTTCAATTTATAACAGGTATAATTATGTTGCTGTAATTAAAAGCTGAGGGGCAGAGAGCCTGGGGACTCTGGGGAGTGGGGATGAGGGATGCAATAATAATATTCAATACATGATTATGGTTATTATTACTCTGCATAACAATTACTTTGACTGCATGATGTGAAAGTGTAATAATCTCTTGCATGATCAAGAAAGGTAACTAATGAGATAAGCAGGGTATGCTTTGTCATGATCATAGACTATGTACACACATGAGCCATTTGTGAAACCATTGACAGTGTCATAGAGCAGAGGATTTCCTTGAGTCAGTGGCGGTGGTTTGGTTAGGTCGGGATCGTTCCTTGTACCATAGCTACAACTGTTACCAGTTAGCACTTTAACAAGAAGTAACTGCTTAACTCTGAGCTTTTGATCAACATAGCAGTAGTTGTCACTGTAGCTTGCATTCACAGCAAAGTAGGCACCTGTACCCCACAGCAATTGGTAGTCACGCCTACTGTAGCGAAAATCTATACCTTTAGGGGATATTATTATTGTCTGTGGATCAGTTCCTCGAGTTCCATGGAAAAGAAGTTTTTCATTTACTTGTGCATCTCCTCCATTTCGCTCTGACATGTGTTTCCTCTCTAGGGCATACTTATCCCATAGCTTGCGATTCTGAATACGTTTCAGGTGCACCATATTAACAGTTGGAATTGTATGCTTCATTAGACCATAAATTTTGTTCCACTCACCACTTCCCTTCTGTATGTCAAATTGCTCAATATCAGTCTGCTGAGGCTCCCACTCTCGAGGATAGTTGCTGGCTGAAGTAAGCTGTATTTTTTGCTCGAACACATATGAAATTTGTGAGAGCACGTATTGCTGGAGCTCTAAACAGTACTCCTTTAATATAACCTGTACTCTATCAACGACATCTCTAGCTCCTCGTAACTGTATTGTAAGTCGCTCATTCTGTACGCCAGATGATCCAACCTTGAGGCAGTACTCGCGTGCAGCATTTTTTACTTGGACTAGGATGATCTCCTGCCACTCTTCAGGTATACAATGCACAAATTCATTTGTAAATGTACACGAACAAAGAAAAGATTGAAGTTTGTCCTGGACAGCCTTGAGAGCTGAATCAAGTCCATTACTTAGCCCTCTAACAGCAATAGAGATGGTAAATTCTGGAGCCTTAGAGTGAGCAATGGTAGGGTAACGTTTAACAGTAACACCTTCACCTGTACTCAGATTGATTTGTTGCATCTTGGTCAAGTCTAGAGTGTGCATTTCTCCTGCTAGAGTAATAAATGATCCTCCATATCGATACAAATTCTCTAGCGCTTGAGAATCAGCTGCTGTATGCTCAACAAATTTCTTAGTATCTAAACAATAATACCACACTGGCTGCTGAACCTCCCTGATGAGTGTAAAAGATTCACCAGTTTTAACTCGAATCAGCTTGAGTGAAGTCACATCAGCAACAAACTGCTCACCTTTGAACAGCACGGTAATTTTATGGTCTTTGCTGGTATTGAAAAAGTCAGTAAGTTGCTGTTGTACTTCTCTATCCAATGGTACATCTTGATCTTCACTGTATTTCATTTTCCATTCAAAATTAACTAAAATTGGTTCAGTTGTTGTCCTGAAACCAACTAAGTCAGTCACACGTACCATATCATTTTCAGCAATCTTTGATTTGAGATGTAAAGAAAATTCATCAATAGAGAGATATGCTTTCCCATGTTCAACCACACTGATCTCTAATAAACGTGATTCTTCAATTTCAGCCAAAGCATCAGCGACTCTCTCTGTTAGAAAGAGTGGGGCATACATACTGTGCAACTCCTTTTTCTGTGTTTCAAGATCAAACTGCAACTGGGTGTAAAGTGATAAGATCTCATTTTTTAGATGATCAATGTCTTTTTGACTGCCAGTGAGAGTGGCCTGCATGAGACTGGCTTTGTCTTCGGCCACAGTAATATTCACTTTCACCCCACAAGATCTAGCTAGGTCATCGACCAGACCAGAAACGACTGGATGCTGAGCTATCAATCTAGCACACATTCTATTGGCAAAGTCAATTGTTATGGACTTTAAGTCCACATTGTGTGTGGGGTCCATCTGCTGTCGTACTTGTTGTTGCGATGCTTGAAATGAACGAAGAAGTTCTTCTTGTGATTCAATTGTATCATCCTGTTGTACTACTTGTAACTGGAGCTCTTCTAGTTGCCTGTAAGATTTATTGTTGCAATACCGTAAACTCGGGTTATTAAGTGCACCACGCTATTATTAATTAGTGCATGCTCTCTTCTTGCTATTAACTAAGTGCATTCGCTTAATAGGTGTGGCGTTCTGACCTTGGGATCAACAGTTGGCTAAGAAGAATCGGCAATGACTGTGAGTGTTCAATAGGCACTGGATGGACGAACTCCAAAAACAAGAAAGACCTCTCATGCAAAAAGGTTGAGTCTTCAGATGCTGGTCTTAACTGGATCATACCTGGACTAGCTAGACTACGCTCATGTGCACACACGTAATCGGTCAGGCCTCCCCAATACTATTTCTGGGCTTGGCTACATTCTATAAGCGATATGCCTATACTAAGCACATACTATAATGAATGCACAGGAGTGCAGAACCCTCACCGCTACACGCATGCATGACTCATGCACATGTAGATCTATAGCATATCTCAGTATGTAGCTATGCCTGCTCAATATCAGTAGTATTGAACTAGATACATACTACCATATACATATCCTGCACCTGAGTAGCCTCGTCCCCAGGCCCCTCCCAATGGAAGGGGCCTGGGGATGAGGCTAGCACCTGAGGTACTCCAGTTTTCTTCAGAGTCAGTGCATGATATAGGCGTAGGGGGAAGGCACCTGCCTATGTCACTGTATTAACTGAAGGCCTTTAAACTGAAATATGCACTTGAGAGCCACTACCTGTTTACACTGTCACTGCATTGACAACTGACCAGCAAGGCACAGAATGGCAACCACAGCTGCACACTACTATACCACTGGGCAGGACTTAACGTGACCACTCTTCCTTATTGCCTGGTAATCCTCAGATGCGTACTTTCTCTCAGACGACCCTTACCATATGGACGGACGGACAAACGGACGGACGGACAAAATCGCCAAACGATTGCAGTAACCCTCTGCCTACGCTTTGCGGCGAGGGTTAATAATTATACTATTCCACTTACCGCTATAAACACATGCACTTGATAACCAGAGTTATTACGAGTGCTACTTCAAATGGCTTATTCTGTCTTTTGTTGCCTATACATTTCTATACACTACTGGCAGCCATAATAGAAATCGAATTCTATATATCAGTACAGGTAGGCCTATTAATCATCAAGTTATGAGTGGCGATGCGGAGGCATCAAAAAACCATTTTTATTATCACCTGGTACGTACATGTATCATTAGTACCATACTTTTCCAGAACGGAAAACTAATGGCGTTTGCACGTGATTGGCTTTGCATCTCCCTACGTCAAATCCTGGAGATGCCACTGAGATCCCTAAGCTACACATATAAGGCTGTTAAGAGGTATACAGCAGTGCACCAGAATCAGGTCACTTTGAATAATATCCCGGCATAAATTATTTGGGGGAGGACTGCAAATATTTGGGGCAGGAAGGGGGGGGGGTGTTGGGGTGGGAGGACACACACTCCCTGCTGAGCTCTATGCAGATAAACCCCCGAGAATTAGAATCATGCTAAGGCACTAAGTCTTGGCAATAATCATCAACAACCCTTATCCGCTTGTACATTAATAATATTATGTGCACGTGGTTAAAAGAAGAGCTAAGCATAATAATTATTATGGTCAGTAATAGGTATGGTCCATTAGGATGGAGCCAACAAGCATGCAATGCTTGCAGCCTATGCTAAAATTAATAATCAATGCTATAGAACTTTAATACTGTTTGGTGGCAAGCCAAGCAGCCTAAATCTTGTGATTTAGTATAGACACCAGCAAATCACCCTTTGTGCACACAGCAGTACCCACAGCATAATAGCTAGGGGTAATTCAAAGCAGTGGGTCACAATACAGAAATGGGAACACCAATAGCTATTGGTATAGGTTGTTGGAAGCACTATTAGCTACTCGATTGTATGTGGCCTATCTCTATGAATCCCTTTCCCTTCTGCACACTAAACTGTTAAAGCAGACAAGACAACAAACACATACAAGCTTATTATACCATATAAAATCTGCACAAGAATAATAATTATGCTCAAGCCTCTGCAATTTTATAGAGGTAAATGTTCAGCTATATTATGTGACTGTCCACGAGAAAATTATGCATAATGCGCTGAAAAAAATTTGAGTTAAGGTGTATAGCTCCAAATTTTCTTGGTTCAAAATTTTCGTGAAATTGCTGAAAATCCCATGATTGAAAATTTTCGTGATCGCACATGTTTTTTCGTGATTACCACCGCGCTGCAGCACCCATGTGGACAATTCACGTTATTGCTCCACCCTCAATTGCACGTGGCTTGGCGTTGGGCTAGTAGAGTGAAGAGAAAGACACTAGACAAGACTTATATGGGCCTCTCTTTCTGCCTTTAGCGCCTTCTGCTGTCGTCTGTTTGGCCATATCCTCAACGTGGTTGTTGGCGGATTCGATACAAGATGAAGGAAGTTGTTTGGACAAAGGTCTTTGCGGATTCGGTAGGCAATTTTTGCTCATTTTCTGAAAGTAAGCATACAGAATCTGTACATTGTTAGCAGGGATTCAATGCTTTGTTTCAGACAGTTCACACGTTCACTAGTATCGCATGCGTACACGTATGCACGATCGCGCTTGTGATACGTGCGCCTGTGGACACAGAACGTAGCCACACCCACAACAATACCAAGGAAAATTTTCATAATCAGAAGTTAAATCACGAAATTCACGAAAATATTGTGCCACGAAAATTTGGAGCTATACGGTACAACCTTTAAACTATTGCTCCAGCAAATTTGAAATCTCTAGCCCATGTAGTCATGGAGAAAATTATACCCGGATCGTCCGTACTTAAGTTTTGCAAAAAATTGCAATGAACATTGCTATGTACGTTGCACACAGAAGTCGTATACTTGCCATTTATGGTGAATACGTGGCCCCGTCCACCAAGTCAATGAGGTAGCTGGCTGCCAAAACGCTCGAATGAGAGCAGCAGCCAACGTTTTGATGGAAAAGAACAAGAAGACAAGCGTTTTTAAAGATCGTTAGTACACAGAATCGAAGAAAGAAGTGGCTGGAGACGTTTTGATGTGCAGCTGCCATGCTTATCTAACTGCAAGGCTCCGTATCATAGCCGCTCTATGTAGCTACTCGCCTGACTTCTTCGAGTCATAACTCAGTAAGTATAGCGTTCTAGAAGCTACAAAACATTCTTGTGTAGAGGAATGATTCCTCTATCGATCTATACCAGAAAGTGAAAATCGATAATCATCACCATAGGTGACTATTTTGGCCTGTATCTCAGATTGATATCCAGCGCATTATGCAGTGGCGTATCTAGCATGGAGCTCAGGGTGCTGGAGCACCCCCCTCAGCTCTGGCACCTCAGCAGCTCAGTGACAAATATATATTGTCATGATAATCGATAACTGGCAGCTCCTACCAATAATAAACTTACTGGCCTCTAAAATTCGCTCCTTTAACAGCATTTTCTCATCGCCACTAGGACTAAAACCGCCTTCTTTGTCAGCCATCTATCTTCAAGAATGCATAAATGAGGGGCGTGGCCAACGTTTTGGGGGCATGGCTAAAAATTTTGCACGCGATTGATCTAGCACCTCCCTCCTTCAAATCCTGGATACGCCACTGTTATGCATGGTTTTCTTGTGGACAGTCATATATGAGCATATCCCATTCCCATATTATGTTATGCATAATATTATGTGTGACTCGAGAAAACTTTAATATAAGTCATCCTCTCCTCATTACCAAAAATAATTTACCGCAAGCAGTGACATACACGTATCACCCGAACCAGCATTCTACAACACAAGGAAGGTTGTAGTAGCTTATGCATTAGAGATCCACCTTATAATACCATCTGCATCCTCAAATTATGTACCTTTTCAACAGGTCAATTTCCTCTTCTTTCTGTTTCCGTTCTTCTCTTAGTTGCTGTTTCATTTGAGATACCTTCTTCTCTCCTTCCTGTTTCACCTCCTTCACCTTCTGATCCCCACTGATAGTCTGTTGCACCTGTTCGAATGCTACCTTGTCTATTTGCCTACATATAATATTATACAAGTACAAACAGATAAAAGGAAGTATAGTCACATTATATCATTTGCAATTAAATTTGTGTGCTATGTGTAAATTCAAAGTTTATCTTTTTTATCACTTGGCACTCATCTACAGTGAACTTGAGCATGCATACTGTTGAAGTAGCGATTACATGTAGGTGTGGTTGAAAGGTGTGGCTGACGGAGAGCACAATTTGTAGACGCCATAGTCCAATGCAAACTTAGCATATTTTATCACTATAGCCTTGAAATATTAATACATGGATGGTTTATGAGGGAAGTACTTACCTCCTTAATTTCGTGATTTCTTCCTCTCTTCGTTTCACCTCGGTCTGCTCTTCTGCTAGCTGCTGCTTCATTTTTAATATCCTCTTTTCTCCCTCTTGCCTCACCTCTGCCACCTTCAGATGATTGCGAACACTCTGCTGTTGAGCTACTTCTGTGATTTTCCTGTATTATTGTATAGGGAGACCAGTCTTAAATTCTATACTACCTATAGCATGCATAATGTCGATCCATTGATCACTTAACCTCTTGCACCAGTGCACGATTCTTGCTCTACATGTATTCTAAACAGTATAACATAAAGATGTAAATTAAATCCCCTCCCTGTTCCTCCACCCATGCCTATGTCACTAGTTAGCAACGGTGTCAAACGCATAACCCAAATGTCATTAACTGTAACTGCAGTACTTCCCATTTTGTGTATAATAATGTATCATTCATTGTTGTCAGAGTCCTGCTACTCATCGCATACATACCTCCTTAATTCAGCGATTTCATCTGCTTTTAGTTTTGATTTTGCCTGTTCTTCCTTTAGCTGCTGCTTCATTTGTAACATCTTCATCTTTCCTTCTTGTCTCACTTTCTCCACCTTTTGCCCACAGCTAATACTCTGCTGAACCCGCTGGTCTGTTAGCTGTTCTATTTGCCTAGAATAGCAAGGTATAGCTTAATGGACTCTAGGAAAATCACCAAGTGTAAAATTCTAATCGTCCAAATATACACAGGCAAAAGTCTTTTCATTATAAATAATTATTGTGCGCTGAGAGGAGGGGGTCTGAAAGATGCTCCTAAAAGAAATTGTTTTGACTCTGACATTGCATGGGTATTAACTGCTGCTGCTGTGATTGCTTGCTATTGGTGATTCTCGATGATAGTAATGAAGTGTTCATGGGGGGTACAAAAGCTTGTTGTAGTCGTCAAAGGTCATCACAGTAATTATTATGAGCTGGTGTATACGCAACCCTTAAATACAGGTACCAGAAGATTGCATGGGGAGGCTCATCATGGTAATCATAGAGTCAGTAGACTCTATAAGTAGGGATGGCCCAGATATGCCATATACATGTATGTAATACATTACAAATACCCAAATATCTCAAAATAGGTAATTTTGTGAAATTTCTAAGTGTAAAAATCAGAATCTCCAACAAATTGTGCATCTAACAAGACCAAGATCATTCATCAAAACAAATGTACACGTCAGAACCAGATGTTCAAAAAATAGGCCATTTCTCATTCATTCTTTCTTTCTTTCTTTCTTTCTTTCTTTCTTTCTTTCTCTCTAGTTTCTTGGGCTAGCTCAAGACTGCCTCCACCACTCATCTTACTTTGAGTATAAATCCACTCTATTTTGTAGCGTGCAGAGCAGTTTGGCCGTATCTCGACAGTTACATAATAGTGGGTGTGTACGGTGAATTATCGAATGGGTGTGTCTGATACGCCATTTTACGATATAATGTGCATGCTCGGAATATTATGTTGCCATGGTGAAGTCACGTATGTAGGCCTAGGCGAGCTAGCTCAGATGATTACTAGCTCGTGCATCGCTAGCGCGTGCAACGGGCACGCTGGACCGATCTTGGATATGAAGGTTCAAGGCTCGAGGAGCGGTAAGGCGCTAGGCATAGGCGAGCTACATGTACTCGCTAGCGCTTGCAGCGCTAGTGCTACGCTGGATCGATCATAGATATCATACCATCATACGAAGGTGCAAGGCTTGAGCAGCGGTATTAAACGTACAGATCATAAAATTATGCTGGGTAGCTAGCTGCTGCCAACAATAAAACTTAGAACTTGGTTTTCTCCCTAAGTGGAAAAGTCTCATCACTACTTGGGCCGCCTAAAGCAGCCTTCTTTGTCATCCTGTTCATCGTCATAATAATAATAATATTATTATGAATGCAAATCAATGAGGGGTGTGGCAAAGAATTTTGCGCACCTCCCATCTTCCACTAAATCAGCAAACCATGTAAGATGGCATTGATAAATTACACTAAGTGCAATAAAATAGAACAAAAACAAGTATAAAAACAATTGAATAAATTGAAGAATGAAGTAGGGATGGCAGGATCAAAAGTACACAAACAAGAGATAATAGCATCTACTGTACATCCCTACGCTTGCTTTTTGAGGGGTGCAAAAGTAGCCAGTAATAATGCGATTGAATCAAACTGATAAACCTGAATCATCGTGATAACTAGGGAACAACCTGCACAAATGTCTCCCACATACCGCACTCAACAAACACATCAACCATGATTAATAGGTGCACAATAGTTGAGAAAAGCAAGCGTAGGGATGTATAGTAGAAGCGATTATCTCTTGTTTGTGTACTTTTTGATCCTGCCATCCCTACTTCATTCTTCAATTTATTCAATTGTTTTTATACTTGTTAAAATATAAGTTAGTATCAGTATTTTATACTAGAATTTCTGGCCAAAAGGGTTTCAGATAATTGTCGTCAAGGTTGGACTATGTATACAATATAATACGTACTTGGTTAGTTTTTCCACATTCAGTTTGTGTTTATGGCCTTCTTGGTCCTTCATTTCAAGCTTCAGCTCTAGTGCAGCCAACTCACGGTCCTTGGCTTTAAGCTCATCATAAACCTATATTGTACACCAGTCAATATCATCACTATAAACAAACCTTGGGTAAATCAACAAAATCTAATGAACGTGGCCAAATTCAAGATAATATTTCAATATATGTGCACCTAGTATGTGGTAGCTAAATAGGTGTTCAGTTAGCATTACAATGCTAGTGACATTAATTCGGGGCTTAATTCAGGGCAAGCCTGAGTGAGCCCCAAATACACGAGAGACAAGAAGCAGTTTTATGTGTATATATTATTACATACTTGTATGTACATTTGTGGGATGATGATTTTAGTGAGGAGAGAGTTAAAGTTTGAAAGCATAAGGTAATGGTCAACACGTATGCACACTGCAAGCGATCTTAACACCAACTCAGGCACTGAGATGACCTGTACAGTGTAGGCAAATTAAGGCATAACACTGGAAATACGAGTGCTGTACCACTATGGCAAGGCTCAGGTCCACAATTAACATCACAGGTAGTCTCATCCACAATTAACATCACGGGTAGTCTCATATCTGGCCCCACCTGGGGAGAGAGAGGGGGTCTGGGGAATCGTGCACATCCAGCTTGTCCCCATTTAGGAATTTCCAGGCACCAATCAGATTGTAGTACGCAGCACAAGACAGCTCAAGAATGTATGGAATGTAATTAATTTCACACGCTCACCAGCGGAAGAGGTTGGACACGATCACGTATGCATAAAAAGTTGGTGTGGTGATAGCCAGAACCCAACTCTCGCGGTTGCCCACCACCTAAATGTGAAGTACATGCGTCATGCGTAAGCAATGCGCATGCGGCTCAGACGGGAGCCTTTCTCACGTGTGCATGAAGGGAGCTGGGCATGAGACGAGGTCATGGCACTAATTATAGGTGATCAACAGTGTTGAACTAGTAGAATAACGTTCCCCTAGAATGATATCACAGATGTGCAGCTAAATGAACCTACAGTGTTACAATAGTACATGACAATTTACACAGGTGACCACTGGGTCATGCCCTACTGTGAGCAGCATTGCAGCTGTGTTTACAGAGCTAAACCACTAGTGGAAAGGTTCTGGTACATATCAAGCACTTTCTGGGGCTTGCCAATGTAGCATTTCTGAATTCTGTCACACCAATCAGATTCATGCTATGTGGCTTGCATGTGATTATCATGTGACACCGCACTATCGCCAACTAGTGCTGCACGTGAGAACCATTGATGTGGTTGCCATGCCAAAATGATGCATGATATGCTGCATCCTGTGCGCCCCAAAAAGCACTCGATGTGTACCAGACCCTTTCCTTGTTTTGGGGGTGGGGTCTGGGGACGAGACTGTTGAGATTGACTACTACTTTTGCTTGTGTCATTCCACTGGAACGTTATGTAAACTTTTCTATAGTAGTTCAACACTCTCATCCTAATGCACTCCTGCCATCACTGAGGAAAAAAGCTTACAAGTTGGTATGAGGTACATTGTAAATGCTCATTGTCATTACAGCTCCAAGTGGCAAAACCGCATACATTATACCTTTAAAGCAGCCACCTCTCTATTGGTGCCACTGATTTTGGCCCATGGATGACTGTTCATCCATGCAGGTAATAGGTTCCACTGTAACAACCATTATACATACCTTAGCTGTTGTACATGTATCTGTGACGACACTTGTTCCTAGGGCTGTGGCAGTGTCTTGAGGAGGAACTCTGTGGCTTGGTAAGGTAGGAAGGCTTTCAGAGAGCTCACTTCGCACCATCACAGGCTCACTGGGAGTATGTTTTATTGCTGTGGGCAATACATTAGCTGTAACTTAAGCAGTACATGTAACTGTTGTTTGTATTCAACAAACAGTACATGCACTGTATGTAGCAGGAAGCATCCGAGGGAGATACATGTAGCTTTTGCGGATCAGTAGGAAGTGAACATTTTGTGGAAAAAATTTCCATGGACTGCTAAATCAATCGATGGAGCATGCCTACATGTAATTTCATGAAGAAAAACTGTCGCGGGTGTGTGAAGTTTGTTAAAATGTTCTCCCTTGAAAGTTTCCTGCTACATGTACATGTTATCCCACCTCTGGTTCAGGAACACTCACAAGACTAGAGCTCTCTCGAGCACAAAACCCTCGGCGCGCTGCATGGCATTTAAGCTAGCTACATGCTTCAACAGTTGCATGCAGAAAAGGGGGCAGCTAAAGGGCTGGGGCCAGGGCCAGACAGGGATGAGGCTAATGTTATACTTGCACAGCAGTGTTATTCAAGACGGTTCAATAGCTCATAGCAGCAACGCAACAACCCTAGCGTGTTGTATCAAACTCCACACTGTGGTGTCGACGTCAACTCAACCCTCCTCACTGTAGCCTAACCTCCAATTCTTGGGGACTTAGCTAGCTACATCTTAACTAGAAGGACTATGATGCAAAGCCTTGGCACAAGACTGAAGTACACTGAGCAATATCGCATGTCCAATATTATTGCAACTCACTTAGTTTAAAGCACTGTAATTCCATGCATGCATACAAGACAGAGAGTCAAAGGGTACCACAAGAATACAGGCAGCTAAGCCGCTTAGAATTGAAAAGAAGCCGCGGGCCACGATTGTCAAAAGCTCGCTGGTGGACTGAGGGGCGGGATTGTGCAACCGCGCATGCGCTGAGGGTTATAGACGTATATACCGTATATAGTGCGCAACCTATTTATACGTTACATCATGCTATCGCTAACTCGGGCAAAGTCAAGAAGCTTAGAATCGGCAAATGACGCCAAAACTGGCGAACAAAGCGTTTTCGGAGAAATCCACACAAATCATAAAATGGGAACGCCATAAGGAACCTTGCAACACCGCAAATTGGACTCGCAAACGAGGTATGTAGCAGCTAGCGTGGTAACAGACAGACAGACAGACAGACAGACAGACAAACCAACTACAATAACCCTCGCGCATGCGCCGAGGGTTAAATATTATCTTAACACAAGGCTTGAAAGCCACCACTTATAGATGTACATGTATGCTAACCCAACAAATGGCTTAAACCTAAGAGATGCATTGTCAGGGCCAGGGTGCCACGTACAAGTCAGTTACATGTACTGTACTTAATCTAATACTACGTATGGAAAAAAAATAATTTCATTTTTGAAAAACGCATGATTTTCTGGTAAAGGTCGTCAATCGCTCCATATATATACGTTATGAGAATTCGTAAAATGCTACTTTCTTACGTTAGATTGGATCATACGTTGTATTTGATTAACTACGGTACATGTACATTGTACCGTAGATCTGGAAATTTTCATGTAAAGAAACTTTTGTATGATACATTTTCGTGTAAAAATTTTTTTCGTAGGAATGACCCCTTACCACATTAGCGTTAATAGTGCATGCTAATTTTTGTAAGATTAATTTTCGCAGCCGCCATCGACTACGAAAATATTTTTACATCGAAAATTTCCAGATTTACGGTACATCACTCGGTTCAGTCTCTACCCAATTTACATGTTTATGTAAATTCCATAGAGAGACCTGCACCTCTTGATATAACCTATACATAGGTACCTATTCATGCACACAGCAGGGTGGCTTCCAACCTGCTTTCACATAAAGCTCATGCTGGACTTAATGCAAATCTTCCCGGGACAAGTAGTACTATAAATGAAATGATGTACATGTACATGTAAGCCATATCACAGCGGCCATCTGTTGTAGAAATCTTATAAATAATGTTAGCTATCTTGCTCACACAATCTACATAATTTAAATAGAAGTCTGCATGCATGTGTAGCTGCCCTTGAAAACGCAGCTCAGATGGCTGGTTTACTACTAGTAAGGACTGAACTTCGAAGAGTCTATGTAAGATCGATAAGTAACCTGCCAAACAGCCGTAAAATTAAGTTTATGCCACTTTCAGCACAAATGAATGATCGTGCACGGCTAGCGCTCGTAACCACGCCCACTTAATATGGTTGCTGTCAATGACATACGGTGAAGTATCGGTCCGATAGCCAGCCGCCCTCACTCTTGATTGGTAATCGTGCGCTGAAATCAATGGTAGCTGCTGCTACCATTCGAATTATGAAGATAGCGTAGGTAACTTACATGTACCTGGGCATTCTAAAATTTAATGTGATACTAATACCTCGAATATCGGCCCATCCCCCAATCTTGGCCCAATGTAAGGTGGACCGCCCATGGGCCCTCTTTCGCGAGGGTACGGTACATCTACATGTAGCTAAGTGTGAATGACTCTGGAATTATTTAAGGATTACATTAACGGGGACATTATGGAAGCAGACAGGTGCATGAGGACAAAACGTTAAACTGTTAATTAATTGATACAAAAATGAAAGTTTAAGCTGCATTCACCTCAAGTCAGCCCCCGGCTAATTCTGGACTAGACATTTGTCTACTCTGAGCTTAAAACTGTAAAGTTTTATTAGGCCAGGCAAACTGAATTCGCAGTTTATCGTCACCGCCCACATGGATTTTCAGATTTTCTCAAAAAACTTCAGATTTCAGATTGTATACAGCAACTATATGGCACTTTGGCTCCGCCCCCTTGAGTTCTGCAAATGAAGGGCGTGACCTCGGTGATCAACCTAGCGTTTCTCGCACGCTTTTACTAGTTTGAAATGATCGCCCGCCCGCATGCAAAATCGAAAAGTCTGTAACGATAAACTGTGAATTTAGTTTGCCTCGCCTTACCACACGTACATGTATTCACAGTGGCCACTACAGTCATAACATGGGTAAGGGTCGTCAAAGTTTTGGCAAATTTCAGGGTACATGTATACTAGTATACAATGATGTCCTAAGATGATTATTCTTAAACAACAGTGCATACAGCTACAATAACTCCCACTTATGTACGTACATGTGTGTAACAATGCATTATGTAGTGTCTGTTGCACTACAAGTGCAATTCTATCTAGTGCATTATTTACTGTCTTTGTACATAGATGAACTTGCAATAGACCAGAAAGAGTGTAAAATGAGGCAATTAGGATTTGAATAACAGTAACCTACATGTAGTTCTTTATGATGTACACTTACAGTACTGAGTTGTGACTTCTGGTGACAAAATTTCTGGTGTGGAGTTTTGACGACAAGCAAACCTATGAAAGAATGACTCTTTTATTACTAGCTGTATAATAATATTATAGCAATACGGTATCAATAACTATAGAATCATTCACAATACTCACCACCACCAAAGCGTGCGATGAACACACAGTAATCAAATTATGGCAACTCAAACAAGAGGAATAGTGATGTCAGCAGTCTAGTTCAATTACGTGTCCAGTTCAATTACTGTATGTAAGCTTTACTGCTAGCTCTATCACAGCGTCAATTGATAGACGCTACTTCAACACTTATGTAAATGTATAATAATAATAATTACGTGCAGTACTAACCTACAGGATACAGCTATGTACATGTAGCAAACAACTCCAGAGCTATTTAAAACTGGTCATACTATTCTTTGATGTAGTGGCCGGCGGCTTCCATGCAAAGTATGGACATCTCCCAGCTATGTATGCCTTTTCAGCATAGCGGAGGCAACCACAGGTGCAAGCCACAAATTAGCAGTTGACTGTTGGCAGAGCACACACACACACACACACACACACATGGGGAATATACACATGCATGTACATGTACATGTACAGCTCTCGGTATGAGATCCCGGACCAGTCTAATAGTGACTCTAGCAGCTACACAGAATCTCATGGTCAAGTCTTGTTCCTAGCCACCCCCTTGCCACCACATGTATCAAGGGGAGCAATGCGGCAAAGAAAGGCAAGTGGGCTTCCACCCACGACCAGTGTCAAAATAGTAGTTAGGAGGTTTCTATGTGATTTAATTAGAAGACCGAAGGGCCGTACATAGAATCCCAAGGAAGCGAGGGTTCTATGGGCCCTGAGGGCTCCTAAATCACGTAGAAACTGATTAAACAGTGTCTAACAAATTTAGATCATAACCAAGCATATGGCGGCGGCGCTTCTCAATCTAACAGTGTTACCATATAGTCTCTTATGACCCAGAAACAATGTGAATCTACGATGGCTGTCAGGAGAACTGTTATCTGAATGTGTGATGTTGTTTATCGTGAGTGGCTTGTGGTTGTGTACTGAACCACAGGTACTAGGCTTCAACTGGGCTGCTAGACTGCACTTTCTGTCGCCATTTGTTGTATTTATCCATGGATACAGTCAAGCTTGGTCTCATGCTTCAAGTTACAGGTGTCTATGAGATTTTTTACAGGTGTCTGCGAGAAATAGACACTTCCTCCCGACCAATCAGATCACAGTATTTGTTACAAGGGTAACTTAGAAGCGGTCACAACTTTTCTAAGAATTCGAACTCGATGGGCATGGCTACTCATAACTGGATAATCTGATTATCAAGGGATCAAGCACAAAAATTTGATGGATTGAAATTGTCATCATCAGGGGCGTAAGATGTTTGTGGGTAGGGGGCTGACCTTTAACGTCAGGTGGGTGAGCATAGCCCACCCGACCTAGGGGATCTGGGGGCATGCTCCCCCGGGAAAAGTTTGGATTTTTACATGCTCTGAGATCAATTCTGGTGCATTCTGAGCCAAAATTCAAAGGAGATTTTGATATTTAGCTACCGTGTCACAACTATGTTTTCCAGTGACTTAGCCATGCCCACTGGTGGTCCTTACACTCCTATAAGGGGAGGGGTGTGGCTTTGCCATTTTGTGTAGGGGGGGCTGCAGCACCCCCCCCCCCCGCTTCTTACGCCAGTGACCATGGTCGTGGTTTATTTCTCGAGATCACTCGGTGCACAACATGATAAGTATAGTTTGTTATGGTTATTGACCTTTCTCCCTGTATCCCCTGCTGTTTCTGCCCGCCATCAGCCAACGTACTGCTCCTAGATCTGAGTCTCCCAAATACGCCGACTATGCCTCCCCTAGGCCTATTGTCACTGGCCTGGGGTCGCCCCTCCGTCTCACCCTTCCTTCTCACCGGATCCTCGCCATAACTTGTAGATCGCTTTGGTTTCAGCTTTCGCATTTTCTGTACCAGGTTGCTCACTGCGCGTGACCTGGCCGACACAGGGTTCAGCACACTCTCGTCCAGTGCGTCGCTGTTCTCGGGAATATCGTCGATCATGATCCACGATTCGACGTCGTCAAAGTCTGAGCCAGCCTCTGCTTTTGAAGCCATGATTCACTGAATCAGTATAGATTCAAAGGATGTACGGTTGAAAATTTATTATAGCGCTAGCTTTGTTGTACATTATGTAGTTACTGATGCTCCTGACACTGACGTCTTACTGCGCATGCGCAAGCGCGGGGATTTTTTACACCCCTACAGCAATTATTAACCCATCTGTGTGTGTCACAGGACTAAACCCTTTTATTCACTGTGACAGTATAGCTAGTTTCATCATAGGTGTAGCCAGACTCTTTGCTCTGTGAGAGAATGCTATGTTAGGGGACTTTCACAAATCTACGCTTGAATTGCTTAGTGTCAAGCTATGACACTTGGGGGTGGGGGTGGGGGTGTTTAGCCTCGTCCCCAGCCTCCCCGATCTTTTTCAACGCACGCGAGAGAAAAGATCAAAAGATCGGGGAGGCTGGGGATGAGGCTAGGGGGTGTTGGGGCATGACACTAATTTGGCTGAGTAGCTGGGTTATTGGCCTTTGTGTATTATCTAGGGCCCGGGGCCTCCATACTATCATTACGTAAAAAGAACCTTAGAAACATTAAAGATAAAATTATTATAGTAAAATAAAGCAAACTATTCACTCAATAAAATGCTATATCATTAATGCTCAGGCTTCAATACAGCTCTGCCTAAGATTAATCCTTTGTCCAAATCATTCAAAGCCTTATTGGCCTCTTCTAGTTTGTATGCCTGCACCAAAGGAGGGGATGGGAGGGGGTGCTTGGACACCACACTGATGAGCTCAGCCAGCTCGGACAGGGATCCAGTGTAGCTGCCGATGATAGAATACATACTTAGGACTGCCTGTGGCAACTTCACCTCACCCAAGCCACCATACAAACCAATTAGGACCAGTGTACCTGCCCGATGGAGGATACTAATGGAGAATTGAAATGTTTCAGTGGTATTGGCAAAATCCAGTACAACATGGACCTTATTTCCATCGAACTGTGCAAGAAATCGCTCTGCTTCCTGAGTCACTGCCATTGAAGCTTGCTCTCCTACCAAGTTGACGTGAAATCCTTCGTCAATAAGATTGTTATGTAAAGCATGATCAATTTTCTCCCTGTTGACTTCCACTCCAATGACCTTCATACGATGTGTATCACTGTCAGCATCAAGACAATGCTTTAGCAGGTTCAGTGACCACTGCCCCAGTCCTCCCAGACCGATCACCACCACCACCAACTCAACACCCCATTCTCTCACTCGCCTCATTGTAGGGAGGATCTTCTTGATGGCAGAAAACGCAGTGATCGCTGAACATGGCAACATGGCAGCCAGTGAGTCGGTGATGTTATCTGGAGTCCTGAAAATGTAGCGATAGTGAGGAACCACTACAAATTCAGAGTAGCCACCATCCTTGACGAATCCAAGCTCTCGGGTCTTGCTACAGAGACCTGGATCCCCACCTCTACATAGGTAGCACTCGTCACAACCAATCCATGGATAAACTAGCACTCGATCTCCTTGTTTCAGATCACCATATCTCTGAACCTGCACTCCGAGGTGGTAGACAGATCCTGCAATCTCGTGGCCTGGTACTATGGGATAAGCCAAACCCCTATCTGCGAAGCGTATGACTTGGTCCTTCTTCTTTCCAATCTGATAGTAACCATGCCAGAGGTGAAGGTCAGTGTGACAAACTCCTGCTGCGTGTATCTTGACTAGCACCCCTTCAGCGGGGAGACTGTCAACTGCATCCTGCAGTCTGCATGTTCGCAGCTCGAGAGGCTCACCAGGAGCAGGAATGATAAAGGTTTTATAGGTTGCCATCACCTATTAAGGATGCATGCATCGAGAAGGTGCATGTTGGGCACGAGACTAGAAGGGGGATGGGCTGGACTGGAACTGGTGACGACCATTACCGATCGATTTCCATTCCAGTGAAGCGAAAGAGTGGGGCTCAAGTCAGATGTACAATGCACGACCACAAAATTTAATAGTACCCCGTGCACGTGTAGTGTGCTTGTGTAAACTAACAGCCCAGCAAACATGTGATTCCTTGCGTACTGGTAGATACTTTTCATTACATTTCATAGCCAAACTATTTCCAGACACTTTTTGTGCAGTTCTAGATCTCAGCATATTAAATTTTTAGATAATACACTTTCCAAAATATTAAATTTAATGTTGTCCACTAGTGAACTTCCAAAGTTTAATATGCTAGACAGTGATTAACTTAAGCTAGTAGCTACTATTGGTATGTATACATAGAAATAATATAGACTACGTAGTCTATAATATAATATTATTATCTATGCATGGTACATACTATAATACAACCAAATCAGTGATCACTATAACAATCTGCAAGGTCCGCTTCTTTAATGATTATTACTATTTCACATCACTGTAAGAAGTGTTACGTGTCATTGTAAAGCTAGCCTCTAATTCCCTATAGTCACCATTTTTACTATTATTGACTTCGATTTCGATCGTATTCCTTATCATTAATGGTGCACTATTATGGGTGTTGCTACCTTCACCGGTGGCCTGCAGTTGCAACCCCTGTTGTTCAGCAGCTTGTGGGTTTGGAGTGGAGACACTCGGAGAATCTTCTTTGAAGGGATTCTCAGTGATTTCACTACAGTTATGTGTGCATGTGAGTGCAAATTTTTATTAGTCTTGATGGAGCCGTAAGATGGAGAAGTGAGTGCAATAATATTGTATCTACAACTCCAGGCATACACCAGTTGGGGGCAAAAAAAAGCAGGTTTGGTGCATGATTTTTATACTTAATTTATTAATAGGCCAATTCAATACTCTCCTCTGCCTCATCTATAATAATATTATTAGTCTTGCTCATGGACATACTAGTCTGAATCAGATTCTTCGTCATTTGCTGGAGGGAGCAACACCATATTCAACTCCAAATAGCCTGCTGCTCTCTGTAATTCTTTGTCTATGTCAGAAGTAAGCTGCTTAAAAGTGGGACGATCCTCAGAATTTAGTGCCCAACACTTCATCATGACGGAAAAACTGCAATAATATTTATAGTCAATATCACGACAAATTCAGCCTTGTATATATAAATGCATGCATAGCATGACTGTACTTAATCTAATACAACGCATGGAAAAAAATGATTTTGAAAAACGTGCGTTTTTCAGGTAAAGGTAGTCAATCGCTCCATATAATAGTTGTGAGAAATCATAAAAATTAATGCTAATTTCTTGCGTTAAATTGGATCCTTCATTGTATTCAATTAACTACGGTATGTATGTAGTATGTACTGCTACAGCTGCAGTATGCTCTGTGTTTAGTAAAGCTACACTGGTCTGCTACAAGTACATTCACAACTACATTAAAGTATTAGTTTGTAGTATGTAGCCTCTTCAAACATTATGTACCATGCAATGTACTCTATGTGTTACAGTGACTGTAGTGGATTTACTCCGTGTAACTGTGTTTGTGGTAATAGCTACTCTGGTACAAGAATTTGTAGAAAGCATGCAAGGTGGATATTGAGATAATAAACTGAAATGATCATTCAACATTATAATATTTTCTCGAATTCGAAACTGTTCTTTAAGTTCCTTTTTATTTGATACATTCACATGTATAGATAGTGTATACAACGGTGGCTATAATAATTATTATAACAACTTACTCTTCAGGAGCACAAGCAGAGTTAGCTGGCTTATCCAGCCTTGTTCCCTTCTCATGTAGTGCAAGTATGCTGATAGCATCCACTGCCGAGTAGGGAATTCTGCCTCCACTGAACACTTCCCAGCATGTGATGCCAAATGACCACTGTTCAAGATTAGAACATGGCTATTATTATGGTGTTAATGATAATAATAATTTACCACATCAGATTTTTCACTGAACAATCCATCCCTGAGGCTTTCAGGGGCCATCCACTTGAAAGGTAGTTTGATGACATCATATTTTCCCTGTCTGAAGTACCCTTTCACATAGACATCCTCAGCTAATCCAAAATCGCCAACTCTCACATTACCAAGACTATCAAGCCTGAAATTTGGTAACTATTGCTAAACTTAAAGTGCAGCAGGAATTCTACATGATTATTGTCATCATTACATGCAATTTCTTGCCGCTAGATCACGATGAACAAACTTCTGTAGAGTGAGATACTCCATTCCCTTAGCAATTTGATGACAGATTCTCAACAACAATTTTCTTACAGACATAATCTAATGGAAGGTTAATTATTAGGAACAGTTTTATCCCATCTACGAAACATAAAAATTTAGCTCACAGTGCTTAATTCCACATCACTTTTGAGATAAAGATGTGCTCGCTCCTTCTTCAGATAGTCAAGAAGATTACCATTAGCCATATATGGCATAACAATGGAGATTCCTTTTCCGTCATCAAGACACACACCAATCAAGGGCATGATGTTGGGATGATGGAGGTTTTTCATTTTATTGATCTCAGCTATCACTTTTTCTTGGTCTGAATCAGTGTCGAGATCTGAATTATAAATAATAGTTAGACACTATTTAGAAGACCGAAGGGCTTTATGTAGAATCCCGAGCGAAGCGAGGGTTCTACTGAGCCCTGAGGTCTTCTAAATCACGTAGAAACCGACTAAACAGTGTCTAACAACTTTAGATCCTAGCAACAATGCCCATAGGCTTGACATATAAACTGCTGCCTAGCAACAATCCTAACCATAGGCAACAATTTTTTTACAGGTTTATATGAAAAATTTACAGGTTTATATGAGCTTTTTACAGGTTTATATGAGAAATAGATACCTGCTCCTGACCAATCAGATAACAGTATTTGTTACAACTAGGATCTAATGTATAATAATGCGTGCACAGACAATACTGCAGCTGTAGCTATGTATAGTAGATTCACGTTTTAGAGTTTTTACGGCAACCATTAGCTTTTTCTTATGTCCTCTCCCTTTCGCTAAGTGTGCTGCATGAACAATGCCAAATTCACCTGCCAATGAAACACGGAGTTAAACATACTAGCTCTATATAGCCTGATAATAGCTAATAAATAAATACCTTGTCCAATAGTTTTATTGAGCATATAAAGTTGCTTCCTGGGGATTACAAGTCTCTTAGATAGTCGTGATCGACCCTGCTCTGTCGGATTCTTAGCTATCAATTCAAATTAATGTATCTATAGCTAGTGCTAGCACTACAGTTGAAAAGTAATGTTGGAGTAGCTAGATACTTACACTTACTGGGTTGCACGCTTGAAGATGATGTTGTATGATGTGATGATGACAGTGGAAGTCTATTGTTGTGATAACTCTATTACAGCTACTATCTTAATTATACATAATATTACCTGTCTGTAGCATATTCTTTCCACTTGAGCCTTTTATATAGTTTCAAAGTAAGTACTAGGACAATTATAGTAATAAAGATAGTGAAGAGTGGCAAGAGAACAGCAAGAAGGGGTGTTAAAATGTTGACGGATGCTACTGTGACATTAATGTTGTTCTCATAACTGAAGACATCAGACAGTGGGTATCTGAGATATAGGCCAACTAATACCTATTATATAACATCAAAGAATAATCAAAATTCAATGTGAATAATTACGGTTATACTGATTTAAGTCTTACAGTCACTGTTGCTTTCATGATCCCACCAGGAGCTTCTGGAGGTGGTTTGCAAAGAAGCTGCATGTTAAACCAGCAACCTTACACCTCTTGCATTAGGATATATATAATATTATATGCAATTAAATTTTGCTGTGCTGTCTGTGCCTTATCAATTGCAAGGACTGTACATGCAGTTCACACCAGTGTTGATTATCCAACAAAATGGATTACTTAACTTTTACCCTTTCTACTATCTATGGGTGCAGTATTATTATGGATTATGCTGTCTATCTAGCTACGTATGATATTATTAGGTGTGTGTGTATGAGTGTAGTGTATATGTGGGGACAGAAATGCCATAGTAGATCTGTGCAAACAGCTGCATTGCAGCAATATTGCAATTATAACATCATGGAATGCTAGGTACTTACCATTCCATCACTGGTATCTATAGCTGCTATTACACATGGTGCTCCTCCAATGGTCACATGAATTTCATTTGCTGATACAGAAAACAGGTTATCTCCCTGGATACATACAATAATAATATTATTTCAATGCATAAAATGATATCATGTAAGTTCAACATCAATCCGGCAGACAGACTGTTTAGCTATCAGTTATACATATGCATGCATGATACAGGTGCCGTAATAAAATTAAATGCTACTTCACAAAATCTTAGGACCTTTTTGCTGGCACATATATAGCTAGACACGCTCTTATCCCTCATTCTACCCATTCCCGGTTATATACCGATATTTCAATTGATCCATTCATCAGTTGTGCAATGTTCATGGTTTTTAGCAAAAAATTTTCTGGATTAGGTTGAACAGCAATTTTTAGGCTCTCCAGAGTTTGATTTGGCCCAGGAGCATTGTCCATTATGATGGTGTAATTGAGCCCATCTCTATTATCCAGTGGAATTCGAAGGAGTGGTGGAGTCACACACACAATGGTGGAAAAATTCACTGCCTTGCATTCTGTTACCTACATGAGTGTAGGAATATGTGGCAGTTAGTGATAGTTGCTATACGGTAACACTGGATCCTGAGCTCACAGCTACAAATGTCATTCATCCAAAGCTTACATAAGCACATGGTGCAGCTATGCAATGTGTATACACTCATAGTGAACATCATGTAGCCTATATGAAGTATTCTATAGCATAATAATAGTTCACCACTATCATTGACTGAAGACAGCATGTCTGACAAAAAGAGAGGGGAATGTATACTGGTGCATGCTTTCATGCCAATCAGAGAGGTTATACAAATATTGGATGCAACGAGGCAGTAGCATAGCGTCTCTCGTGAAACATAGCAATGCATATACCGGTATGGCTTTACTTTGAATTCACCAGTGACCTACATTTATATCATCCAGATAATCTCGATCATTCACCACCAGAAATGGGTGCTGTACAGCATTCAAATTAGTACCATCAAAGGTTAACTTGATTCCTCCCCTGCAAGGTCAATGAATGTACACTATATTCAGCACCCAGCTATATAGGTCTAAAGACAGCCATAATAGCGAATTACAGGATGGTAGTCACTCACGCCAAAATGGTCATTGCTGGATAAACACTGCTGAACACAGGATTTGGTACATAGGTGAACTGAACAGAGGCATTAGTAACAACAGCAAAGTCAATGAAGACAAATACCATCCCCTCCATGGGAGTGTCACCACTGCCAGTGAGTGGTGGGGTGGAGCACACAATGCTCTCTTCTTGAACGTCTGATGAACTTCAATGAGTAATGCGATGAATTAGTATTGATACACGGCAAAAACAAGTGGATCATATAAATCTAATGTTGGTTGCCTCAGTTTCACGCACTACCGTTCCCATCATTGTTTTCATAATCCATAATAATTACAACCAGCATATCAAACATGCCAGTTTGTGAATAACATGGTAACGTATTTGCACATGTCATAATATTATTACTTGTGCATGATGACGGTAATTGTGTAGTATTTATTTATTATGATGCATGTAGAGGGTACGCAGTTACTGTAATCATGAGAACTCTCATGGTATGTGCAACTACACCAGTTAGTTATTCAATATCTGGCATACTGATAGTAGTTATAATTAACTGGATTATGAGAACTATGATGGGATACCATCGCTGGCAGGTGCACACACCTATAGCTAGTGGGTGCAACTGAGGCAACCCAAATTAGATCACTTGTTTTTGCTGTGCACGTATGTAGGGAAATTTAGCATAATATTTACCTTATTACACAGTTTGTTCCATTATTAATTTGCAACCTTGTATTCTCTTTATTCCCGACGTTGAGGTTTGATCCCCACACTGTCAGTTTTGTACCTCCAGCTGCTGGTCCATGTACTGGATCACCTCGGCTAATCTCTGGAATTACAATCCTAAACCCATCATTGGAAACAGCTACTCCCGAAGGGAGAGTGATATTTATCAAATTTATTCCAAGTGAGCTTCCAATGATTGTAGTGCAGCGAATATGCTTTCCAGGAATGAAGTTATCTTCAATAGGCACACAAGAATCATCTCCTACTACAATGCTGTTGGATACAAAGTCATTGTATGTGACTCCCAGGTCCCTGCCAGTGATGGTGATGGTTGTTCCTCCCTCAATTGGACCAGACTTGGGATTAAAATCGGTAATGATAGGAGAAGGGCAGTCAGCCCCATTTGTAACAGGTGCTACTTCACATTCTTCAATAAAGGCACAGCCGCGGCCAGCAGATCCATCACACCAGCCACACTCAAATCCATTGCTGATTTTGTATGACAAACAAGAAGAACAACAATTGGCCACCTCACAATTGTAGAGCACCACTGAAATTAATTCAATTGTGGCTTTTATGAAACAATAATAAAATCAGTTCATACCATTAATTGGGAAATGGCTTCCAATTTGGTGAGATATAAATTGTCCTTGAAAAATTCCAATCCACAGCACTGTGACACTAACAGACTCATGGCTTATACCAGCATGTAAGCTCAGCTATGAATTTTGCATTAATCAATTACCAATGAATTATCAAATAAGTATACTAGTATGGTAACTAACAAACCTGCCCTACTCCAACAGAGCAGGTTAGAGAGGACTGATTATTGTAGATTGCTGGAAAATCAGTACCATTCAAATGGCACACATAATTGAAGCCAATGATCTGTAGAGAGGCATGTCATGTATTGTTAGGACTTGAGGTGGCTGTGCATGTGTTACATCAATTATTGACAATGGAGCCCGGCCCAGGGAATGGGTGTGTAGGTAGCATGCACATGAGCATGGGGGAGGGATAGGGTAAGGGAATGAAATACTGAGTAATGTAGTGTTATCATAAGAGAATTACCGGCGGTGGAAGGTTCCTTGTGATCAACTCAATCTGTCTCCCTTGTACTGGGAGCTGGTAGGTTGACTGATCTAATAGTGGACACACAGCATCACCTCCACTGGTGGATACATTTGCCTATGAACAGTTAATCATTACCTCTATGACAACTGTCAATATTATTATTACCAATAACACAATTTCGAACCTGAAGGTAACCATTGGGTCCATTGATACAAGTGGCAGAAATTCCAGTACACAGCTGACTGTAGACACACCACCCACAAGCATCGTTGGTTTGTACACACTGGCTGCAACTATGTGATTATCAAAACTCTTTGATACACAGCCCACATCTTGTGCGCATAATTAACATGCTTAATCATAGCATACACAGTTATTTAATATACGTGTCAGGCTGATGAAATCTGATGCTTACTTTGTAGAGTAATTGCACTGATAGATGGAAATGGTTGATGTGCTTGTACTAAAAGGGATAGCTAGGATTGAGCTGGCAAGACTGATGGACACAACTGCATGGAAAATTCATTACAGCAAGTACTGATAATGAACATTAAAATATATACAGCCATGTAGTGTAACCTGTAATTAACTGCTGATAGTCTGGAATTCTCGCAGTAATGTTGCAAGTGTAGGTGGCTTGAGAACCAATAGCTTCTACAGTGAATACCCTTCCTCCATTGCTGGCTAGGTGGCACAGGTAGAATTCATTTTCTAACAAGATTGGAAGACTTCTTGATAGATGCAAGGTAATCTGCAATGATATTATTATTGTGGTATGTCACTCCTGGACCAGCACGCATGACTATAATATAAATTATCATATATACTAGTTGAGGATTATCAGTTACAGTCTGCAGAGGTGTGACTGTGATAGTGAGACACTCCACCAGTGAGTTTGTTTTGTTTGCCTGAATCCACCTAGTATGGAAGTTTTGACACTCGCCATCTTTGGAGCACTTATTCTCAAGCAGACACCATCCGCAGAGGGGGTTACCACTTCCTAGACAGCTGGTACAGCTATGATGAGATGAACAGCCAGCAATGGGAATTTTTATCACCTTAAGTAACATCACTATGATAAAATCAAATTCTATAATAATTTTAGTAAGGTTACTTGAGATTGAGTGATTCCAAAAATGAATTCTAGCCCAGAACGCCAAAGAAGTTGGTGCAGAGGTGAAGCAACCTGTCTCCTATCAAAGCCACTGTTTTCTGCAAGTGTCGGGCTGCCTTCAGTTATTTCAAACTGGATATTATACGTAATGGATGAACTAATGTATAAAATCTGTAGTTGGTCTATAACAATCTCACCCCAGTAATAAATGAGCTCCCATTAGCATTTGTAAACGCAACAAAAATGAAGGAAAATGAATCCAGTTCAACAGCTACTGATGCTGTGATGAAATTGTGGCTCAGATCGATCTGGAGCTTTCCATTGTACTGCAGATTTTGTACATCATCCAGGGCCAAAGGGATACTGGTGTCAAAACGACAAATATTCTCAGTCAGCTGTAATCATAATAGCATTAATTATAATAATATTATGGTTTGGGCCTAAATTAAAATTAATTTCAATACATTAGCATACTGTAGATAAAAAAATTCCCATGCTGAGGTTGTCTAACCATCCAGATACAGTATCTCAGATCTGAAGGGCATACATGTACACTGACCTGAAATTCACTACAAAAGGTAGCTGAGCTTCTCCAGGCTAGCTCTATTTGCTCTCTGCTTCCAGCCATGGCAGCTCCACATGAGTCATACTTTTGCAGCATGATAGTGTCAATCATCTCGAGGCTGTAAAGACAGATGTAGTTTTGAGAACTTGAAGGTCGATTTCTCGATAAGATCACAGTTGGTCCAGCAACTCCAGCAAACTTTTTCAAAACAGATACTCCACTGATTCTAGTGTTGGAGCTAGGGGTGCCACCACCACATAGCAGGGTCAGCTCATAGAGAGCTTTAAAGTCACTGTCGTGACACACACGCATCACCCTGATACTGCGAATTCTAGTTGGATTGCTATCAATTGCAAAGTAGTAAGCATTGTTCCCCTTAACAAATCCACCAAAGAAGTTCCTTTCGAAATTAATAGCAGTAATGCCATAATTATTACACTCAGTTGAATTATCATTAAGCTCAAATTGAGCAAGAGTCATTTTTCGTTGAGCTCCACCGTCATTAATTGATATGCTTCCAACGTAGAAGCTGTCATCAGTTGAAAATAGTGCCACATTCCTCACTGACCTGATGGCATTCAACCTCAGGCTGGCATTGATAGGACCACTGGTGAGATTGGCAGCATTGTAGACTACACAGGATAAATCAGTCATGCACACCACCAACCGCCTCCCATCACTGTTAAGAGAAATATTGATTGATGTACTGGTTAAATTTATCATCCTCTCCAGCTCAAGATTGTCACTCAGTTGATACAAATGGCTCCCAGCTGATAGAAACACCCTCCCTATTTCGTCAACTTCACCATCAGTGATATTATTGCTCTCAGTAAGCTTGAAAGAGCGTAGACCACTATTAAGATCAGCCCGACTAGTACTAGCAACAAGATAATAATATGTAGCCAAGAGACTATAAATTGCAATGGAGGTAGCCATCCTTAGCAGACCGTTGAATACACGAAAATTTCCATTTGCATCCCCTCGTAGCCCCGCCCACAGTGCTTATACGCATGCGCACTTTTTAACTAATGAACCACAACACAATGCATGTGTCAATGACAAAAACAACAGCAATAAAATACATTCCATCAAAATCCATCGGTGATGTCACTGCCATAAAATTTAATACTAACAGTCCTGAGAATTAGTAGACCAATCAGCAATTGGAGTGAAGGTTGATGACGGTTCCTTGTGTGGGGGCTTCTTTCGTTTGCAGCTATAATAATATTATTATATGCCAGCCATGAGGCAGGGAACCCACTGTCCATAGCGACTGGCTTCATCTCATACTTGACCCCATGTTCTTGATTGTGTCTAGAGCCCGTGTTTGTGGACAACTCAGGACGAGCTTCTGTGCTCTTACGGAAGTTCTGGCTGCTGGATTCATTTTCCACCAACACCTTACTGGATAGTCGTTTAAGTCGAGCAGTTATACATGTGGCGTATTATCTCACACTCCCAACTTGAAGGATCTCTGCCATCGTACTTTCAAATTCTTTCTCATCAGTGCTGCTGTACTGGAAGAAGGCCTTCTGAACAACTTTCACTTGAGGTAAGATTTGCAATAATGTCACACTGATATTGATGCATAAGTGGTGGATCTGTGGTTTAAAGTGTATTGTGTGGAGTGCTATAGTATCGTGATTCCAATAATATTATGTTCAGTGCACATACTCTATTGTAATGCATCCCGAGATACTCTTGAAGGGGTTAACTGTAGCATAGCTGACTAGCTACATCTTGTTTTTGCTTTGCAACTGTGACAGCATGAATTTCTTCAGTCCATCATTAACTTTGGCTTCTCTATGGCTAACTTTATTTTTCTTGGATGAAGTCGATTTTTGTTTGAGTGTATGGTGGTATTCATCGAGTATATCTGGTAGATGACCAGTGTTAGATTTCTGTACATGCATGTGCAGCTGACTCGTACTGCTGCTAGTCTCTTTCAGGAGTTGAGCAGCAATGGGATTCATTGAACCTGGCCTAGGAGCCATATCTTCATCGTCGTTCAAGAAATCATCCAGGTTAGTGATCGAGAAATTCTCTGGAGATATTCCAAGAGTGGGAAGAAACTGCTTTAAGAGCTCTTCTGTTTCCCATTCTTCCTCAGTGAAGCCTAAGGCCAGTAGTAGCTCATAATCGACCTTCAGTTCGGCCAGCTTCTCCATTTTGTTATCAAGCTCAGTTTTAATTGTTTCACCGCAGCTCTTTAGCGTGTTCATGTGGCTTTCAAGGGTGAAGAGGATATCATAGAGCTGTGCCTCTTTTGTCGTGTACTCATTTTTGCGCTGGATCTTCACCCTCCAGTCTTTAAGCCCCTCGAGTACTTCAGTCTCGTCCCAAGCCATGTCTGCCAACATCTGCTGCATTTTCTTGATGGCAGCCTCCTCATCACGGATTTGCTGTGAGAGCCTCTTCTTTGGCTTCAATTCCTCCTCCAGAATTGGGTTGAAGGTGACTTTGCGAGGCTTTTTTCTAAGTAATATTTCCTCCCTTTTTCTCCTCTCTTCTAACTCCTGTTGTCGCTGCATCATGCGTATTTCGGAGGGATTGGTATGAAAGTACGTTGGACCCCTAGGTACATCCAGCAGTCCACTACTGCTTACATGGGAGGCATCACTAGCAGTAGTGGCTGAAGTGGCTGGGCTGGGACTCAATCCTGCGTGAAATATTTTCAGCATAATAATTATTAAAATTTGGTGCATAATAATATTACTAGTGTGATGTATTTCATCGTGGGGGCAAGTGTTAGCGAGTTTGCGTGTGCATGACACACGTAGCTATGCATAAATTCTGCAAGCGATATCGCGATGTCAGCATGCGTGTCTCGGGTTCTATGGTTCTGGACGTCCTTTTATTCTTTTTCAAGACTCAACTACTTAGCAATGGACTTGTAAAATATGAGTTTGTTAGTGTACCACAAGCTGGAACGCATACAAAGTTACTGTGACATACTGATCCGTTCGTTCGTCGCTTCCATCCAGAGCTGTCTTTTACTGCGCTCGCTCTCTGTTGCTGTCTTCTCTGTCTATTTCGTTCTCTCTAGCTAATGTTCGACCCGACATCCTCGTTCTTCTCGATCTCCTTTGACGCTGATCATTTGATTTGAGCATGCGCAAATAATTGGCAAAGAGGCGTGGCACAATAGAGAGCACGTGTTATTTCGCGTGCATGCTCAGTCAGCCAAAACTGGGACACACAGACAGACGGACAGACAAACTTCCGCCGAGCGATCAAATGTATATGTGGGGCTCGCTCACTCTCGCCCCCAGTTATGATTTGTGACTGCTGTATTTAGCTTAAAAGTAGCTACCGTATCCGATCTAATTAACGCGCCACAAAAAAATAATTACCGATCTTGGGTGGTGCACAATTAGAACCCAGAAATTAACGTTCTGATCCAGGTGGCGCATCTTTTAGAGAGGCGTGTTATAATTAGACCGAAAGTGTGGAGAACATAGCTTCCAGTACTCTGAGGTACTTGTCAGCTGTAAGTATCGATACCGCTCCAATTAGAACGCGCCTGGAAAAAATAATTAGCATGGCCGCATGGCACATAGTTAGAGCGTGAAAATTAGGATTCCGGCGTAGGTGGCGCGTTTATTAGAGAGGCGCCTTAATTAGAACGGATACAGTATAGTGTTATGAGTGTAAATTCAACACAAAGCATGTGTAAATTCACAATGTCATGAAAATACATCAGGTAGCAGAGACAATTTATCAGATGATAGATCTTGTAAGGTACAGTTTAGTGACCCAACAATTGGACACTTCCATATTAATTTGTTAGTATGGATGACCCATAATACATGCTGACTCATAATAGAAGCATCCACTCTAATAATAATATTATACCTTGTAAATGAGATGCTGATACTTCCATACTACGATCAGCAGAGATTGGTGTTCCAGAAGCTGCATTCATGTCACTGACTGAAATGTGGTCTGTTTGGAGACTGCTACTAGCCAGTGGAGTCGATACTCGAATGGACTGTTGGCATGTACTTGGGTGAGAGCAACCCTAATAATTAATAGTGAATTACAGCATATGAGGCATGAGTCTCACAACAAGGTCATTTGGATCAAATGGCAAGAATGACACCGTGAAATATTCTTAACCATAGAAGATAGCTACCGGTGACCTAAAATCCTATCACAATTGAACGATACCGTGAAAAATTTTAACTATTGAAGATACCGATGACCTAAAACCCTGTCACAATAGCTCACACAAAAATTTGGGTGCTGTTTATGCCACTTCACCCAATCACTATCATAACAATAATACCGTATTTCTTCTAAAAATTTGGCCCTTTTAATTATTATTCGGCACCCTTTACCGAATGATTGAAAATAGTCTCTAATTTTCGGCAAAGGTCGTCATGCGTATAATAGGGAATGGAATGCGCACGCAGACAGAATGTTGAATATTAACCTCTAAAAATTCGGCGAAGCTAAATTTAGAAGAAATACGGTAATCATTTTCAAAGATTAGCCACTTCCTCAACCACTCTTGTGATTTATATTATAGAGATAATATAAAAATTTAGTCAACCTTGGTACTAGTAGTTGGCCTGACAGCTGTGGATGGCTGTGAAGACGAGAAGAACACCAGAGGAGTCTTTGGTCGCTGGCTGCCAGTTCTAACATCCATAGTAGCTGTAGCAGGGCGTACGGAGATGTGTGTCGGCTGAACACGCACGGAATTCTTTCCGCTACACCGAAACATGGAAAGCAATTTGGATAGAAACGATCGCGAATCCCTCTTTTTTGGGAAGTTACGATTTTTACATTTCTTTGATCGCGGCATTTTCCTAGGCCTAATGAGAATAGACAATTAAATTAATCACAGTCAAATTGGGAAGGGTAGCTTACTTGCTTTACTACTAGTGAAATAAATGTGCTGAAATTTCTTTCGAGGCAACTCTTTTAGCGAACTCAAGAAGTTACAATTCTTTCGGCTGTTTGAGACAGAAACGGATCGAGTTGATCTGAATGGTCAGGAAACAGTAAATCCTCTGCGACAACGATGATCCGAAAAATGACTGCTTTCTCTCTCGAGAATTGGTCGAATAGCGTAACGTAAGCGTTCGTGTTGTTGCGGTAACAATCCACTACGCACGCGCAACAGGCTACCACGCAATTATCCAGCATAATGATTATTATGCGCATGCAAAACACCTTCCAGCTCATGGCCTATTCTAATGATAGCAAAACCTTCCGTAAAATCCTCGAGTTACTCTATACATGCAGGATTAGGAACTTGCTACACTTCCGTTATGATACTATGAAGGAAGGACTACATCACATTATTATACTGGGGAAAGTATCTAAAGACACTATTATAGTTCCATGATACTAACAAACTGTGAACTGGACCGATACTATTTTGATTGATTAGCTGCATACATCATGACATGTGACATGAATCAACACCAATCAATGAGATTGTGTATGCAATCATGATAAAAATGTACACGATACACAGACAAAACACAGCTGGGAAAAGAAGATGCAAGACTAAATTTAAAAGTGGTGGTTTGAAAGTAAAAAATGCCTAGGTGGGAAATACAAACAATAGCTAATAGAAAAAAGAAAGTTCGGGAAGTAGTGTCATGACTATTATTGCACAGTAAGTAGCTAATGATTGGCACTGATTAAGGGGTGATAAGTGATTGGACTAACATATGAGATCAGATAAGCAATAAGATTCAATTATGTCTTGATTCGTCAGCTAGCACCATACTAATCGATAATGATAACTGTTAACCAGTGTAAGTTCATTCCAGCAGCAGCATCAAGTGTTGCAGCTTTGTACGTTATACTCAGAGGAAGTAGAGCCTGTCAGCGAGAGCATTATCAGGTGCCTTGTGAATGGAGTCACCAACTAGGAAGGCCAGCTTATGGGCATACTGACAGGGAGCTGGAACACGAACTGTGCCCTGGAGGGAGAAGGGGAGGAGGAGGGGGAGAAAGAGAAGAGCGAGTTCACAAAATGCAACAAGAAACATGGTCCTCTCTCAAGGGTGGAGAGAACCTTGGTTACACGTACACTAAATCTGGTCGCCCATGTGCACACTGCACTTAGATCATAGTTATAACTAATACTGCAACCTGATTGGTCATTAGCAGGTATCTATACAAGTCTGATAGAACCCCTACAAGATTTTGATAGAATCCCTACAACTTTGTATCCTCGGGCTATTACAGTGTTTTACTATTATGATCTAAACTTGTTAGACACTGTTTAGTCAGTTTCCACATGATATAGAAGACCTCAGAGCTCCGTAGAACCCTCGCTGCGCTTGGGATTCTACATAGAGCCCTTCGGTCTTCTAAATCACGTAGAAACCTCCTAAACAGTGTCCAACTAATATTTAGTACCACACATGGCAATGGTATCGCTAACCACTAAATCTATTATATTATGTAAAAACCACTGGGAGCCCTAGCTACTGCCAGACAGTGACCCCAGCCATGCAGTATGGGAAACCCCAGCTGCACTAACTTACAGGCCAGTTGTAGTAGAGGTGGCAGAGTTTGTAGGTGAGTCGCTGCATGTGGTCAGGCTTCAGTCCCATGGTGTCATAGATGACGTTGAAGTGGGTGGGAGAGACTGTCCCCTGACGGACGCTCTGACTGACCAGGAAGAAGTCATACCTGCAATGCCAGATACCGTAGTGATTGTGCTTCATAGGCAAGTCAGGTCAATGGATTCCCACAAATGAAGTTAATTATTCCTATACCACAGTATGGGATCAACATGCACCAAGTGTTAAATTTGATAGTTTGGCACAGGAAAGACTGGATATGCTGAAAATTGCCTAGGGAGGTATCAATACTGTACTATCATCAAATTCATAGGACTGCATGACTAACACACGAGGATCAACCTTACTCACCATTCAGGACAGGTGATAGTTGTGTCGACAATAGTTCCCGGGAGAGCATTGCTCATCCTCCCACGGTCCTGCTTCATAATACGAGCATTGATCCTCTTCTTCACGACCACCATAGCAAACTTGGGCCTAACGGTCAGCAAAAAGAGAATGGATCACTACCACACAAATAATGTAAATCCATAGCATAGGTGGCGGAGAGTAGTTATATTTTAATTTGGGGGGGGGGGGGGGGGGGGGGTCAAGTGTTCCACCTGCTCCGCCGCCTTATGCATCGTTATTATCAATTCTTTTGGAGTCTACAGCCCCGTTTACACTAGACCTTTAAATCGGTTTGGAAGCCAGCTTAAGCTAAGCTGGCTTCATGTAAACGCGCTAAACCGGATACTAAACCAGCTTACGTAAATCACCTCCCGGATGTGGTTTGAAGCCGGCTTGAAGGCGGTTTAAGTGCGAGCGCATTGCGTGTAAACAGCTGAACTGGTTTAGCCAAGCTGGTTTGAGGTACTGCCATTACGTGGGTGAGAAAACCACAGCAGACACTGATGAGTTCTCGTGGTAGTCCATGGTCAGATGCAGAGATAGTGGCCCTCATCTCAATCTGGGGAGAAGCTGATATCCAGGAGCAGCTAGATGGGGCCACAAGAAACAAAAGTATTTTTATCAGCATATCAGAAAAAATGAAAGAAAGTGGTTATGACCGTGACTGGCTACAGTGCAGAGCAAAAATAAAAAAATTTGAAGGCAGATTATAAGAAAGTTAAAGATTACAATGGGGAAACTGGGAAGAATAGGAAGACATGCAAGTTCTTCCAGAAGCTTGATGAAATTCTTGGGCACAGGCCAGCGTCAGCTCCATCCATTTTGCTTGATGCTGGCTCATCGAGTACTGCCATAGAGGAACCTACATCCCAGGATGGCACTGAAAGGGAGACAGGAAATGGAGAATCTGATGGTATGCAGTAAATTCATATAATCATTGATGACATACCTTCATGATTGTTATTTCAGCAGATACTAGTGATGTACAGATGCTGTCGTCAGTAGATAGTGCACTTGCTTCACCCAAAGCCACTGTTGTTGAGCCTAAGGACAAAGATGATGGTTAGAATTACTACACTTACTTAAATACCAATTTATTTCAACAACAATCATTAGGTACATCCCCTCCAAAAAGGAAGAAGGGAAGGTTCGAAAAGGATAAGCGCACCAAGGGAGAGAAAGCAATGGACAAGGCAGTTGGGTCATTTATTGCCTATCAGAAAGAAGCAGAGGAAAGATATCAAAAGTGGGAAGAAGAGCGTTGGGAGAAGGAAATTGAGCTACAGGAGAAAGAACGAAAGGAACGGCGAGAGCATGAAGTTTGATTGTTCCAGATGTTGGGTGATATGCTTAAACCAAGCTATCCTTCTACTCCCTATAACTTTGACTATGAGTATTAACAAGTATTCATCCATTGTATCTTAACTGTCACTCCCTCTCCCTCCATACACACGCACACATGCCTCCCCTCTTCTGCACACATCCTTCTAAGCAGACCATCGTACATGTACATACCCCTCCCCTCCTTAACAACATCTACACACAATAAACAAAACAGTAGCCAGCACTCAATACTTTTGTCCTATTACATACAGTGATAATAATTGGTATGCAGCTAGCTGTCTGATGGTTTATATGCTGTATAATATTATGCCATGATGATATTGTTTTATCACACATCTGTGTTATGCTGTTGAAAGTACGACATTAGTGCTCGCCGAATGCTATCTCCACTCTCTGATTGAGTTGTACCATCATTAGTTTCTGCTTCACGTGTGACTTCAACACCCTCTAGCCAATGTTCATCAAATGAGTCGCCGTGAATCTCACATATGTTATGGAGTGTGCAACAAGCAGCAATCAACTCCGGGACATTCCGTACGTCAATATCGATCCTCTTCAACAAACACCGCCACCTTCCCTTAAGCCTTCCATATGCATGCTCAACTACAACCCTGGCCCTGCTAAGGCGATAGTTAAACAGTTTCTGTTGGGAGGTGAGTCGTCCATTATCGGGAAAGGCCTTCATGAGCCAGGGAAGCAAGGGATAGGCTGGATCTCCAAGAATTACAAGTGGTATGTCTTTACCTCCAAGGTGCTCTACCCACTGTGGTAGCAGAACACCCTCTTGTCCCTTTCTGTAAAGTGTTGAATTAGTAAACACTCGAGCATCATGCACGCGTCCCGGCCACCCAATATAGACATCTACAAAGTGTCCCAGATGATTCACAGTCCCTTGCATCAAGATAGAATGCCAACCTTTACGGTTGAAGTAGTCAGCTGGATATTCTTGAGGTGACACTATAGGGATATGTGTGCCATCGACAACACCAGTGCATTGTGGAAATCCCCATTTATGCTTGAATCCAGTGACTACTTCTTTCAGCCCATCATTTACAGGAAATCGGATGTACTTAGGAAGCAAAACTGTGACTATGGCCTGGCAAACTTCTCTTATAACAAGACACACGGTAGACTTTGAAACACCGAAGAGGTGTCCAATTGTCCGGAAGTCTGAACCGGTTGACAAAAACCAGATGGTGAGTGCAACTCGCTGTTCTACAGGGGATAGCTTTTCTCATGATTGTGTCATTCTTTTCAATCGTCGAGCGTAATTCATTGCATACATACAGAAATGTAGCGTTTGACATCCGAAAGTTCTCAAGCCAGTCATATGACGTAAACATCTGGTTAACCACCTGCTCCCACCACTGGCTGCTTCTTGGTTTAACCCATAATGATCTTACAACTGGTGAATGAATGGTCAGTAGAGCCGTGGACATGATAAATGCGAATATCAAACGCTCCCTGGACTGTCTCCTGGCAAATGCCCTACGCCTACGAGCCTGGAGCCTCTTCCTACGTTCAATTATAGCTTCATCGAGTCGATTCGCTTCGGAAACCAACAGCAAACTGCACACAGCTACACTTGCATTGGATCTTCTTTCCATTTTCAACTACTTACGCCGTTACTATAGCAATCGTGGTAACGCGCATGCTCCGTACAAGCTGTACAGTTTAGTATACATACCTGTAATAGCGCTTGAGACTTCTTTTCTTGTTTGTTCTTCTGTTCTTGGCCATCGCGCTCGTCTTCTTTCCCAGCTTCTTGCTTGCGATTCTAATTAGCGCACTTACCATGATGTCACCAAGCCAGCTTCCAAACGCGTACGCGGTTGCGTTTACACAGCCAATGTGGTTAAGCCATGTTTGTGGTTTCCTGTGTGGACACGTTAATGCGCATTCCAATGTGGTTTAGTTTAAGCCAGCTTGCGCGTGTAAACGGGGCTTACAAGACCTTGATACCATACTTCTAAAAATTTGGGCAAAGGTTGTCATGCTTATACGGGACAGAATGTGGAATGTTGAATATTATAAAAACTCAGCGAAGCTCAAACAATACGGTACAACTGACTTACTTGTAGCCAGCCTGAGCAGTCTTGAAGCTGTCATAGAACTGGGGGAGCTCATGTTCCACCACAGCAGGCAGCTGCACAGAATGAAAGGACTCGTGCTAATACTGGTACAATCTTTCAACTATACCACCAGGGAGGGTGATCTTACCCCCCTATAATATACCATTTCCAATATGAGGTTGCTTCCCCTCCTCCAGTAAAAATTAATCCTGAAATACTACTACTCCAGTTAGTCAACATACGTACCATTCCATCTCCCACTCCATCCCTGTAGACAACTATGCGTTCAGGGAGAGCTCCATTGACCTTGTGGAACTGCTTCAGAGCATTGGTCATACACTTTTTGAGATTGTCAGCCAGCTCCTGCCCAGTGTGCTGGAACATCGTCTGGCAGTAGTACCTGGTGTTTTCGGTGGATTTTTTTGAAAGGGGTGGGGGTCGAGATTATTCAAATGAAACACCATTGTACTATCATTAGTCCTAAAGAAGCAAGTGTCAATTTCATTGATTGTGAGCAAGAGATGCCAATTAATATATGCATTGTACACATGTAAATAAGTACACAGGTAGCTAAAGGCCTGCCATATTAGATATAAATAATCTATTGTCTACAGGATGGTTTCTTCCTGAGCTGTAAGATTCAGAGCTCAATTGAGTCAAACACCCACTAGCATGTGACCAGAGATCTGATTAGTGCCACTATTAGCATAATAGTAGTGTTAGCAGCATATTTACTGATGACTGTACTACGTCTTACCTGGTGAGGGAGGGATTGGTACTGGCAATAAACCCACCAACAGAACGGCCACGGGAGGAGGTGTCATGGTAGGTATCAATACCAACAACCATCATCTTCTTCAGCTGCATAGAAGAGAGAGACAAAGAGAGAAGACATGGCATGATAAAATTAATGGTTGAAAGAGAGAAAATGAAAAGTAACTTAAAAACCAAGCACTATGGAATATTGAATTTCATTAACCATGTATCGACTTCAAACGAATGGCAGTTTGCTTTAAAGTTAACATTTTAGAAACTATAATATTATATCAGAATATCGACAGCCATTAGTCACCACATGGATAGCACATTGTGTAGCTTTAGACAGGAGCCAGCATAAACATAACAATAGTGCCTAAGCTGGGTTTTAATAAAGCCATGATGATCTTGGCCAGAGTGAATCACAAAACACACTAAACAGTGTTTCAGGCAGAATACTGGCCGGCAAAGTGAGACACTCACTACAATAATTTTATCAGTAAGTACCCAACTACAGGACAGATATGACGTACAGGTATCTCGAGAGCCCAGAGCTCTCCTCCCAGCTTGCAGTTGAGCTGAAGGGCCACTTTAGTCACAACACTCATCATCATCTGCTTCTTCTGAAGGGTGCGGGCAAGGATGCACTGAGAAGGAACTAAAAGAAGGGGTGGCTTATCACACTTATACTCGTATAATTACAAATTCAATATTTATCTGGTATAACACTTGTGTGTACACAACCTACCCGGAAACTCAACACAAAGCAGCTTCTTGACAGCATCATAGCGATCCTTGCGGTTGGTGGGAAGAATGACAACCACCTGCACATGACAGGGAATAGGCAGACAAAGCAAGGATAGAATACTACTGTATGCAATGGATGCATGACTGGGAGGTCACTTTTTCTATTCCCAATTTCCCTTTCACCGGCACTCAACCTACTAGCAAGAGCACAGCATGGCTAGTGAAGTGTGGTTGGGGCAAGCATGTAGATCCTCCTTCCTGAATCAATGCACAGAATTTCACACACCACATCCGATATAAATGATGCTGCCAAGGGCCTCACTGGCATTTTATGCTTGAACAGTAACAAAAACAAAACCCATATCACACACACACACACAGGTTCCTCACACGCTAGCTATCATCCACTTGGCTATGTGTAGATCTTGGATCGATCAGGTAGCCATGTTGGCCATATTTCTTCTAAAACCTGCTTTAGATATCAGTACTGGTCAGTAGTATCCCTGGGAAAAATGACTACAAGACTGCAAGCCTCAGGAACCTCGGACACACATACCAGTTGGGTTGATCCTTGGCGCAGATTGCTGGTGATGTTGTCCATCAGCACGTCAGTCTTGTCGGATGGAAGCTCCACCATCTTGGGCCTCCCAACCTTCATGCCCATTGGGGGTCCAACTCGCTGAAGGGTTGCGACAAAATCCTGGGCCTTCTCTGCATCCCTCCTGGTGAACACAACCAGGTAGTCCAGCAGTTCAGCAGGGGCAATCACTTTCTTTCCACGAAGGTCCTTGGTCCAATCAGCGTTATGGGGTGGATAAGAGTACTGTATGAATGAAGGTGGTTGAAGTAATGCACAATCATTCAATGTATTATGTTACACAAGGGACAACTAGTGAATACGACAATAGTGCCACTGTGATGCAACCACTCATCCACTTTCCCCCTGAACTTAAATCATGCTACACTAAAGTTGCTGGTTCTATGGGGATGGAGTTAGACCTCTCTTTCAGTAGCTATGTACATGTATACCAGCAAACTCTAGGGAGTGGAAATCATCCTGAAAAGATCGTACACAATCACAAACATCCACCATATTAATAGCACCACATAATCATCACCTGCCATGCTGTCTGTTTCTCTTCCATCACCCATTGATTCACTTGCTCACCAAGCAGTTACTGTTGTCACTACTTTCCTCACCTTGCCATCAGCCCCAACCTCCTTACATGTACCTCTCTATTCGCTTATTCTGCTGTTCACCTTACCAGCCCCCACACCTCCCTCCATCTTTCACTCCTTGCTTATTCTCATCTCCTCTCTCCCTCCTCCACTTCACTAATCCACTGTGCTGTCATTATCATCTATCACCCCCCCCCCCCCCCCCCCCCCCCCCCCCAATTCCCTTGCTCACCTTGCTGCCGTTTGCCTGGAAGATGGTTTCAGTTGGCAGAACACGGGCAGTGTAGGAGACTAGGTTCTGGTCAAACTCTAAGTTCCAACCATCCAGTTCAGCAGCACACTTGTCATTGCTGAAAAAATACATTTAAAATCGATTATGCTCTGGAGTGGCTGGTGCCCAAGTTATAGAAGAGGTCTCTACGCCACTCAGCCAGCAACTCAATACTGGGAGTGATACATATGCCAAATCATCTATGCTTATAGCTATTAAAAATTAGAATGGCGTTGACTTAAAATATTATAGTTTAGAAATTTGAACAGGCAAAATGTATTGATCACTTTCAAGTTGTACAGTTGATGAAAATGAGTGTGTGGTTGGCAACAAACACGTCCATTAGAAAAAAAAAGTTGTACACTATATAATTTTCTTTTACCTAGTGAGATTTCTAATGAATCTCTTGATGGTGTTAGTCCTGGCCTCTGGGTCCATCCTGGTGTGCTGGCCAAGGTCCTTCATCACATGAAAGTTGGAACGAGTCTCCTCACTCAACCCTGTGGTGTGTGCATGAGAGGGAGAGGGAGAGACGAATAGACGTGAATACAACAATAAGGGTGCAAAGAACCGTAAACTGATTTATGTCTACAAGCCTACATATATATAAATGAGAGAAAGAGCGAGGCTACAGAAAATGAGTTGCCAACACAACAAGCTTCTGCATGTGCCAGCTCAAAGGGATGCGTACGTGCAGGTGTAGCAAACAACAATACTCACACAGGTTGGTTGTCCATCAATGGCCCAATATTGAATGCCACATGTACCTTAGACAATCAACCTTCAATCACCTTAAACAAAGCTCAAATAAAACAGGTTACTTATAGTAATGGGCACTATTAATTTCAGCCTTACTGGAGTGTGGCTACTAGGGTTATACATGAGGATAACTTGCATCCACCATAAAAGAGACTGGTTGGTGAAGACTGCACTTCAAATGCTCAGGATAAGAAGCAGCCACACTATTGTACAAACAAGTCTTCTGCCATGGACAAGTGATTGTTAGCCTGCAATTGAGACCACACCCTGGCTACTACTATTCCAGGGCAGCTACCACCATTCCCCAACCACACCACCCCCTCCCCCTCCTCCTACAACGCTCACCTGTTCGGGTGCAGAGTTCAGGTATGAGCATGAGTGGCGAGTCATCTCCCCCACGAGCCCTCACCTCACTCTTCTTGGGCCTGCTCAGCAGCAATGGCTGCTTATGATCACAGATGTCAATGTCGTATGTCTACAATACACAATAGATATAATAATAATATTATGGTGAAGACTACATGAATTGATATCAATAATTATATGATTGCTGTACTTGTCTTTGGTACACTCTATTAGTACACATATGTATGAGCAATAGGAGCTCAAAGTTACGGACAAATCTTCATACACAGGGGTTCCCTACACATTAACTACTAGACATGCAGGGCCTGTTTGGGGCAAGCTTGAGCTGAGAAAGGCTCCTCCACCCCCCCCCCCCTCCATTCTCTTGTAAATATGCAGCTCTCTAATCTCATGCCCAGCCCCTCCTACGCACCCAAGAAAGAGGGAGAGGGTCTGGGGAATCGTGCACATCCGGCTTGCCCCCATTTAGGAATTTCTAGACACCAATCAGTTTGCAGTACGCGGCATAATAATGACAACTCAAAAACGTACACATGTATGGAATGTAATTCAAGCGGGGACTAAATATACATAGTTCCGGTGTGAACGTAACCCATTCGCACCTCGCGTGTAGGTGTGAAAGACACGCCCCTGGTTGGCAAGAGAGCGCAGCTTCCCATAGATAACCATAGGTAGAAGGAGCTAACTCACAATACCGGTGGCCATCGAGATAATGAGCAGCTACTTCGATACGCTAGACACGAGGGGAAGGCACGCTACAAGGAGAAACTCGAGACAATTAGTTTGTTGATAATAATATTACTGTAAACTCTGGTTATTAAGTGCACCCCACTATTAAGCGCATGCTCTCTTCTTGTAACAAGCTATTGTTTATTAAGCGCATGCGCTTAATAGGCGTGGCATTCTATGAATCTGACCTTGACCGGCTGGAAAGTATGTGGAGTCCAGATATCTTTGGAGAAATGATGGCCATATCATGCAAGAAGATCGAGTTTCAGACAAATCGCCAGCACTGGTCATCTTGAGCGGCAGCTGTAAATGCTAAAGTGCTCGATCGATCGAGCCAGCTAGCACTAGCGCGAGCGGGCCTCGCATCCATCACGTGCCCAAACGTTTGTGGGTGTGGTTATGTGCCATATAAGTGCATATCCTTTATTAAGCGCATACTGTCATTCCGTTTACTGCTATAAGCGCATGCGCTTATTAACCAGATTATACGGTATTTCATGTAGGTGGAACCATCACTCATCCAGATTCAGCGCCCCAAAAGAGAAAGAGATGTGACACACCCACCCAGGTAGTTAAAGCGTCCAAGCTCAAGCCCCACATGGAATCAATGATACTGTGAAGTTCTTGCATAGATGCAAGAGTTGTCCATGGCCACCGCCACCACTTTATCTGGTGGTGGCAAAGAAACGCAGTGAGACCTGCATCACGGTAGATATTTCTACCGAAATTTTGCAACATCTGTTGTAGCTGCATTGTTCACAGAACGGAACCTACATCCGGAAAAACGAGCATTGGTACTGGCAGTCCTTATTGGTGATAAATATTTCAGAGTGTGTCTGTATGACTGTGAGAAGGACAATCCTATCATATCAAGCAGGAAGTCACTAAGCACTAAAGGACGTTTGTCTCAGAGTGCTATGGTACTATTGTGGACCATATTTAAACACAGGTAAGAAATGCTATGTTACGGAAGCCAAGAGGTGCAGTTTTCTCTGCATCTCTGGCTCTCCGCAAGCATGTAGTCTCCGCTAGCGGAGATATTATCCGCTTGCGGATAGCTAGGTATCCTGCCTATAGACCCATTGGACGTGATGTCATGGGGGGCGCACGCAGTGGGTCACCGTGGAGGACAACTGGAGCCGTTTTCTATGGCGAAAATGTGCAGAGGCTGCTTTGCCACTCGTTTGTAAGCATCCGTTTTTCTGGTGGTTGCAGTATGTTTGACTAACCACAGTGTGCTTCGAAATATTATTTAGTTGGCTGGCGTCCATGCACAATGATAGAGTAATAGCACCATTTAGCGCTCGCTAGTACAAGTTTACATAGATGCTTGTTATAGGGATGATAATTTTCATAATTAATTTTCCCATCTGGGTGAAGTTAAAGTTTATTTCCATCGGAAGTCAACATCATGGCACTCACTGCCGCTGCAACAAAATCTCTTTGCTCTGTTGTTTGCAGAATTCTTGGGGTGCATCCAAGTTGGAGTCCCTTGAAACAACCTTCAACCCATTTACCAAATGACTTCAAGAACACCATACAAACACAACATTGCAAAAGGTGCAGCTACCAAGGAAGACGAAGGTAGATGTCAAGAGATGCAAATGAGGAAGAAATAAAGGGGTATTTTGAGGGAATGAGCTCCAGATATGCACAAAGTAATTTCCATCTTTGAAACCATACACACTAAAAATGAAAAGGTAATTTAGATACTACTTATAACGATCTGATTGGTTGAAATTGAGTATCTATCTTTCAGTCAGCTCCATTTGCTGGTGGTTATGTTTATTGCTAGGGAGTAGTTATGTCAATTATACCCCAGTATTAGCAATAAAAATTCAGCAATCAAAAGCATTTTATCTCAGAACAGAATATGCACTATGATAAATTGGCTATTGCTCTCAGTAGTCTGAATGCAAAAGTATGTGCCCAAATAAGGAAAGAACTATCTCAGAATAGGCAAATCCCCTTTGATCCTCTAAAAGATTTCGATATACAGCCCCCCAGTACGTCCAAATCTTTGTTGATGGCATCTTGTGGAGAAGAGCTCTACCCGAGTACAGCTGTGAACGGACTACTAACAGGAACAACGTGCCAGTTTTACTCATACCAACGCCAACAGTTGGACAAGATATCACTACCCTAGTGGATAAGGTTGATCCAGATTTATGGAGAGTAATATACACACTAACTCAGTCAGTCAGGGAAAGCAAAGAAACACAAGCGTCAACTGCAGCACGGCACAATCATATTCAGTCATACTTGGCCCCAAATCAAAATGTTTTTGTAGCTGGATTGATGCAAATAGGGATGTATTCCTGACTCTCAATCGCCAAGAATTATGGCAAAGAGCCACTTGCTTTTATAAAGCGACAAAGAATTCACCAGAGAAACTTGGGAGGAACTTGGTGGTGGTGTTGAAAGAAGAAGAGGGCATAGATGCAGGTGCTCTGCGGGGATATTTCTTTGAACGAACCAGAACCTATCCTGATAACAAATGCTCCAGAAGCAGACACAAAAGTTTGGCTGCACGCTCAAGTTACACCAGAAAAAAAATTTAATGTGCTAGTTAATATCATCAGATACAGACACATACTGCATTGGACTGGGTCTACCATGGATCACCAATAAGCAGGTCATCATACAAATAAGTCAACTGAGCTCAAAAAGCACCAATACTTAGATTTGACCTCATTCGTAGGAAGGAGACCCTGATTTATCTACCACATCAGACATCCCCAAAAAAGCCATCCTTCTTGGTGCCATTGGTAGTGTCAAATAGGCAGCCAACACCATTACTTCCCGTAATAAACGATGCATTCTGATAAAAGTACTTGGAGAAGGTGGCTTTTCCTATACCGAAGATGTAAAGTCACAGCCAATGGCTACAAACAGAGTCTACAGTGTTCTGGCTTTTCTACTGCTCATAGTGAACTAGATTGCGATATTATATTCTTACATTCATTGTACCTTTAAATACAATTCATCAAGTTTTCAGGATGATACAAGGGTGAGCCACGAAAATGTTGGCCTTATCCGCCATTACAAAAATAGGTATCTTTGCAGCATTTTCACATGCATTAATTTTAGTAACTACTATCAATGGTAATTTTTTAAACTCGCTTTAAAATTTAATCCTTGCGGTAAACAGGTCAACACAGGCCATTGTCAAAAGTCGTCTGATAAAGATAAAATAGAGCAAAGAGTCGAAGCCTTCTTTTCGAGCCGACTACACCTTACCATCACTAAACGTGAAGAAAATGAAGCAAAGGAAGGTACTGATGATGCTGATAGGACACCAAGAACATCCAACTCTAATTGATTTGTTATGCGATTGATGTTGTATCATTGGATTTACTATACATGGAATTTGAGGATGTTATACATGCAGCAGCCAGACCCAGAATAATCAGATGTACTTCCTATAGCGCAAGCCTGCATAAATTTCCATGCGAGTATTTGGAATATACCAAGTGTTCTATATATCATTGAAATGCACTCGATGAGATCAGCATGACTGTGCAGTTTCTGAGCCATGTGCTATGAGCATTCTCATTTTTTTAATACCCGCAAAAATTTGTTAAAAATCATAGGTAATGATGTCATCACTGCATCATTGCAACATCATATGATATCTCGTATCCATAGAAATGCATGTGCAATTTTTATTGATGGCCATGAACATGATGATGTTATAGAATACCACAAGATATTTTTGCGCAGAATGGTGCAGATAGGCTTTCTTCATTTCACTAATGCTCCAACAGAATCATCACAAAAGGCAATTCCTATGGATGTGGGCCCTCCAACATTAGAGCGTCGGTCCAAAACGATTGTTTTCTTCCATGATGAAAGCATATTCTCCGCAAATGAGGATCAAAACAAAATGTGGGGTACAAAAGGGCAAAAAATATCAAACCAAAGAGGAAGGTTCTGGGATTATGGTCTCTGATTTTATCGATGAATTTCATGGATTTCTTGCCTTGAGTGACAGTAAATATGAAACAGCAAAGCAGTCCAGTCCTGAAATTAGGAAATACACTTGAAAATTTCTTGAAATTGGAAAGAGTAGGGAGGGTTACTGGACTAGGGACAAATTTGTGGCACAGATGAGAAAAGCTGTTACAATTGTTAAAGTGAAGTATCCAAAATCTGCAGGTTGGCGTCATGTGTGGATATTTGACCATAGCAGCTGCCATACTGCTATGGCAGATGATGCGTTGGATGTCAATCACATGAATGTCAAGCCTGGAGGTAAACAACGGATCATGCGTGATACAGAGTACCAGGGGAGAGTGCAGAAAATGTACACTTTGGTAAGAGGTGAAAAAGTAGCCAAGGGAATGAAGGCAGTGCTCGAAGAACGGGGAATTTCAATAGTTGGCAAGAATGCAAAATGGATGCGCAAAGAATACAAACCTCAACTGCAGCATGGCACAATCATATTCAGTCATACTTGGCCCCAAATGATAAGTGTTTTGTAGCTGGGTGCTCTGATGGGAACCTTACTAATACGTGGGTGGTGGCACGTACAAGGATCTAATACAGCTGAACCAGAACCTATCCTGACAACAAATGCTCCAGAAGCAGACACAAGAGTTTGGCTGCACGCTCAAGTTACACCAGCAAAAAAAATTTAATGTGGTAGTTAATATCATCAGATAGACACATACCGCATTGGTCTGGGTCTACCATGGATCACCAATAAGCAGGTCATCATACAAATTAGTCAACTGAGCTCAAAAGAGCACCAATACTTAGATTTGACCTCATTCGTAGGCGTACTGAAAGGAGACCCTGATTTATCTACTATATCAGAGTGATATTGCTATCTTTTAGAGGATCAAAAGGGATTTGCCTTTTGGATAGGAACGTCCTCCTGCTAACTGATGTACACAAGTATTACTGCAGCATTCTCCAGGATGTAGCTTACAAGGCAAATATAGAAAATGAGAAAGGAGACAGGAAAATAACAGCAATGTGGGTACTGCCAGAGTACCCATTTTGAGCACAACATCACATGGGCTTGTACAGCTAAAAAGTATGGCACATTGCCGTATCGACCAGGTACTGACATGATTGCCCCTCTGCAGCAGGCAAAGTGGAGGGTACGACACAGTGAAGCTAAGCTTGAGGTGCAACAGGGGAAGCAGACAAGATATGTAGTCTAGGTTTGTGCCAACAGTATATACAGAAACATCTGCAGGAAACAACAGATTTCAAAGGGCAGCTATAGCAAGATGATTTCACACGGCTCTGCAGAGTCAGGAATTATATGATTGGCAACTATCCGATGCAGAGTGGGCACAGGTCGCTGTGGCCTCCCCATGATTCAGTCTGGCTCCAATTTTGCTCAGACTACTGGCATGATGTATGCCAACCGTAACTAGTCTACAACAAGTAGAGCCATAGGCATCTGCATGCAGCTACTGTATGATTTCAACACGACATTGTATGATTTCAACGTCATAATATTCAAAATTAAAATTAATTATCTGATTGCATCTAATCGCACGCAGTGCAGCGCGGCATATGCGCATTACATGCTAGCCTGGGGACGGGACGAGGCCAATTAGCTACATGCATGATCTTGCATCAACGCAAGTGACAAGAATCCACATAGATCTACGACGTGCGCAGGAACTGGAGACTATTCTTTGGACTGTCAATACAGCTACACAGCGCGCTAGCTTTTTGTCAATGCCTTCAACTCCTGCACACTGATCATGTCTGATGATGAGCAACAAGGTAAAATAGTTTATCATGACTATATTTAAAAAGCCAGGTAGATCACTGCTGCACATATCGTGCATTAATAGCACCATCATTTCAAGATAATACACTACATTTAATACTATAGCGTTATCTGTAGTAATAATAATTGTACAGTGTCCTATACTCTTGATACTCCAATGGACTATGATGAAAGCGACGAGTCATACTCCGCTCTGCTAGGCTCTGTTGAGGAGACTGGTGACACCGGTGCCGGCAGGTCATCCTTGGCTACAGTTGGGCCTAGAGACAGTCAAGATCAAGCTAATACTGAAAATTCTCCCTCAGGTGATTGGTGCATGGTAGTAGCTATTAGCTAGCTACATTCAATATTGAAACACAGCAAATTAAGTGATTCTATGTATTCACTGTGATACAGAAACTGATGATCCAGCTGTCAGCAGGCCAGTCTCTTGAGAATCATCTGTAGGCCATGGTGTATCACCAGAAGTTTCCTCAACTGGTGCTCCAATGTCAGTACCTACTAGTGATTCAGAAGCATCTCCATCTACAGCCAACAACTCATTTGATCCCATTCGTCCACGCCGAATGGCTCTTCTACCTTCACCTCCAACAGCAGCAGCTGTAGCTAGCTGCAAGTCCTTCTACTACTGGTCCAGGAATGCCAAATCAGAGTATCAATTACTCGACGAGAGCTTGGATAGTGTGACCTTTGGGAGGTGATAGAAGAGCACAAGTCAAATAATGAACTATCAGAAGCATGCAAAATGATTTTTTTAATTGATGGTTGGATGCATCCTTACTGAGTGCTGCTCATCTCATGCCCAGCCCCTGCTACGCACCCAAGGAAGAGAGAGAGGGTCTGGGGAATTGTGCACATCCAGCTTGTCCAAAAGGAATGCACGGTGCATTCAAAAATGTGTGATATAAAAGGTATGTGTATTTTCTATCGGTTGAGTGCAACGAATTAGAGAGAAAATTAGCTCTTATCGCTTGCAGCAATACGCATGCGTTGTTGCGCAGGCGCCAGTATGATGTGTTATTGTGCAACATCATGTAGTCTGGTTGGTGCGAGCATGTAGGTATTTAAAGGTGTGGCGGGAATGGAATAGGCAGTCTCAGCAATTCTGCTGCTATCAACCAGCGTTCTGGTAAACTTCTGCAGTTCGTCCCGTCTTAGACTAGCTGTTTTCTGCTTCTCCTTGTTTCGCTCCTGGTAAAAGTTTACTGTTCAGGCCTCACTTCAGTCATAAGTACAAGTATGTTTGATGTCACAATCATAGGATAATGTGACTGAACACTACTACATAACAGCATGCTATAGTACAATCGAGTGCCAGTTAAGTATAGCGCGCATGCGCAGATGAAGACCACACCCCTCACTGGGAGCCAAGAGTAGCTGATCAAACTCACCGTGTAATGGCGAAGTTCTCACTCCGCTCGAACGTCGAACCAGACCACGACAAAGAGCAGACATCGCCGCTCGCTTCACTCGAGGCTCGGTGGCCTGCCAAGCAGGCCTGTCGAAACGCGCGGCGCTTGCGCCGCTCGCTCGAGCTCAAGAATGCATCTCTATGGCCCCTAGGCCTTGGCAACCTCGTTTGTGCACACGGCACAACAATTCTGACCAATCATGAGTCTTCTGAACTTGTAGGAGAACGCATCTTTTATACCCTCCAGGTTAGGACACGGACTATATAAGAAAATTGATCGTCTGAAAAATATTTTTGTATAACTAGTGACATGCAGAACATGGTTTGGGGCGAGCCTGAGCTCGTGTGCAGAATGGAATGGGAATGGGAATTAAATGTGCGCATATGCGCATGCGGATGAAGGCCGGCTGAACTGGTCCGGATCACTTTTTTAGCTGTAATTCGGTAATGATCGTTGTAATAATAATTGTGGCACCTCGTGGCTGTCACGGTTTGTATGATATGAACTTCTGAAGGTGTGGAAGTTTTATGTGAACGAAAGATGGCTAGCAAGAGAAAGCTGGACTATTTCGAAGTGTCTGAGGCGAAGGAGAGCTCTAGCGCTGTTGTTGATGGAATGTTGACCGAGCTGAGCCCCGTAAAAAAAAGCAAGAGAGACGACTCTGTAAAGTATTTTACCGGGGAAGTGTGCGACGGAAAGGATAGTGTGAGGGTGATCTGTTTTGAACCACAGCTACGAGCAAAGTTGAGCAGTGCCTTTGAGGAGAAGAGTGCTGTTTCCCTGGTCAACTGTCAAGTGAGGGCAGCTCGTGGAGGTGGATCAGAGATCTTATTGACAAAGTCTTCTAAGGTGGAAGCCTCCCCTAAGAAGTTTAGTGGCGTTGATGTGGCTGTGCGCAAGGAGCCTGCTGTAATAAAGATGAACGATGTGAGTACTGTGACAATGGATCAAGCCGTTACTGTAACTGTGAAGGTGATAAGCGTTGAGCCGCCTCAAAAAGTGAAAAACAGAGATGGCAAGATTCTAAAAAAGCAAGACTGTGTTGTTGGAGATTGCGATGGGTGTGGAAGAGTTGTTTTGTGGGAGGAAGATGTGGGAAACATGGAGGAAGGAAGGAGCTACAAATTGAAAGGAGTGACTGTGAGGTCCTACCGTGGTGCGGGCTATTTGTCTGTAGGAAAAGAGTGTGAGATCATGAGCGTGGAGGACATTGGAGAGACTGCTAATATTCAAGAGGGTGATCTGGAGGAGAAGAGAATCGTTAGGAAGGTGGTGGAGGGTGACATTGACGGAGTGGTGTATGTTGAAGATTATGAAGGGTGTATCGGTTGCACTGCAAAAGTGACGGGTGGTGACGAGGTGGCTGCGGAATGTACTAAATGTGGGATGTGGATGAAGCGGAGCAAGTGTAAAAGGCTTATGACAGCTCGTGTTGTTGTGGACGGGAGTGACGGCAAGAGGCATACACTGATGATGTTTACTGATGCACTGAAGAGCATCATTGGTGAAGGAGAAACGAATGTGAGGCTGGCACTTTTGTCCACTGGTAAGCTGAAATTCCTTGTGGACAAGGGAGATGTTGTGTACTCCGTGCAACAGCTGTAAATGTTAACTGTTGCTGAACCATGATCATTATTTATGCACCAATCTCTTATTTAATACTTACCCTCACTGATTCATTGTGATCCACTTTTATTCACTTTTATTATTGATTCTTATATTAATCATTTATTCACTTTCACTGATTATTAAGAGTAAAAATTGTTTACATGAACAGATTGTTGGTGCATAGATATGGGGCAGGAAGGAGTGAAAATAAAAATAGGTTAGGGAGGGGGGCTTGGGATGTATCTAGGTGAAGTTGGATTCCACATTGGAAGAGAGGAAGGTGGACTCGGAGTGGGGGAATCCATTTGGAACGACGAGGGAGGGGGACTCGGAGTGGGGGAATCCACGTGGGAAGGGAATAAAGGTGGACTCAGAGTGTGGGAATCCACGTGGAAAAGAGAGGGGGGGGGACTCGGAGTGGGAGAATCTATGTGAGTTGGTGATAAAGGTGGACTCAGAGTGGGGTAATCCATGTGAGAAGGTGATAAAGGTGGAAGCCTTCAGCAAATAATGTGAAGTGTCAGTGAACTTAGACTGGCAAAGTGTTCGTGATATCTTCTCATCTTTGCCTAAGTATAATATAAAATATGTTAACATAATGTCAGTTGACTGCAAAGGTTATAAAACTGGGAGAACAGAAATAGAGTATATGCAAGTATACCTGAACTGAACGTTGCTTAAAAAGTTGTTCACTACTCTGAAGACATTCTCGTTCTCCTTCACTAACATGTTGCAATCGAACTTCTCTCTCTTCGATGGTTTCAGCAGCCATTCTTTCATGCTGAGTATCACTCATTCGCTGTAGCCTGGCTTCTCTCTGTTCTGCTGACTCGTTAGCCAGGCGGTCCCTCATCTGTTGTAGCCTGGCCTCTCTCTGCTCTGCTGACTCGTTAGCCAGGCGGTCCCTCATCTGTTGTAGCCTGGCCTCTCTCTGCTCTGCTGACTCGTTAGCCAGGCGGTCCCTCATCTGTTGTAGCCTGGCCTCTCTCTCTTCTGCTGACTCGTTAGCCAGGCGATCCCTCATCTGTTGTAGCCTGGCCTCTGTCTGTTCTGTTGACTCGTCAGCCAGGCAATCCCGCAAGTGCTCTCTCATCTGCTGTAGCCTGGCTGCTCTTTGCTGGGATAATTCGTTAGTTCTTCTATCCCTTGACACTTCTCTCATTTGCTGCAGTCTAACATCCCTTTCTTCACCAGACTCAGCGCTTAGTCTTTCCCGCCTACGTTGAAGAAGAGTTTGTCTTTGTTCGACTGACTGGGCTTCACGCCTAGCTCTGTCTCTGATTCTCCTTCTGCTCAACCGCTGTTCCCGTTGTTCGGCTGTTTCAGACGCACGATGCGCTCTCTCTCTTTCGCGCCTTCTTTGAAGCCTTTTCTCTCTCTTCGCTTCAGCAGATTGAGTGTTAGTAGAACTCATACTAAAACAGTAGCAAAGAACAAGTATAGTCGTAATAAAGTGGCCAAAAAAAGTGGCGAAATTCATTGAAATAATTCAATGTGTCAAAAAAACACGTGACTATGCTGACGCAAATGTTTTCATGCGGCCTTTTGAAATATACCACGCAGCGCTGTACAATGTCTATGGCGGTTCGCGCGTGACGGACGTACCATACATATATTATAATAAACATAAACATAATAATATATGGATTGCGAGCGTTTACCTCGTCTATGTGGGGCTCGCTCAGGCTCGCCCCAATAACAATCACCAGTATGTACCTACCACTAGTACTAAAACTTAAGGCAGCTGAGGATGGTGAAACACCCAGAGGACTTTGCAAAATGCTTATCACACAATATTTTCGACAAAACTAAATTGTCCTGCCTGTGGAGTTTCCATAAAGAACACAGTGTGTCGGTCCAGCCCAGATCTCCCCCCCTCCCCCAATCTCTAGCCATGCAAGTTACAAACTGTGTGTGAATGTAGGTTAACCTTCTTGTAGTAGTCAATGAAGGTGATCTCATCGCCAGAACGCTGCTTGAAGGTGCTCTGAGGAGTGCCCTCCCAGTCAATGTCATCAATCCGGTAGGTCTTGTTGTTGTACCTAATAAAAGGTGAAAACAAGTATAGAATCATATACATACACATACATACATACATACATACATACAGTAGACATGCATATAAACGGATATTGGAAAGTGACATTTTTAAAAACAGGTCTCTTGAAAATTTTATGCAATTTTTATTTAGGCCACTTCAACTTGATACTCGTTTCTTGGGCCCAACCGACCCTACTTTGGAGAAAATTCTTGTCCATTTAATCATGTTCGAAAAGACTCGATTATTGACCTATGACACGCCCAGCTAATAGTCATTTACAAGTCAACCTATATGTACTGATCCTATCCTGTCAGCCTGAGAAATAGAATGTTAAAATTGAAGTGGCTGTATGCATACGTGTACGTTTCATATATTGTAACGTATGGTGCAATAAAATTTATGTGATCACTGCTTGGCTCTTGTAATTCACATAAATAAAACTCGCACATAAAAATGTCACTTTACGGTAGTTACAAAACTATACAATGTATCATTCTTCATTATTACATTAGATATTAGGATAAAATTTAACATACATACATACATGGATATTAATTATTTTTGGGAGGGTGAATTCTTGGATTTCTCCATTATTATTGATTAAAAAACAATAATACACATAATTATTGGTACTGTGCCTAAATGCAGGAATAGTTTCAAAGATGTAATTAACTGAAAAATTTCAAGTCATACACAGGGTTTCATAGGAAGGGGGAGGGGGTGCCATAGCTAGTCAATCCGTCAAGATTAGTGTATGCTACAACTGCAACAAGTGCTCATGTACTTCATTTCAAGGGGTCAATGTAGCAGCTTCCATACAAAAACACAGGTAAGCGCTCATGTGGGCACAAAATCACAATCTATGTTTAAGCGCCTATGGGCACTTACCCAGGACAGTACAGTGTGTTTATTGGAATTTCATGGTTTGTATAGTACATATTATTATCAACAGCATATACAGTAGACCCTATGAACTATACAACAAGCCAGAATAATTTTGCTTGAGTATCTTCAGAGTAACGGAGACATAAAGCAATATACTTGCTTCAACAGTATTAACAATAAATTTATCCAGCCTTTTAAATGTTTACCTTCTATAAAAAATCTAGCATTCACAGTGCTGGCTAATCTCCATCTCAAAAGATTCCAGCTCTAGTAGCATAGTTACCTTTTGTGTCAGCAGCAATACAAGCATTATTTCGATTGCTGTGTCTCAGGTCAACTTTTAATATGGTACATTTTAGTAGCAGTAGCCTTGGAAAGGAGTTGGCACCTTCACAAGAACCTGGAATGCCTTGGAAAGTCTGCAATCAATCAACCAAATCTCCACTAAAGTTCAGATTGAGGGTATACTATGCTCACTGACCGAAATGCAGAATCCCAAGAAGGGAACCAAAATATTTCAGAGGCCAAGTTACTGATGGTACGAATAAAATGTAAATAGTTGGATTTGATGAACAGCTCGAAACCCATGATGCCAAAGGATGCCAGTCCGATTCAGCAAATGTGAGGTCCAATGACCTTTGCACAGTGGTGACTTGGAGATCACCAAACTGACAGGCAAAATCTCCACAGCACCCATGAAATTTGACTATCCTAGAGCCCTTCAACAGTAAAACATATCAAGTCTGATATGCCAAGCATGGATCTAGTTAAAATGATGTAGAGGATCTGATATGAGTGGTATTGGGCTGCCTGAGCTTAATGATGCTCGCCCAGTACACAATCTTAGAAATCTGGCGAGGAGTGTACTTGGAAAGCAATTTTTCCAGGAGGGCCCTCACAGTTGGCTGATGCCCAGGCCACCATGAAACTCTATCTCTGAGACAGAGGAAGAGCTGTGATGTAGCCAGAGGATAGAGTACTGCTCAACGGCTCTTGTATCCAAAACAAGGACATCTCCGCTTCAAGTGGCTATTCGCTCAGTGAGCCATTGATTATTGACTTCTTTCACCCAGCCGTGATGTAGCCAGAGAATGAGGAAGAGAGAATGATGAAGAGATAGTTACGAGTCACAGTACTGAAGAGGAGGAGGAGGAGGAGGAGCTCAGCATTTTTAGCTCCTGCTAGCTTAAGGCCAGCTGCTAATAGGTCCGGAAATTCTGCTAAAACTACTTGAGCAAAGGGCTCTCCTTCCCACTGCCTATGATTGAAGAGGGCAAAGGTTGTCCACAAATACACAGGATTGAGGACGAGCACTGTTCCCCAAAGGGGATCCATCAGTGAATATACCATCAATTACGCTCCAAATCCTCCCAAGAAAGCCGAGGATGCAGACGTCTACACCCAACTTGTGCAGGTGGGGAAAAAAACTTGGAAATTCCCCATGTTCCCCATAGAAATGTTCAAAGACTTCTCGGAGTGGCTGATGTCCCCAGACGGGAAGCTGAGGTCTGACACAACAGCAAGAGAAGTCTGTATAGATGTGTCCAAACGTCTGAAGTATCTGCATCCCAAGAGCATGACGTTTGACTGTCTATTGATTAGGTTAGCGGAGTCCATGAAAGCCTGCCCCCACCCAGATGTTAATGCAATCAAGGCTCCAGTCCATTAAGAAATACAACTGTTCATGGGATTATGACTTACTTTTCACCTGTGCTCAAGGGACAAAAAATAGTGCTGTAATGTATCATGCGTGTTATCTGGAAGCGTTGAAAAGAAGACAGCAACATCGATTAAGAACTATCATGTTCAAGAGTCGTAGTTCTGGTGGCAATGATCTTAGTTGCGATCAACTCCTCCACGAAAATCGACTCACCAGTAGAGATCAATATTATGCTATCGATGACTCAGTTGGTTCAGCATATTGGATGCCATCCTGCTGACATATCCTAATCAGGAGATAAATATGCATAAAAATGATCAAGTTATGAACGAGATTAATGACAATTTAAGAAAAGAGATAAGGGATAATGAAACCTGCATGAGTCTGAACTAGACTATTATAAATGAATTATCAGTTTTCATGATGCAGGATGCTTTAATTAGAGCCACACAGACAATTTGTAACTTTACATAGCGTATTGTCACAAGTTAAAGAATGGATGTCACAGTTGCAGACAGTAGTGGACTTTCAAAGCTTGTTATCCCCATCGGAAAACTGGAGGGGCAGTCATAACATCATCAGAAATAACAATAAATCAGTAGACTGCGATAATAATTATTACAGATACTTTAATCTTTGATAGTAGCTTGATTCTGGGCATAACCACAGGACCAGGTGTCCAACCTACATCATTTTGTCTAAACTTCACTCCAGGCTTGCCTTCACATATTGATGACTATTACGTATATATGTGTGGCCCTTCTATAATAGAGTTTCAATTGGATCGTGATCATATTTGCGTTCCTACAGAAGCAACCAATACCGATGATGAACTATATATATTCAGGGACGACCAGCCTGCATTTCTCCAGTATAAAAGTGCCTACTTTAAAAAGGTAGTTGGTAATGTTGACAACAAAGAAATGGATTAACTTTTTTATCATGTGCATTGATCAATGATTAATACCCCCCACATGATATTGTAGAACTTTTCGGATATATATCTTTCAGCCACACTTTGGCTCTTATTATATTTCTTGGATTTTGTGACAGCTTAAGAAGAGATGACCTCTGTATAGTATTTACATGATAAATATATGCTATGATAGTAGATCAGCAGTGGTTGTGTGGTGCTACATACTGGCAATTCACTTGTATATGTACATTTTTGCATAAGGAATTATCCACGAGTAAAGAATTACATAGTTACATGTAGGTGATCGACCCTCTACACTTGACTTGTACAAATCTTTGTCTCACTATAAAATCATATATACCCTCTCACTTGAGTCTGGACGGTGATGGCTGATTTCTGCACTAGCTTGTAAAGGTGTGAGATTGGTAAGGCTTTAGTTTCAGTTCAGTTTTAAGATCTCCACTACCAAGGAGGTTCGGCACTTGAACTATCCTGAACTAGTTAGTGTATAAGCACTATTACTAGGAAAAGGAGCATACTATAAGCAGCTCAAATTTTTTGTTGTATGGATTGTGCAAAACTAGAATTGATACGTAGCTTAGCACCAGAAGACGATGGTGTTTGGTGCACCGACAATGATTCAGTACAAAAAAAAGAGCGTAAAGTCACCAAGTTAGAATCTGACTGTTGAACACGTCCATGAGTGCTGCAAAACACTCAACAGATGGAAGCAGATGTACCCTATGTAGTCTAGCAAATACCTGCCAGAAAATAGCAGATCAAGCAAGGTATTATGCTTTGTTACCTAGTGTGGATGAGGTTTATATATTCAGTACAGACACAGCTTTTGATAGTCAGCCATAAACGATCTGAACCTGCACACAGAAGGATGTGGTTTCAGATCCAGAATTTGCAAGTTTCTGTTCGTACTTTTATTACTCGTTGCAAAAGAGACTGATAGCAGAAAAAAACTGGACTAAATGACTTCTACACAAAACACTACTTGTGTATTGCATCATTATTGTAGAAGAGAGGTGAATATGTTGTCTTAATTCAGGTGTCAATCCGGAAAAAAGAGGACAAAATAAAATAAAGACGACAAAATGAATTCAATCATACGAGTTCCAAGTAATTTGACTGCTGGAAAGGCGGGAGTACTGTTTATTATGGTCAGTCTGTTTTGGACAGGTTTTGATGAAGGATTTAGAATAGCTGTACAAAATACATCTGGTTTATGAACACTTCTCTTGGGGTCTTGAGAGAATGGATCCACTGTCATACTTACTAAAGCTAATCTATCCACTTACTAGTGTATGTTTAATTTTGTGTACATGCGTCCATGAAGCCATGAAACTCAGAAAAAGGGCAGAAGAATTTGAGGCAGTTGTTGAAAAGGGAGGTGCATTTTGTACCAAGTTTTAATGTAATGAAATTGGCAACTGTATAACAACATCCCTTTTACGAAGCAACTTGGCCTCCTGGTCGGAGTCAAGGACCTCACCTCTAACGTCTCAATCTGAAAAATAAATTATTAATGTTCACTACGTCCACTGCAGCTGTTCACTAATCCGAATAGCCTCCTCTCCGCTCACTCCCACAATAGATTTGATTCTCCTCCTCCACTGATTTGGTGCTCAATAGCCCAAACATTGAACCCATGCAAAACTTGAAAACTGATGAAGTTGGTAGAAAAGTATGAAAAGGTAAGGATACCACATGTAGCAGTTTGAAATTAATAGCATGCATTATTGTAACTCAAATTTTTGAACCAGATTTGCCATGAGCCAATATAATACAACAATGTTCTTAAATTTGTTGCAGAGTGTCGCCTTCAACATGCTCAGTTCAATTACCAAAATTAATGTCACCATCCTGTCTGTGGTTTGTCCAGGAAATGTTCAAGTTGTACGGGATATGCTGAGGTAAAATAATGGAATAATGAATAATGATAACCGCCTGCCCGCATGCCTAAGTGAGCTCTGATGTGACCAGAAACACGTTTACAATAAACAGTGGCCTTACAGTGCTTCATTATAGTAATGTTATTATGTAAAAACAATTGAATAAAATTGAAGGATGAAGTAGGGATGGCAATGCCAAAAAGCACACAAACTAGATTTTTAGGGATAATAGATAATCCCAACCACTATACATCCCTACGCTTGCTTTTCTTAATTCATAATATTGATGTCGACTCATGCTATCCTTGGCGTGTTCTTGACTTGCATGCGCGAGAAATTAATATTCTCCCTATCTATAATTTTTATATTATTATTGACTATTTATGATCCCCATTCTACTCAAAAAGCAAGCGCAAGCCAGATTTGGGAAAACCCTCCATAAGGGATCCGTGTGCGATTCGCGCAATACGCGTTTTTAGTAGCTCAGGTCAAAATTTGTCAAAATCCAGATTTATCATTATACATGTCGAACAACCCTTCTTCTAACATTTACCGTCGTCTACGGAGGCTAGTTGATCTATACAAAGGCGGAATAAGCCTTCACTTTGACCAACCTAGTCGGTACAGCCGCCGTACATGGAGCTTGTTGCTATGGTCGCTAATTAAAATTCTCTATCTAAATACAGCTAGATTCATCGAACTATTGTACGTTCGCTCACCTTTTTAGCTTCTTGGGCATCTAAGAACAATCGGCTGTCATTGTCAACACCGAAATTCAACTCTTGCTCGATCTTTACGTTCATTTCGAATGTCTCCGCCCAGGTCTATTTAATTGATATCTGGGTCATGCGTAGTATGCGGAAACGCTATATGTGTGCATAGTAACGCCTTTAGACCATAATTTCTCGATTATTGGGGATGTGGCGTGATCGTAAACAAAGCACTGTATCTCCAATTGGCCTAAGACTTGAACGCGGGTTAGCTCTATGGTAGAGCTTATCAATTTTCAGAAAAATATCCCTTACGGAGGGTTTTCCCAAATCAGGTCACATATACAACGGAGAATATTTTTCAGGTGGTCATTTATCTTATCTCTGGAACCGGCTCGATTGAAAAAGTTCGTTCCAGTCTTATATTGTAGAGCAGTACAAGAGCTATTCAATAGTACTTGAATCATGGGAATCCATCCTAGAGAACCAAAACGTGCTACTTTTTGCAAATGCACTTTTTGTGAGTGCTTGCGGGTATCATGCACAAAAGCAGTCGCCGCGGAGCTCATGAATGTCTCCGGGTTATGGGACTTGAATGAACAGAAAGTAGAAGTGTTCCTCTGTCTTCTGGTCTTTGTTTGGAGTCCTAGAAGTGAAAGATGGCTTAGATAGGACAGGAAAGAAAAATAGATAAAAAAAAAAACGGCAAAAATTGCATGCACGGGAATGTGCCACCGGATGCACTTCCTGGATCTGCAACGTTTGTACTATTTTGGACCACTGCTGGCCTAACGACTGATTAATTTAATGTAATACAACTCTGTAACCTTCAATAAGGCCAGACCAATTTAATTTGTTGTTGCTCGGATATTGTGAGGTAAAAATTGGACCGAGCGATCAAAAAAAAAGAAAAAAAGCAATTAATTGGGGTGTGGTTATAGACCACAATCTAATTAAGACAGACTTATGTGACTATCTAGGACTAGGGAATCAAGATAGAATACAAAAACAACTCTACTTTACATAAGCTCCACCCAACTTAATTAATTTTTTTTTCTGTTTGCCCAAAAATTGGAGCGAGCGAATCCGTGTAACAACTTATTTAATTGTTCTGGCCTGAAGGTGGTAGTGATTCGATCAGCATTATTATATCAGGTTCTGTTCATTTAGCTGCAGCACCTTTTGTGTCGCCCACGGGATTATTATTCAGCACACTACACAAGGGAAACTGCACTTGTGTAGGTGAAGAGGTCGTCTTCACCTGCAGTATCATAGGCTCCGCAGCCCAACAATGGACTAGCCTGGGGTATGTTGATGCCGACAACCCAATCCAATTTTCAGTAATTACTAGTCCAGGAACTACTGTCACCAGTGTTATAAAAAGGGGGAGGGGACACTTAATTAATACTATGCTAAGTCCTCAAAGCAATGTTTGATCAAGTATGCAAATATAAACCATATAATGTATTCATGTACCTGAGACAAAGAACATTATACTATGTTCAACTCCATTGGTGCCAGAGCATGTGACTGTTGATTCCACAATAGCAGTAATACGCAATGTTGACTCAAGTAACAGCACTCCATCGCTGCTGGAGTTCAGGAGTGTAGCCTTTGCAGTGGTTCTTCCATTTATAAGTTTAACAGTGTCATAATAATTCGATTCCACTGGGGGGGGGGGGGGGGGGGGGGGAAGGGGCAGGGCGGGTCGGATTAGTGGTGTTGACATGAAGATGGAAATTCGATCCATGTCTAATATTATGATCATTCAGATGTGGTAAAATTGATAATATTATTATGGAATAATTGAAGATGGAAAGTTGATCCACCTCTAATGATTTATGATATTTATATGAACATTCAGGTATGGAAAATTGGAGGTACAAGGGACAACTACAATATAATCGGGGTGCTTCCCGTGAAAGAAATCACATGATCCATATCCACTTCTTGATTCGCATGAAGACAGTAAATATTGTTGAGTATTAAACAAGGCCGCGCTACTAGATCAAGCATGGAATAGGGGGCGGAATGGGTTGTAGAAATTAAATTTTAGTAAAGCGCCCACCCCTTTGTCCTTATAAACAATTTGCTCCGCCATGATCCTAGGCTCCGTGATCAATACTTTGCAGACAGAAAGAGAACAGACGGTTGGTGGATTGTTTTTATAGCAACACGCTCACCTGAACGACATGTTCAATATTACAAAGGCAAGTATTAAGTTTCAATGGCCATCGTGGGTGGTCTATGACAAAAAATTCCGGATGGAAGCGGCCAACACACCAACTATGGACTGGTCAAAAGTAGACCCTAGTATTAATTCACAATGCGGGACAGGAGGATATGTCGTGTTGCCAACCACCAGCGAGCTCAAAGCTGCAGAGGTATATGACGGTGGGATGGAGTTTGAGAGAGCTGATATACAACACATCACAGTTGATGGTAAAAGGTGAATATCGATATCACGACGTGACATAGTCTAGTATAGTACGTACGTGCCCGTACGTGCACGCAGCTCGGGAAACTTTTCTATGACATCATTCCAAAGGGACCGTCCCTAGGCCCTAGTGCCGGGCCGGCCTATGACATCATTCCAAAAGGGACTGTCCCTAGGCCCTAGTGCCGGCGCTGCGCCTCGCGCCGCATGGCATGCCAGTGCTATAGTGGCAAAACTTGATTACTGAATGCAGTGCAATGGGTATAATATTGAAACCGGACATTGGTCACCATATTATTATATCATACTGGTCTTATTTACAAAAAAAAATATTGGCACAGTGCCACTGCTCCACCCAAAGGTAAGTAAGTAGTAATTATCAATAAGCAAACTGGATGCACGCATAAGAAACAATCATATTACACTATTCAGACACCATGAAGGCCATGAAACAATCACCTCAACACCTATTACAGCTAGCTTTGTTTTTCGCAGCCACAAACGAGTTGCACTACCAGAACACGTGACTGTAGTAACACTCTTAAACATCTTGCTGCAGTTGGATATTCAGTGATGATGTAGTAGTCATCATTTGGTCGTCCTTGTCATCCATAGAAACAATAGCTTAAAACATTTCATATTTCACATTTTATGCTCTCATTCAGGAATGTTACAATTGGTTTCAAAAAGACCTCATTGTACAATTTTAATATCCAGATAATGCCAGTACTGGCTGTAGGCATGTTCGCCACTTTTCTTTTGAGGGTGGCAATATGACGTGCCCCAAGTCGACTCCTGTGCTGGTCTCACTACAAACACTTGCACCGTCACCCGAATCATTGTGATGCAGGATGATTTAATTAATGCATAACAAAGGGAGGAACATCACTCGGCTGAAAACATTACTCCCCGCACTCTAGAACTTGGAGAGAAAAAGTAAGCAAGTGTGGTCCATTAGTTACCGGGAGTTTTGTGTGTTGCCTCCGAATTGAAGGTGTTGCATTATAACACACTGCTGGCAAAACGAGGTTACTGCCACATTCCAGTTCTACAATATGTACGGCCACCTCAAATTTGCCCCTAAAGGTTCTAATGTAGGTGCCACTAAATATGCTCACAGAGGCACCTTAGAACACGAAACAGATCAGTGTTCACTGAGGCTGACAACCACAATGGCATACCTTATGAAGAGGCAATAGTAGAGGTAAAGGGTACACTGAAGGATGCCATTGTGGTAGCGCACAACACAAGGTACGACTTCAGGGTGTTGCAGTTGTTGATGTACCCAACTGTGCACTGTGTCTACGACACAGTCACCACTGTCAACTTAAATGGTCTGGTCCCTTCTGAGAGGGGGAAGTAGCAATCCAAGCTTGCTGGTCTAGCATTACTACTTTTGGGTGAGACAATACAACAATACAGTGCATGATCCAGTGGAAGATGACTTGGCTTCATTACCGATTTATTAAAAACATTATTAACAGTTCATGCTAGAGCAAACTTCCCCTGTAAAAGTATCAAATTCTTTCCAAAACACTATGACACTTGACAGAGATGGGATCAGCCAATAATTGGAGATTTCTGGAGGACCTTGGAGACAAACCAGTGTCTCATATCTTTGGCAAGTCAACATCCTGTCATTGACGCTCTATTGGTTAGTTACAGCAAACGTTGCATATACTTCATATAGACTTCGTTTTTGGCAAAGGGAACTCCTTGATTTTTATAGGACCACAGGCGCAAATGTATCATAACATGCGATCGTGTATATATGCATCATTTTCTTAATGCCAGGTCAACATAAAGCCCGCATAGTTTACCGCGTGCATGCGTATGTGGGCATAAAATGTCAATTTTGTGTGGTTGAATTAATAATTTGAAAGTGTCATGGTAAGTAAAAAGCCACCTTCATCTTCGACTCTTTCTTCTTCTCGCCCAAAGTGAAGGCGCTGCCTATCGGAAAGGGCTAGAGCAGCCAAGAAGCAAAAGCTTTTGGCCAGGGTAGACGTACCCCCCATGCTTCCAAGGTCAGTATAATGATCAACAATGCCTGGTGGTCCGATATGCAGTGACTTGAACTTCTGTGTGTGTGTTGTGTAACTTTAGCCAGCAACCTCGAGATCAGAAGCAAGTCAACTGGATCCTGCCTACTCCTAGGCACATTTGGGGTCCAGCTCCAGCAAATGGCGACGTTGTTGCTCTGGACGGCGAGATGGTCCCAGTCAGGCCGCCTCCTGGTACTTTCAGTAGCACAGGTACAGAAATCACCGGAGCCATGTCTGCTCTTCTATGGCTCCAGAAGTCGTATCAGACCGTTTCTGTACTTCACCAAAAATAGGCTTGCTGGCTAGAGCTTTTTTTGTTGTATACAAGGCTTTAGATCTATTTTCAAGTATGTTAGCTTTAAATTTATCATGTGTATGGTGCATTGATCAACGATTCATAATACATACACAACTGTGACTGTAGAACTTCTATTCGACATCTTTCAAACACACTTCAGCTCTCTTAGAGCTTTGAGAGAAAAGAAGATAAAGCGTATTCGTATTTCTTGGATTTTATGGACGAATGTGGCAGCTCAAGAAAAAATTAATGATTGATTTTTTCCCCTACACATATTAAATTTTATGGTATGATTATCTCAAGTAGACAAAATAGTGACCAAGACAACATGAAAGAGAATTCTGCTGAATTTGTAGCTTATTCAATAATAAAATTAATGTTGAGTCCAGTCAAGGCGAAGATACTACAGTTCCACTTAAGGATATCCTCAGCTTTGCAACTCCACCTGGTGGCCTCAATCCCTCTCCATCTCTGCTATTTTATGATGGAGCTCTTCTATTAGCATCCACATGAAGTAATGAATTGATGATATTCATACTACAACTTCTGGACAGCCCTAACTGAATGTTGATCAGTAACTAGATTCAGTATGCATTTATTATTGGTAGCTATTGGAGGCCTCGTCCCTTGTTTACGCTCTGGCCATATAGATTCAGTACTATATCATCTCTGTCTGCTGTATCCTTTGGTTTGCTCATTGCAGTCACACGCATATATATTAAATGTGATAAAAAGCGGTTAAATAAGTTACTAAATCCATTAGTGATTGCAGATATGGCCAAATAACAAGCCAGCAGGGCGTCGGACTGATATTGAGAGGATTGACATGAAGACAAAATATACAGGGGTTACATGGGGAGATTACCACAATGGCATCCCTTGTAATGAAGCAATGGACAAAGTGAAAAGTTTGTTGAAGGATGTCATTGTGGTAGGGCATAACATCCGAACTGATAAAGAAACGTAATACCAACTACTCATTTCAGAAGTCATTGCATGCATAAAGCACAAGTGCAATGTGATGGCCATGCTGTTGCACTTGCAGATGGTAAGAATAATGTTATTTCAGAATATCTGTAGCACCACCTTTTTTTCCAAGCTACCACTCATTGCAGGTACCTCCGTCCAACGTCCTCCCTCCACCCTCCAACCTGCCACTTCCTCCCTCCAATCCTCCTCCTTTCAATCTCCACCCTCCAACCTCCGCCTCCACAAGTACCTCCCCACATACACGACAATGACAGGTTATAGCTTTAGATGCGGAGTTTTTTTTGTTTATGACGGTAAAAAATACCTCGTGTAGGCTTTTTACCGTTAGTTACTCAAAAAGATGACAGATCGTGCAAAACTTTATTTAGGAATGTAATTAAACCACGACGGACTGATAATGAGAGGATTAACATGAAGACAAAGTACACAGGGGTTACATGAGGAGATTACCACAATGGCATCCCTTGTGATGAAGCAATGGACCAAGTAAAGAGGTTGTTGAAGGATACCATTGTGGTAGGGCATAACATCCGAAGTGATGAAAGAGCCTTGTCCTTCAATCTTAGCAATGTAGCCCACCGGGTCATCGACACAGCAACCAACACTGCACTAAATGATCTTGTTATTAAATAATATATTTGTGTGGTACCCATTAATATTGTCGTCATAAATTTAATTTTTAAAAGTCAGCATCAGTGAAACGTAGCGTACATCACTGAGATTTTTTACTTGCTTTATAATGAGTGTGGATAGATATTGTAAAAAAATGTAGAATCAAAGTAGCCAGGTACACGTTTGACGACAAGAAAATGACTCTGAAGAGAATAGTAGCATCCTCTATCAAACCTTACTCAGGTGTAGGATATGTAGTTCGATACACCTGACATTGCACAGCGAGTCATGGTATATGGCAGTCATGCATTCAGAGGGAATACAGGTGATAGGTGTTACTAACGTACTATGGAGTATATCTATACATGTATGCAATGCACATGATAATCTGTCAAACAGTCACAGAACTCGACCATCAGCACTTGTGAATAATACTGAATAATACAGAGGCTCACAGCTCCCCTGATGCATAGCTCTACAAAAACATGTACAATATCAAAACTAAGGGTATTTGGGTAATCAACTGTCTGATTTTTGTTGTGTTGTATCAATCATTTATTTTATGTTGCTCCTTGCTCTCCAGTCAACAGTGTGGTGGCAACCACCCACGTACACTCCATTGGTAATCTTCAATCATTTATGCCACTTATATATACCAATTGCTATTTCGATCCCTTCTTTTCCTCTTCTACTTAAGATGCATAATCTGCTATGTTAGTGTTCACCAGTGACAACTAATTAGTAAGGTGAGTGTGAAGTGGGACAGACCAGGTAGTAGTATAGTGGAGTCGTCCATTACGTGATCTTATTTGTGATGTCCCAGGGTTTCATACAGGATTTTTTGTTAGGGGGGGGAACTATATGTCGGTGCGCCCCCCCCCCCCCCCCCCCCCCCCCCCCCCCCAGGAATAAAGAATTGCATCTTAGGCACAGCTATTTTGATCAAAAATTAGTGCTGATAGATTGTGATTGACAAATACATACCCACTAAGTAAGTGTGAAATTAGTACATATTATACATTAACTTTCCCAAATAGAGCACAGACTCGATATTAGACATTTTCAAAGTCAAACCGACGAATCACTCATTTAAACCTTGGTATTTGTTTATTTAGTATTATATACTATACTAAAATTTCTCAATATTTTAGGGGGGGGAAACTGGTCACTAGGGGGGGGAAATCCCAGGGCACCCCCCCTCTAAATGAAACACTGTGTCCCTGGCCAATCAGGAAGGGTGATAATTTCAAATTTGAGAAACGGAGGAAGAGAGAGAGAGCCTCAGGATCGTATACAAACAAATCAAGACAACTTGTATATCACCACCAAATCCATTAATTGATTTTGGAATTGCATATGTTGACCAAAATAATGAAGTGCGCATCACATCTCCAATGTACCTTCAGTATGCACTCACATTCAATAATTTGATGATAGAAACAAGGCACGATTGGCAGAAACTTGAAATATTAACAGTATTTAACCTCAAATTTCAAGTAAGATGTTGCTACCTTTCTGGGAAATGTATTCAACCTTTTACCATTATTATCTATACTCATACCAGCTACCATATCACCTACTCTCAGCCGTCCAACTTGCAGCAACAAGCAACTTTGTGCTGCGTTATATAGTACTATGGCAGCTGTGGGTACTATGGAATCAGAAACTATAGACAAGTATACGAGAGATTAGCATCTGCTTGTAGACTTCGAAAATGGTCAGCCCATGTATGTGTGCGTGGAAAGAGGCACCGTTGAATTTAAACTCTATCCAGGTAATACCAGTACTGGCTGTAGGCACATTCGCAACTTCTCTTTTGAGGGTGGCAATATGACATGCCCTGAGTCGGCTCCTGTGCTAGTAGCACTACAAACACTTGCACCGTCACCCGAATAATTGTGAGTTTGTCCATGCAGCATTTTTACATCATTTTTGCATAACCAGTTTTTGAGGAAATTCCCCATGTATGTGTGCATGGAAAGAGGCACCGTTGAATTTAAACTTCATCCAGCCAATACCAGTACTGGCTGTAGGTATGTTCACCACTTCTCTTTTGAGGGTGGCAACATGACATGCCCTGAGTCGGCTCCTGTGCTAGTAGCACTACAAACACTTGCACCGTCACCCGAATAATTGTGAGTTTGTCCATGCAGCATTTTTACATCATTTTTGCATAACCAGTTTTTGAGGAAATTCCCCATGTATGTGTGCATGGAAAGAGGCACCGTTGAATTTAAACTTCATCCAGTCAATACCAGTACTGGCTGTAGGCATGTTCACAACTTCTCTTTTGAGGGTGGCAACATGACATGCCCTGAGTCGGCTCCTGTGCTAGTAGCACTACAAACACTTGCACCGTCACCCGAATAATTGTGAGTTTGTCCATGCAGCATTTTTACATCATTTTGCATAACCAGTTTTTGAGGAAATTCCCCATGTATGTGTGCGTGGAAAGAGGCACCGTTGAATTTAAACTTCATCCAGCCAATACCAGTACTGGCTGTAGGTATGTTCACCACTTCTCTTTTGAGGGTGGCAACATGACATGCCCTGAGTCGGCTCCTGTGCTAGTCGCACTACAAACACTTGCACCGTCACCCGAATCATCGTGAGTTCGTCCATGCAGCATTTTTTACGAAATTTTTGCATAACCAGTTTTTGAGGAAATTCCGTGTGATCAAGTCCATAGTGTGCCACTAAAACTTTTGATCAATTCTCCATAGTTGCACTTTTCAGATGTTTCTCCAGATCCACTTCTTACTAAGATTTACCAAATTAAATTAAATTAAATTAAATAATAATAATAATTAAATTAAATTAAATTAAATTAAATTAAATTAAATTTGTGAACGCATGAAGTAGAAATCAGAAATTCGGTACAGGACTACATTTTGAGATATGGCCACTTAAAGTTTGACACTACTAAATTCTGGTGTTAAATAGTAATGCTTTCAGTACAATGTTTGCTATTGTACACTAACACTATACTATGATGTAATGAAATAATTACTAATTAATTAACCGATTACATCATGCTACGGAGGCTTTAAATAGAATGCGTTCTGTGCGAGTTCGTGCAGGCTCAGTTCAAGTTTGTGCGTGTTCTGGCAAGTTTGTGCGTGTGCTTGGCAAGTTTGTGCGTGTGCTTAGCAAGTTTGTGCAAGTTTAGTCCACCGTGTTTGGCAAGCGTATAATGGCCTCCAGGAAAGAGAAGCAGCGGCAGAATTATCTTGATGGAGTGGCCAGAAGACCACACTCGCACTCCAAAACTTTGAGAAGATCATTAGAAGGAGCAGCTGCTGCTTCTTCTGCCTCAACTTCCAGCATCTGTCCACAGTGCTATCCAGTCTTGGCCCGCTACATTAGCGTGTTCAAATCAATGCAGCATTCAGGAACCGAGCTCAAGAAGAGAAAAAGATCCAACCCTTACCCGAAGAAACAGGATACCGAGTTTCAACACACCATCGAGATATCACCAAGCAAAATGAGTGGCTTAGGTCGAATGTTTTTGATTCTCTAGGTAACCACACACACACACACACACACACCACAATCTCTCTCACACACACACACTCACACAAACTCACTCTCTCTCTCTCACACACACACACACACAGGCAACTACCTATATTGCTCCAATTGCATCAAGGCTGCCTTCGGTATCTCAAACGACAGATTAGCTCGTCAAAGGAGCATCAAGCGTAAGCAGGCTCAGACTCCAATTTCTACTCATACTAAACTGGAGGTTGAGGAAGGTCGCCTAGGAGACTATGTCATCATGCCTGCAGATATTGAAACGTCGTTCAAAATTTGGTGGAGAGGGCTTGATCCGTCAACGGTGGTGGATGTGAGGTATCCCCATGAACGACACGGAAATGCAGGGAGAACTTCCAACTCAGCCAAGACAAGCGTCCAGCAAGATTTCTTGGAATTTGTTGATCTGAACAGCCAGCCAAACGGCCGGTCAGCTGACTCGACAGGTCCAACTCGCTACTTCCTGCCGAAGTTTACCACCATTCAGACACCAAAGCCCAATGTATGTCACTACGAAGAACGTGTTCAAAGATCTGTAGTGGGAGAATTCAATAGGGCACAACGGGAAAGAGGTGGGCAACAACACACCATACGCACGCACACACACACACACACACACACACACACACACACACACACACACACACCTCTCTCTCTCTCTCTCTCTCTCTCTCTCTTACACCACACAAGCTCACTCAGTCACTCACTCTCACACACACACACAGGTAGGGGGGAGTGCTCGAACAGTTCGTCTCACAACTGGTTGAAGCTGCGTCCCAAGTTAGCGATCTGTCCTCACCAGATGGACTATTGCGACACGTGCAAGAAACGAAACGTGGAGATCCATGGAAAACAAACCACGGTCAATCGTCTACTCCAGTCTTGTACGGCTGATTCTGAGGAGGTGAAGAAGATAGACGAAGAGATTACTTCCCTCAAGCGTGATCTAGAGAATCATCGACAACAGGCTGAGAAAGCTCACACGTACCACGTAGATGTAACAAAGCGTTGCAAGGCAGAGTGGGAGGAAATGGAGAAGCTAGAAGCTAAGTCAATACTGAGCGATAGCGAGAAGCAAAGATTTGCAGTTCTTCGCAATGGCTTTAATCTTGTTATTTCAGCCGACTACCAGATGGCAAAGATAGTCCCTTATTGGGGTCTGACAGCTCAGCCCGGCTGTACCTACTATCTACAGAAATTAAGTCACGATGTGTTCGGTATTGTAGATCACTCTACTGGGAAATCTACAGTTTACCTATTGGATGAACGCCTAGGGCCGAAAAACACAGACCACACTGTGTCATACATCACTGACTTCATCAACAAATGTGCACCATGGATCAAGCGTGTCCACTTGTTCCTGGATAATGCTTCGAGCACCAATAAAAATTTTCACACGATGGCTTGGGCTCATGAAATGGTACAACAGAGCAACCTTTCTTTCCTTCGAATATCGTTTCTTGTGGCAGGGCACACAAAGTTTGCCCCTGATCTTCTCTTTTCGAGTATCTCCCAATCCTACAACAGAAGTGAAGTGTTTACTACACAGGAATTGAGTGAAATTGTCTCTGCACATGCAACAGCTGTTGTAGACGATGGACAGATTGTGTGCAATTGGAGAGATAAACTTACAAAGTATAGTAAACTACCAGGCATTCGCTCTCTTCACGATTTTCTCTTCTTGAAAAATAGCGCTAGTAACACTGTAGTAGCCAAAGTAAGAAAGACGTGCTTCTCCGGCCCCTATGAGAACACTACAATGCACATTGCTAGTGGTCGTGACATAAGTGAAGATGTCATCCCTGACCCTGATCGAGAAAATTATCTTGCCCTACACAAGATCAAAAGTCTGAGTGACTCAAAGATGAAGCATCTTCAGCAGATGTACAAAGACTTTGTGCCCAGGGACCGTTGTTTGCCCTTTATTACACTGCCATGAAGGATCATTGTGTCGATTAATTTTTATGAGTGTTGTGCCATGCATTAATGTTGTCTAAAATTGTTAATATTGTGTGTATTGTGGTGCTGTTGTATGGTGAAAGTTAAAGATTTTTTGACCCATTAAATTTCTAACAGTAACTGTTGAAATCACCCGCGCACACAATCTCTCTCTCACACACACACACCACACAATCTCTCACACACACACACAAGCTCTCGCTCTCACACACACACACACACCCAGCTTTCTCTCAAGGTGAAAGTTCAAATTTGACTTATTCCTATAGTGCAATAACAATGGTACAGTATGAATGCGGTTTATATTCTACTTAATGCAATAAAAACTACAAGTCAAAATGCATCAAAATTTTGATACAAGGTAACTAAGGTACCAGACTACCTATCTACAGAAAAAAAAATTTTCGCGCATCGCACGCAAATTCCGATTTCTACTTCATGCGTTCACCAATTCATATGCCATATTATATGGGACGTTTAAAAGGCACAAAAGCAAAGATTAGAAAGAATCGTAATAGTAAACATTATGCGCCCGCATAGTTTACTGTGCGCATGCGTATGCAGGCATAAAACCAATTTTGTGCGGTTGAATTCATAATTTGAAAGTCATCATGTCTGCGTCCTCCATGAAGCATTTCATAGCGCAACAAAGCAATCGTCCAATCAGATCACAGTATCGATGTCACATGACACCTACCTTCACCTGAGGGTCAGCTGTTATATGCAGTGGGTTACGAATCAGCAGTTCTTCTTGCCCGAAGCGAAGGAAAGGTGCTGCCTATCGATCTCCGAGTATTTATGAAGGAGCAGTTAGTTTATTGGCTGTAGTCTATTTAAATTAACTCCTAGTCAAGTACTCAGTTTTTCTCCAAACTACATGGTGATATTAGACATGCTCGACCCTAAGAGTCTGATGAATGAGCTACATGATGTGAAGATGGTGACCAACGTTGACAAGAAGGAAGTTGAGGTGGTACCCTATATTTTGCCTTCAGCGTCAGTTTAGTTTGAGAGTAAATCAAATAGCAAGGCACAGTGAATACGTCTACATCTGGAACTACAGCCTTCATTATTATGCATGCTAGCTGGTTTTCATTATGTAATTGGGGACTCACTTAGTCTTGTCTCTAAATCCCTGAGCGGGAATTTGGGGCTGGATATGAGACTACTGCTAACTTGGCTTGACCCCTATTCAATTATTATATATATATACAACGAAAAATATTTTTCAGACGATCATTTTTCTTATATAGTCCATGTCATTACATGAGGGCATGGATACGCGTCTTGAATGCGCCCGGTTGCTATGAACGCGCGGTGCGGGCGGAGAGAAGTCCGCACTACAAGGCTCAGGATTGCTGTAGGGCCGTGTGCACAAAGAAGAGAGGCATCAATGCCTCGGGCCATAGAGACGCGTTGTCGAACGATCGATCGGAGTGAAAGCACTGCGCGTTTTGAGAGGCCTGCTAAGCAGGCGCTGGCGGTAGTCACCGAGCCTCGAGCGAAGCGAGAGGCGAGGTCTATTCTTTGTCATACCTGTCAGTAGTCCGGTAGCAACGTTCGAGCAGAGCGAGAACGTCGCTACTGCAGGAGGCTGCCAGAGCAGTTGCTTGCTATGAGGGGTGTGGCCTCTGCAACCGCTTCAATCTGCGCATGCGCACGGTACTATCTTGCCCAGGCAGGATATACCAGGTATACTGTTTGTGCATGAACTACGTCTCTCTGTTTTGTGAGCATGTACTTTTAATAGATGATTATGCATGCTAGCCACATTATCCCATGATTAGGACATTAAACATACTTGTTATTATAGGTAAATAATTCAGGCAAAGATTGTAGGATAATAGGGAATATCAATCTCTTTGTAGGAGTAGAGCTACAGGAAGATCTCATGAGAAGAGGTGCAAAACCTAGATATAGAGGCTCTATATTGGGACTTGTTGCTCAAAGATAAGAGAGGTTCAGAGTAACCAGCGATGACTTGTCCACATCGTTTAAACAAGACTGGTGCAGGGTGGTGGTAGAGCCCTAACTATCTGTTACAGGATCAACATGAACGAGCAATAAAGAGAGCAAAATCGTAAGACAACTTAAGGAATGTGCCAGAGACATCCAGGGGATTTCCCCCTCCCCCTTGCAGCTCAAGGGGCTCCTGGTCACTGGAGTGTGGCCAGCGTTCTGGCATGATCGTGACAGTCACCAAGCTGCTTTCGCCAAAAGGATATCCTATAGAAAAATACATAGTGAATCAGCCAAGTACCCACAGGTGAGAGTAGAGTAATTTTTGTGAGTCTTATTTGGAGTGAAATTACACACAGCAGCTTTTTGGTTTACTGTTGAGCATGATGGCAGCTGATGTGTCTGAATTTAGGTTGGACACTCTAAGTACTCATCGTCTGCACAAGACTCCCGTAGTCAAGGGGAACGAGATTGTTACTACATACACAGATTATGTAAATAAGTACTCTGCTGTCTTGCAGACAACATCTTACAGCAACCAAAACAACTCCTGAGCTTACTGCAGGAGTTGTCAAAGCCAGTGCAGTCTACCTTAAGAATCCGTCACAGCATGCAGCCGACATTGAAATGTTAGAAACTACTGCAGAGCTAGGCAGTTCCTTCTTACATCCCGACTCTGGAGACAGGAAGATGATTGAGTGCATTCGAGTAGATGGGGCATCTCTCAGAGCCTTGAGAGAGAAAGAAGATGAAGCGTATTCGTATTTCTTGGATTTTATGGACGAACGTGGCAGCTCAAGTAAAAATTAATGATTGATTTTTTTTCTACACATACTAAATTTTATGGTCTGATTATCTAAAATTAATGTTGAGTCCAGTCAAGGTGAAGATACTACAGTTCCACTTAAGGATATCCTCAGCTTTGCAACTCCACCCGGTGGCCTCAATCCCTCTCCATCCCTGCTATTTTACGATGGAGCTCTTCTATTAGCATCCACATGAAGTAACGAATTGACGATATTCATACTACAACTTCTGGACAGCCCTAACTGAATGTTGATCAGTAACTAGATTCAGTATGCATTTATTGTTGGTAGATGTTGGAAGCCTCCTCCCTTGTTTACGCTCTGGCCATATAGATTCAGTACTATATCATCATTTCTGCCCGCTCATTGCAGTCACATGCATATATATCAAATGTGATAAAAAGCAGTTAAATAAGTTACTAAATCCATTAGTGATTGAAAGTATGGCCAAATAACAAGCCAGCAGGGTGTCGGACTGATATCAAGGTGCGGCTTCTGTTCGAATAAATGTTATAAAAATAAGTGTGCCACTGTAGTTTGAGTTTAATCTACTGGCAAAAAAGTCGTACTTTCAGGAGGATATGGTGCTACTAAGAGGAGAGATCTGCATGAAGTATTCTACATAATTATTGTATACTTCTTCAGGCTCTAAACCGCTGTGGTACTAGCCAATGGTCTTCCTCCTTCTCTTTCAGAACAGAAATTGTAATACTAAATCTGTTTATTTCTTTTTGTGTGTAGTTTAATGCCATTTGGAATGACCCTGATAAGTCTTCAAGGTTGGTGATCTGTCACACACGGTACATGAAGTGAGAAGGTTTTGCGATACTGTGTCACACGTGTGACAAAAATGTGAAACAGTACCAAGGGGGTGGATACGCTGTGTGCCGTTGCCAGTCGCTTCACCATACTGGTGGATACAAGTTTGGCCTCATTAATTTTAGATGGGGAACTGTGGAAGTCATCGCCGTCAGATCTTCGGCGATACCGAAGTGATATGCGCTTCGATAGAGAACCGGAAAGAAATAATCGGGACTTGCAAAGGTCCATCTTGGCCCATACATGGGCCCAGACGCTTAGGTGCAATAACGCGGACCTGCGGATGACGCCAACAGTGGCGGAGGAACTATCCGACGCCGGCCAGGTCAGTACTCTTCTAGCTCATATTACTTTACTTTATAATTCTCTTCTGTGCAGTATCGAGATGGTATGTGGGTTCCCTTTGAGACTTTTTTCCAATTGGAGGACGGGAGAATTATCGAGGACCATGAAATAATAGAAATCATCAAGGGGGTGAATGCCCAACTGAGAGAGGCGTTGGCCCAAGAAGTGCCATCTAAGAAATCCAACAAGTTCCCTCTGATAAATGCAATATCATCCTTTCGAGTGTATGGCAAGTACGGCTTGGGCCTCCCCCGCTTTTTTATGATGTTAAGATATTTGCGGAGGGATGCATGCCTGGGGTAAAGGCGGCATTTCTTGCGACCAACGACTGCAAGTTTGCTCGGGTGGTCACTAGACCATTCGTACAGCAAATTTACTCTGACACAGTCTGCAACGTCTTGGGAGTATCCATGGTGCCGGAGGTGGTGTTGGCTGAGGAAGTCATTGAGGGGATGTAGGTTGACAAGAATATAATTATAACTATAGTATATATGTACCCGTATATTCTATACATGTAAACTTGTACATAATACCGGTACGCTGTCTCAAGCGTTGTATCAACACAGAAGACCTCCGTCTCCGAGCGGTGGCTCACCTCTTCAACCCAGCTGTCTCAAGCGTTCCACACGATGGCTTTGTCGCTCTCCCCACGTCTAGAGGACCTGCCTCAAGACCTCGCGCATCTCCACCATCGTCGTCAGAATCTGAAGCACCACGTAGTAAGCCAAAAAGATCTAGAAGGTCTCCACCATCGTCATCGGAACCTGAAGAGTTCAAGAAGCCAAGGAGACGACCACGAAAGTACTCGTCATCACCTGCACAAGAGGTGCACGTGCGGAGAAGCAAGCGCCAGCGACAATCAGTACTACCGCAGCCGTCTCCACCTCCATCTCCATCAACATCTGGAGGGCGGCACGACAGCAAAGTGTACCTGCTGAAGAAGAATGCATCTGGCTCAGCAGCTGCCAGTGATGTCAACACACAGATGACATTCTTTGAACTGATGGGAATAGTGGAAACCATGCGGTCTGAAGTCACTGACACACTGCCACAGATGCAAGAAATGGCGGAAATTGTTGCCACGGCGAACTCGCACAACTACTGTCGTACATTTGAGAAACAGATGGACTCTACCCACAGCCAAACCTTGCCGAGATGATAGTATCGATGAATCGTGGGACGTATGTGCAGTGTAGTTGTGTCGCGCACCAGCAACTTACCGAAGATAAACCAAGGGATTACAAGCGGAGGTTGAGGCAACTGCTTAGAACAACCATTCCACTACATAGTGATACCGGGATTCTGTTTGCCCAAGCACTGTTGGAGCTGATATTAGATGAACTTGGGAAAACGAACTTCGTTGTACAAAAGTCCGGCAGTTTGGACAGTGTGAGTTACATGTTATGGGCAGAGGATACAGAGTACAACTTTAGAGGATTTCTGGACTTCATAGTTCACTATGAATCTAACACCATAGCCAACAGAATTCTAATTATAATGGGTGAGGTGCAATCGACCAGAGATGCAGCTATCCAGAATGCCATTTATGCAGTAGGGAACCTGGCAAAAATGCCACGAAAGGAACTGCTGGTACTGACATTTTTTAAGAACAAAGCAGCAACTACGTCTGTAGCACGCTTGAGGGATGGGTCTCCTTCCTCTAGCTACCCCAGCACTGACAGAGGCTTTGGGGGTTGTTACCCTCAAGTATTATGTTTCACCCCACCTGATGGACTTGACTCAAGTGAAAGGTGTCCAGGACCTGGCATACCGATTGAACCTGTATACCAATACTTCAACCTTTTGAGTCATGAATTACATATGAGATGTGTGATTTCATCTGGTGGTGGGTGGGGTGCATGCATGCAGTGTTCTTCTAGGACAGTTTTGGGGGGGGGGGGGGGGGGGGGGTCCTGACCCCCAAGAAGACGGCATGGAGGACAATAAGGTGTACTCCACAAATACAATTTTTTAGTAGAATTAGTACAGAGGGTGACAGCTAGGGCTATGGTGCTCAAACTGAAGAAGGTGCGAGAGGTACAATGATACGCATCTGACGTGCTAACTAGACTACACGTAATTTTATGCTTAAGCCACGAAAATCAAATCTTCCATGATATTCAGTGAATTTTGTAACAAGTTCAAGAGAAGGATGTGGAGCTATCTTTTCTGAGAGAAGAGCCATCTACAACCACAGACAATCACAACACATCTGCTAGCAGGCCAGGCAGCTAAGCAAACAGCCCTCTGAGGGATGCCAGAGCAGGCGAGACAATTCCAGTCCCACTCAACCCTCAGGAGCTGATCCTCCCCCACGAAAAGAGAGAAACAGAGCAACAGCTAAGGTGGCTTCGATCAGAAGTCAAAGAACAAGAAGATAAACTACAGAAGCTGAGAGGGCTAACAATAAACAATATTTTTAATTTGTTGCTGCTGAATTGAGGCATTTCCTAGCAGCGGGAAAAGAACTCCACAAAAAGAGGATATCCTCTCCTCCCTCCACCCTCCAACCGTCGTCTCCACAAGTACCTACCCCAGCACTCATGCACACACATACACGACAATGACAGGTTATAGGTTTAGATACAGAATTTTTTTGGTTTATGACGATAAAAAAATAAACAGGGTAACCATTCTGGGATACCTCGTGTATGCCTTTTAGCGCAAGTTACTCAAAACGATGACAGATAGTGCAAAACTTTATTTAGAAATGTAATTAAACCACAACGGACAGATAATGAGAGGACTGACATGAAGACAAAGTACACAGGGGTTACATGAGGAGATTACCACAATGGCATCCCTTATGATGAAGCAATGGATCAAGGGAAAAATTTGTTGAAGGATACCATTGTGGTAGGGCATAACATCCGAGTGATGAAAGAGCCTTGTGTTTCAAACTTGGCAATGTAGCCCACCGGGTCATTGACACAGCAACCAACACTGCACTAAACGATCTTCTTGTTAAATAACATATCTGTATGGTACCTACTAGTATTGTCGCCATCAATTTAATTTTGATAAGTGCAGCATCAGCTAAACGTAGCGTAGATTACTGAGATTTTTTTTACTTGCTCCATAATTTTTTAAATATGAAGTGTGGACAGATATTGTAAAAGAATGTGATATCAAAGTAGCCGGGTACACGTTTGACGACAAGAAAATGACTCCGAAGAGAATAGTAGCATCCTCTATCATAACCTTGTTCAGATGCAGGATATGTAGTTTAATACACCTCATATTGCACAGTGAGTCATGCATTCAGAGGGAATGCAGGTGATAGGTGTGACAGAAAACTTAGAATTAGGATGCCTCTTCTCAGGGGCGGATCTAGGGAGGGTGAGAGGTGGCAACAACTTGAGAGCATAACGCATTTGATGCTCTCATCAGATTTCAAGTTGTTGAAGAAGGGATCTGAAGTTCCTGTGAAGGGAGCAGAGAAAACAATATAGCAAAAAGAAATCGGCGCTAAACCAAATATTGATGAGTATTGTGTTACTTTAGTGATACTGGCCCGTAAGCACAATGTCATTGACAGCATATTATATGACTGCAGAAGAGAACCAAATAAAGTTTATTTTGTTCAAACTTCTTCATTGGCTTTTTCACGCAAGAGAAAAGGTATAGAATACTTGCACCAAGACCCGGTAAAGAGATTCTATTGACATGTCAAAGATCATGAAAAAGATACACGCCCTCCAGTTTGTCAAGATGAGAGAGCTGCCTCCAGAAAAGTGGCTGGAAGATAAGAGGAAGCCTTTAGTCACTAATATTTTTACATGGTTACAGGGATACACATCAGTATGTTCCACTGACTTGATCTATGAATTTTCAACCACACGATAAATTTGCTCAAATAGTGTAAATTGTAAGTACTGTGGCTATTTAAGAATGAGGACTAACATTAATTTTTATAAATAACTCCAGGGGGGAGGGGGTTGGGGGCACATGAGCACAAGATTTAGAAGTTTAATGGCCCTTGATGATCCAGGGTATAGCATATCAGGGTACTGTAGCTGACTCAGTGAGCCAGCATATGTAGTCATATCATAGTGAATTGTTCCCCTCAGAGCATCTATATAGACAATAATAGCAAAAGGCAGTAGTTTATATACGTCAATTCTAGGCAAAAATGCATATGGCTATTTATCATTGCCCAAGTACATCCAGACCTACGAATCGCATCCAGTCACGATTGGCAAAGCTTAGAATTATTGACAATGTTCATGCTACAACACTGCAGATGTCAAGTGACATCTTTTCTCTTCCAAAATTGATTACCCCAGTGGGTTTGTGTGTCCAAAATGTGGTGACCAACCAAGAAGTGTGGTTTGTGATGCAACGTCTTTAGCCTTTCGCCGTCAGCTGTTGCCAACTGAAGACGTATCAACATGTACAGATGATTGTACACTACTACAAGGATGGTATGCATAATTATATAAGATTATACTTTTAGATTTATGTGTTCGTCATGATACATTGTAGCTCATTTTATTTTTATCTTCATGCAGCTCTATTCATGACTGAGTATTCATTGATGACCACAAATGTCATCAGTTGTTGAAAAACTATGCTTCCACTGCTACTGATGACAATATACTTGCATGTTATCTTACTTCACAGATTTGGACCATCTATTAACGTGCTTAGAAGAACATTGTCCTGTTCTTGCAAATCTTATAATCCATATGGAAAAGCCTATTCCTTGCCCATCTGTTCGTTCCAGCTTACTCTCTAATTTGTCAACTATGTCTCCTGTCTGTGCTCTTCTGACTCCAATTCCACACGTAATCAATCTTATAAATGATCTCTGTAATGGATTAGAAGCGAAAAAATTTCCTAACAGTGGCAGCTCTTGCAGGATAATTCGCCCATTTTGCATGATTTACTCTGCAAAATTGGACCAGAAATACATTGCTCCCATTAGAATATTGGCCTTTAGTAATTGGTTCACAAAGTACAGCTACCATTTGTGTCCACTCCTTTGCATCCTTGTGTTCCAGCATCAGTCTCAGCACAAACCAAGGGTAGCAAATCCTACTTTCCATATTTGCCTGTGTTACGGAAGCGTCAAAGGTACAAGTCTGACAAGCAAAGGGATACATCGTGTTGTACCATGGTCATCCATCTCTCTTACCTGGAATATTCACGGTATTCTGCCCCCATGGTAAGTAAGTGAAAATTACTACTTGTTTATGACAATACCATATGCTTGCCTAGGTATATGCTATGGTTTTGAGCTAATGCTCTCTCATGAATCACCAAATATACCTTTCACTATATTCTGTACTCGATTTATAGCAGGTAAATAGCATAATGATTACCATCAGATTCTTTACGCTGACATACTCATCAAGGTTTATTGTATAGCACCCCAGTACATTGTGTATGATAATTCCTGTGGACTACACACGTACTGTCTTAACAGAGATCCCAAATATTTTTTTAAAACATTCAAGTTTTTCGTTGACAGATTTTACTGGATTAACCACAGAGGTAAATCTAGCTGGAAAGAATGGTCTTGTAAACATAGTATCAATGTCAGGAGACAACAAATTCTCATGCTTAATGTCAATAACCAGTGCTATAACAGCGATTGAAGTAGGTGTGGGACGAAGTCCCCAAGTGATGTGCCGTAAGTCGTCACTTAACCTTCCCAAGAAATTAGGGGAGTTGACAATAATTCCTGGTACTGATACATAACAAATGTAATTTTGTAGGATGTAGTAGGGCGTATAACATAGACTACTACCCTTCACTTAGTCATTAGAACACAGAAGTTAATGAATAGGCAAACTCCAGTATCTCAATGTTGAAAAGTCAACTATCCTACATGAATGAAAAAAACTTTTTTAATCCATTTGAAACTATTTTTATGGCAGAGGAATCAAGCAAAGGTTAAGTGGTATGTGTATTGATGTGTAAGATGATAATTATATATTCTGGTATGCCCAGCATTGTATCATAATTAATTTTATCTCAAAACATTTTTGAGGTTGCATATTCATGTATTAATTTTTGTGACCTCTGTGGTGTGCCGCACAAAAGTAGTAGATCGTGTCAGGATCATGTGTAAAATGTTATCGTCTAAATTAGATTGACACAATCACAAACTACAGCAATTAGACTTAGCTCCTGTAAGCCCTGAACAGGTATGTCCTGCCTCTATAGCTAACCCTGCACAACCAAGTATTTAATAAGCCAACAACAGTCACTAGAGGAGAAACTCAAATCAGAATACAATTGGAAAGTTACCAAATCTATGGAATGTCCTTGTCGGGGTGCTGGTCCCATTACCAAGTACTTCAACTTCAGTGATAGAGACAAGCTTGCCCCCAATGCTCTCCCACTGCCAAGAGTTCTCTTACAACAGCAGCATCAAAGGTGCACCCACTCTCCACCACTCCTCCTACTATCATTTTATCCTCCCTCCCTTGTATTATAGGTCGCACCATATCCACTGCGGTATGTGCCTTTTCCAAATTCCCAAATTTTACACCATCCTCGGGGGTCAGCAGGCCTCTGCAGTAGCAGCATACCAACATTACTATACCCAAACCCGCAGCACCACGCCCATCCCACTCTCTTCGTCATAGCTGGCACTTAGATATCACTCCCAACAGAAATTTCAGCCTTAGTACACCGCAGCACCACGCCCATCCCACTCTCTTCATCATAGCTGGCACTTAGATATCACTCCCAACAGAAATTTCAGCCTTAGTACACCGTGGCAATCTAAAATGGAGGTAAGGATCTGACCATTTCTGTGCATGTTTATTTTAATAATTTAGTAATCGCATTTGATATTATATATTAATATATTGGTGCACTGGCTTGCTTTGTCTATACTTGTGTAGCTATATTTCCATTGTCTTCACTTGCAGACCCCTGGTTGCACACCAGCCTCCCCCCATAACTAAAATCTCTTAGTAGGTCGAGAGATTCTCCCTCATTGCAGCTATTCTATGCATGCGCTTCCATGACAAGCACCAGAGAGCATTGGGCATACCAAATCACTGTAGGAATGGAATTATGATGGATAAAGTACGACCATTAATTCCATCGTGAAGTATTGATCCAGAGAGACCTAAACTGGTCAGTAACCAACGCGCAACTCTACAAGATCTTTACTGGCTGAGCAAGGTCTATCTCCCGGTGTACATTCTGCCTCCAAGATGATCACACCGTAGCTTCCTGCCCCACAATCCGAACCAACTGGTCTTTGGATGGTTTCCAGATTTCCAGTTTTGATGTAAAAACTGATAAATGTAGTCTTGCAGACCTAGCACTTTCAAGTACCTATCAGTATAATTAAGTATGATTCCAGCAAATTTAATTCCCGATATGATAATAATACTAGCATTAGCAGCTGCATTATGTTCAGGTCTGAAGAGCAGATTGATAAAGTTATTGATAATTATTGGACTGTAATGGCTGCTAAGAAAATAAGAATGCAGCCAAGTTAATAGGAATGTGCACATTTAGAGTTGGGCCCGTTCTCTTTCACCACCTCTGTGTTCCTTGAAAGGAAGTAAAAATAAAATGCTATACTATGTCATTGTTATCCCTTCCCCAAAAAGAGAGATTAGGAATATCAGAGATGTTACCAACTGAACACTCAGTTCTTGCTGTCAAAATGTTATTGCACGCTTAAGATAGGCAGAGAAGTTACTTCAAAGTTATTGTAATTGTGATAGAAGTCTAGCACTTTCAAACACAGCTCTGTATTTACGCATCCACACAGGCAGACAGAAGCCACTTTTAGCATTGAATAGTAGGCCTTTTGCTGTATTTTCATGTAGCTATAGATGAAGCACCCATGAATCTCGAGGCATAACCACAGCCACCCAGCAGTCCCAGCAGTTTCTATCCCTCTCCGCCCAGCCGCTCAAACTTGGGATGTGTGGGGCTGGGAACAAGACTATGACCTATTTGTGGTATGGATGGTGCCATGGTGCAGTGGCCGACAATCACAGCGTTAACCACGGCATTGCTCAGAAATCTGCTCCCTCACGTACTCCTCGGTTGATCAGGCTGCAATCATCATGTCTCAGTTGGGGCCTGACGCACTCTTAGCCAAAATAGATATCGCTTATGCTTACAGGAACGTTCCCGTGCATCCTTCCGATCACCGCCTACTAGCCATGCAATGGGATGGCTCCATCTTTATCGATACTGTACTCCCCTTTGGCCTCCGCTCCGCCCCGAAGATTTTCTCGGCCTTAGCTGACACACTGGAGTGGATTTTCCGGCACAACGAAGTCTCCCACGTACTGCACTACTTTGACGATTTTTTCACAGCCGGAACAGCGCACAGCTCACAGTGTAAAAGCGATTTAGACAAAATCATTCAGTTATGCGAAAAACTCGGCTTCCCTCTATATAACTGCCGATAAAATCGAAGGCCCATCATCACATTCGTCTTTCTCGGCATTTTGTTGGACTCGGAAATGAGATTGCCCGAGCAAAAGCTGAGCAACCTAACCACCATGGTCTTGCTATGGCTGGACAAATCGGTATATACCCACTCCTCATTGGCCACCTAGCATATGCCACTCAAGTCATACCAGAAAGGAGGCCATTCCTCCGCAGAATGATCGATTTAGCCTCTTCTTTCAAACATCTAGACCACCTCATCCACCTGAACGCCGAATTTGAATCCGACCTGATGTGGTGCCACCTGTTTCTGCATACATGGAATGGCATCTCATGCCTGCACATCCATACTCGATCCCCTCTCGATATCGAGTTCTACACTGACGCCTCTGGTAGCTGGGGTTGCGGAGCCTTCTATCATCCATTCTGGCTGCAGCTGCAGTGGCCAAAATTTTGGCATCAATATCACATCACAGTCAAGGAATTGCTACTTATCGTTCTCGCTGTTGCTATTTGGGGCCAATATTGGTCCAGAAAGCATATTTTGTGCAGATGCGATAACATGGCGGTAGTCAATATCCTATACTCGTGGTCTAGCAAAGACAACGCGATCATGCATTTGATCAGATCCCTGCATTTTTTCTTAGCGCACTGGAACATCAAGGTTAACAGCCTCTCATATCAGAGGAAAATCCCATGTCTTAGCAGATGCTCTCTCCCGTAACTCCATGCAGGTATTCCACAATCAAGCTCCTACAGCTCTCAAGCAGGGGTCTACCATCCCACTGATACTCCAAGAGTTGCTGATAACGGAGAGACCAGACTGGTGCTCGCAAAGTTGGAAGCGGAAGCTCAGAACCTTCTTGTCAACGGTATAGCCCCCAGCACCAACAAAGTCCATTCATCGGCTAAGATAGCATTCCTACAATTGTGTCAGACTGAATCTCAGCCCGCTCCCAGCTTCAGAACACACCCTGATTCTCTTTAATCAATCTCTAGCAGCCGCCGGAATCGATCCACAATTCTACAAAGGTCACTCTTTTCGAATAGGAGCTGCTACAACAGCATCGGCCTTGGGAATTCAAGACACCCTCATTCAGAAGATAGGTAGATGGACAAGTGATGCGTTCAGACTATATATCCGAGCCCCACCTCAGAAACTCAGCCAGGTCTGCCACATTCTGGCCCAGCATCCCACTAACCGTTGAATTGAACTATGAATTATTGTGCATTCCATACTCACTTTGGTTCAATCATTGTCTTATATTGGTGTATTTTGACAATTGTTTTTGGGAGGTTGTACGGTTGGGGGGGGGGGGGGGGGGTTCAGTACGGGGAGGAGGAAGGAAGTTTTCACAGGCTAGAGCAGAACGAAAATCTTTGGGAGATCACAACCCCCACAAAAATTATTTTCAATATTCTCCTCAGGGGGTAAGCCTAAAGGGGGTGGACAACCCAGATTGTTACTACAGAATATTATCCAATTAAGAGAAACAGCCCTCTACCAGTAACCATGACAACCAAAGGCGTGGCTACGCCAATATGTGCTATGGGTCCAGTAGGGATCTTTTATGGGGGCAGCCCCCCGCTATTATAGTCAAGAATACGCCTCCTCCACTGGCAATTGTTATCAAGGAGCAGACTCCTTCAATTACATGACCTCTAGAGAGGAGCGGCAGCTTCCGCTCACATGCATATGGCGAGGTCAGTTATAATTACGGAGGGGCAGCCTCCTCCGTGCGCAGTGAATGTGATCCTGGTACTGCCCCCAAAGCTGTCAAGAGAGTATACTACTCAGTTGAATTGATTGACAGTGTATACCACTCCACTGACAGACATGCCATTCTTTACCTACTAGCAGTCAATTTCAATTAGGCAATTAATTAACACGATATTTGTAGTGAATAGGTCCAATAGACACCATCTAGTGATCTGTACAACACCACAACACAATCACTGGGCAGGTATTATTAGCAACTTCGGTGCTTACAGGTCAGGTGTACAACAAAACAAAGAGACACAGACAGTATTTCCTCTAGGATTGAATATGAACAGGGTGGCTCCAGTGTCAGCATCACACTACATAAAGGTAAAGATAGCAATGACACTAACCACAGTCAAACTTAGGCTGGCTAGTGAGACTAACAATCGTACCAGCATTGTGCCCAACTTTGCCTACGAACTAGTCTTCATTTCTGCATGCAATGTTAAGTCCACCACACCTTGGATTGCAGAGATCATGAGTTGGAGCAGCATATCTAGCTCTGTCTATTTAAAATTCTTTGCCACTTCTCGTGTCATTGAGCTGACTCTGATTAATGCAGGTTTTGTCCCCTCCCACCTCTTTTACATGTGATTCAGCAATAATAACAATAACTAGCTATATAGCTACATGTATGTCTAGATTGAATACATGTGTAAATTTCGCAATTCGCTAAATACAACAGCATATATTATTATATGGAATGAGTGACATACCATACAGCGGGCACACTTCGCCCTGTGCAACACAGGTTGATGTGGGGCTCGCTCAGGCTTGCATGGCCTCAAGCATGCAGGTGAAATATCTGGCCCTTGTACAATTGGATTAGACTGTAAATACAGTCTCATAATATTTAACCATGTAAAACCCAACATCAAATTTCATAAGCTACAAATCAACATCTTTAAGAATGATCGCATGCACATGAAATTGTCTCCATAACTTCCAGTAGTTCGCTAAGATACCACTTAAACATCTTCAAATACACAATAATAAGTACAGAAGCTATTTATAGAACATGGATGAATCACCACCTGCTCTTAAGTGTGCTATTATTACAATACGGCACGACAAACACAAGTCAAAAGGTTAAAATCACGCTATTGAAACTCGCCACATGGAATTCTGGTCTTTCCAGCATACATAAATTTAATGATGCAAGTGAAATTATTACTTAGAACATTATTATTACTGTTTGACATGTCGCCTTACCTTATAGTAATTATTTCTATAAATTGGCCGAAACAACAATGCAATTCTTTACCCGCTAACATTTACTATACACACTATAGAACATTAAAATAGGACAATCCTGTATCACTTCTCCATACAAATCCAAACAGAAAATGTATAGAACAATGGAATAGGATGATCCTGCATTATTTCTCCATACAAATCCAAACAGAAATTGTATAGAACATCAAAATAGGATGATCCTGTATCATTTCTCCATACAAATCCAAACAGAATATGTATAAAACATTAGAATAGTACCACTTTTCCATACAAATCCAAACAGAAAATGTACAGAACATTAGAATAGTACCACTTCTCCATACAAATCCAAACAGAAAATGTATAAAACATTAGAATAGGATGACCCCGTATCACTTCTCCATACAAATCCAAATAGAAAATGTAGGGAACATTAAAATAGGACAACCCTGTATCATTTCTCCATACAAATCCAAACAGAAAATGTATCTGTAAATAATGGTCACCCAAGGTATCATTGCCATAGGCCCCACTCAAACCATACCCCATCAAGCTATCAAGTATTAATTGGGGAGAATGCACTGCCATCCTCTCTCCTCCTCCCTTTACCTACCTGGTGAGCACTATCTCTCCAACCAGGCCCCTGATGGCATCGTCATGGAAAGATCGAGGACGATTCATGTAAAGGTCGTTGAGGAAATCATAGACCGTGTCCGTTCGGAGGATCTTGTGGGTCACCTCAGCACACAGCATGATCTGTTTCTCGTACTGCTGAATGGCAGTAGCAAATCCAGGCCACAGTTCGAGCCTACAGGAGAAAAGGTTCTTATAAATTCCCTTTGCAACCGGGTACACACCACACTATGCATGCAGGCATCTATTACAAAATAAGCAAGTAACTATACCAAAACATCAATACCTTAAGATTCTAATTTTTGTGTTACTATTTCTGTGGATTGGCCCAAAATTTCAATCTCTACCTGCTTACGTTAGCTATAGTCATACAACACTCAAGTCCGTAGACTCTGTACCATTTCCACATACAAAGTGCAAAATGTAGCACTCACAAGGATTTGAAAACTTGCCTGCAAACAATTGTCACTTTAAGGTCAAACACAACTAGGAGTCTCTCTCTCTTTGCACTGGCAGCAGGAGCTACGAAATTATTAATACTCCATGTGATTTTTGCGCATACCAATCCGTGTCAACGTGGGTGTGTCCCCGTACATTTGCTATGCTAAAAGATAAAAACAGCGGGATCGTCAAGGCTTCGCTACCTCAACCATTGTAGTTTCGATAGCTAGTCTCATTCACAGTGGATTGGAGCAGTGATCCTGGAGGTTCACCATTGAAAATTGCCATCCAGGTTAACTATGGGAATAAAAATGATGACTCAGCAGTTTATCTTGGGCATGTAGGCACTTGATGCTTTAGTACCTCTGCACTGTCAGTATATAGGCGCACTCATACACACACACACACACACACACACACACACACACACACACACACACACAAAAGTTATTCACACACAGACTTGTCACAGCTGACACTATTGACCAACAGGAGCAAGCTAATTCAATTATCACGCCACACTACAAAAATTAGATAGTGAAACACATAAATCTGATAAGAGCACCTGAGATAGTTCCAAGGTGCAGCCCCCATTAACAAAGTCACCCAGGTGATACTATTTGGTCGAGGGGTCCCAGACACATAAGACAAGCCGATAGAGAACTCACTGATGTTCAGGTATCTTGACAGGCATGTGCTTGTTGTAGAAATGACGACCAACCAATTGCATATCCAAGTTGTGGAGGAGCCTAAAAAACGCAGTAAAAATACATTCAGGCATGCACTTTAATTAGAAGATAGGGAAAAATGGCAGTAAACAAGATAATCAGGAGACAGGCAGAGAGATTAGGGTGGGAGTATAGGTGTAAATTAAGGTGCCTAAGTAATGATCTTGTCCTTATGAGAAAACCAATCAGTTATAGCTATTCAAAAACTTGGGGGACATACACTGTGTTTGCAGCTATTAAAAAGGGTAAGCATACTCACTCGAATCATCTCTCATACCTGCGGAAGATGATATTGAAAAGTTGTAGGCACACAGGGTTGCTTGAACTCAGCTCGTTGGTGAGGGTGATGGTGATCTTGACATCTTCTCCCTTCTTGGTCCTCACCTGGAGCTCTGTCACTTCATCTTGGAGCCGGATCGGAAGGAAGAGGACCATTCCATCAAAAGCTTTGACAGTTCCAATTACCTTCTCCTGGGAGTAGAGTAAGCCAATACGAAGCTTCTTAAACTCGAGGTGAGGGTCATACTTCACGGCATACTGGTAGAGAGACGTGTTTGGGCGGCTACGCAGCACAACATAGTTAGACACCACGTTTATATGTGCACCAGTGGTGCCAGATTTGTCGACTATATGCTCGGGTCTTGTGTGCATCTCGACCTGAGCTCTTCCTCTGCCTCCGCGCCCGGCGGCAGTGGTTGGTTGCTCCGGCTGCTTCGCTGCACCGTTGGTGACCTGCATCCTGGCCATTTGCTCGGTAGGTGGCTGTGGCTCCTCTCTCGGTGGTGGAGGTTGCTGGCGTTGTTGCTGCTGCTGTTGTTGTTGAGCGGCAGCGCCGGGTGGCGGCCCAGCTCGACCTCTCCCGCGGCCGACTTGTTGCTGAGTGGTGTCAGTTGGTGGCCTGGTCGGTTCTCCAGGTCGACGGGTCTGTGCAGGCGCCCCGCCGCGGGACCTGCCTCTGGCACGGCCTCGAGCACGACCAGTCATCGCAGAGTTTCAGGCTAGTGGGTAAGCGTAGAGTGGACCCTTGTTCAGGGAGAGCTGAAACAGAAAGTACAAATCAGTTTATCTGCTTTTAAGCATTGCATCCTATGGGGAATATTTAAAAACTTTTGGTCGACTTACATTCACCTAAAGTTCAGCTACTTCTCTCTGTCTCTAGCTCTTTCTTCTTTCCACGAGGCATTTGAGCATGCGCATGGACACCCCGCGCGGCGCGGGTTGGTCTGGGAACGAGACTACAGCTGGATCCAGGGTCAAAGTTGATGGTCAGGCTGTAACATGTGTTTAGACATACGTAGTTAGATGCGGGGTGTGGCTTGTAAGGCTCAGTAATTAACTATCGGGTAGCTCTGCCCACATACTGCTCACAGTCAGCTGTATTATTGAAGTATTCAAGTAGTTTCTAAGATGTCTGCAGACTTGGACGTTGAAGAGGACCACTATGCTACAGCGGCAAACTTTGGCGGTGATGCACAAGACAGCGAAAAGGCTCCGTTTGTTACGAAAGTGACCGTCCCGGAGAGCATCAAGCGACGCGTCCCCTCCAAACACTATGTAAGAGCCATCTGATTCTCTGTCATGCATTGTAGCCGTTTCGTAGAGTGCCTGCCAGAGGCGCATTGAGTACTGATAATCTAGGCTGTGTTGCAAGATTAGACTGTAGTGTTTTGGCTTGATCGGAAAAGCTACTAGACGAAAGCAGTTAGGGCGTGGATCCCTCAGCAGGTTGGAACTAGCATAGCTAGTCAATGCAAACTGTACTTGACACATACACTCACCCTGTCAGACAGTCGATAGCAGTTAATAGCAGCAGTAGATAGCGAAAGATGGAATTAGACTTGCTTTGAGCAGCAGTGTAGCTGAGTGTTTATAGAAAGTGTAAATAGGTACTAAAATGCTGACCAGTTCATCAGTTGCATTCTCTCAGTCACTGTGTACCTAGATAAGCAGTCATACACTGTTTAACGCACTCTAGCAGCTGACCTGTGTAGTGCATGTTGCATAGTGTAGTGCGGTGTGTGTGTGTGTGTGTGTGTGTGTGTGTGTGTGTGATGGTAAGAGCTGAGCGACATGTCATCATTATTACCTCTCCCCATTCCTCCACCCCCTTTTGTCTCTGTGGACCAGGTCTACAAGGTGGTCATCGAGTGGTCTAACGACAGCACCGTCATCATCTATCGAAGATACACTCACTTTTTTGACTTTCTGGTAAGTCTCTGACTACCTTATTTCACCGTCTCAATCAAGTACTCTTCCTCCTCCCAATGCATGTGCATTGCACCCAAAAGACATTTGTTTCTATGTTTCAGTATAGTGAAGCACAGAAGGTGGGAAAGGGCCTGTGACTAGTGCTATCAATTTATTTGTCATCCCCATTGTACTGCATGGTGCCAGACACTGGCTAGCTCTTATCTGTCTACTTCAGCTCATTGAAGTGGTCAAGCAGGGAGTTATCAAAACTGAGCACTTTGAACTGCTTCTTATGGGCAGATCCTGCCCACTATGCATTGTGAAGCACTGAGCCATTTAGGGAGCAGGTTCTGAGAACCTACTGCCATTTGAGTGTGAGTCAATGATAATATAGAAACAGTGTCAGCTGCTTAGCCAAGGCAAGCTTGGTATCAACAACAATAAAGGTGCCAATGCTTCATCTCCTTTTGTCTTACCAATGAAATTAGTTGTCTTCTCTAGTTCCGTCAGTGTCAAACAACCACCAAGCTGTCAGCATAGCTGTACGAACATTGAGAAACTTTGCTCTCCTGTCAAATCCCATTTTCTTTTACATGCAATCTACACAAGCCTATTGCTAGGATAGTCGTAGACCCCTAAAGCCACATGGTCTCTGAGTTTGTGAGTAGGATCTCTGCCAGCCCAGCATCCACATGTGGCAGGAAGGAAGATCCATGTTTGGGTGTCTGGTTGGATAAACCTGACACCAGCCAGCTGGGTCCAGCCACAGGGCCCACTGGTTATAATATGACCTACCACATCAGTTGCCAGAGGGTTTTGTGGTGGCATGTGGCAAGGTCAAGCATACTATTATGCATGGGGAAGAGCAGTTGATATAATATGTGTGCCTATATTGTACTCTAGACCCAGAATGCAGAGCCATTTCTATATTATTGCTTCTTTATAATATTCAGGGTTTATCTGCATAGAGCCCAGCAGGGTATGTTTCCCCCCCAAGAGGTTCTGTTCCCCCCCCCCCCCCCCCCCCCCAAATTTTCAAAAAATTAATTAAAACCTGGACTAATTATGTTGAAGTGTTACTTAGGTGCCTTTATGGGAGCATTAATATTAATTTATGCTTTAGCTTCCCGTGCTTTGCGTGGGAGGGGCACATCCCCCTCCCGCACCCACCCCCTTGGGCCGCCAAGGCGGCCGATTACTTCAACTTCTCCCATGTTTCCCCCCCCCCCCCCCTAAATTTTTGGGCCAGATAAAACCCTGATATTATATCCTATATACTGTTGTGCCTCATCCTTAGTATTGAATGTGCATTAGCTGGGAAGATAATTAGTCAACACTGACACTAATTGTGCATGGATTGAGAAGCAGCATCTATATTATTCTATGTGTGGTTCAACATAATATAATCTATATACACTTTCAATGCTGATAGTAGAAAGAAAATACCCGAGGTAGAAAGAAACAGTGGCCTATTATGACCAAGCTATAGCTAGGAGATCTTGAGCGTAGTAAGGTTGACAGTAGATCTAGAGTGGCATAAATGGTTATAGCCTTGGGATTTAGCTAAGAGGCCAGCCATGGCCTGGTATGGCCCATTCCTGGTGTGTGTGTGTGTGGGAGTGGCAGGTCATGCTTTGGGTATTAGCACCAAGCCATGGAGAGTCTGGGACTCTGTAACAAAATCAATGCATCCAATTAACACGCTATAATGTGTGCAAGGGAGGGAGAGAGAAAAGGCAGTATTGTTAGTAGTATGATATCAGAGGTTTGTCTATAAAAATTGTGTCATGGTCCGTCGAGTGTGTGATTGCATGCTTCCATAAGCTGGGAGTGAGAGGCAGGCCTGATTAACTGGAGAATGTCATTCGTTGATCATAACGTGGGCTGCCCCACTCAACATACTGTACACACTGTACACTCCCTACCTATATAGTCTCCCTATAGCTAGGCCTCTCATACTGGCAAACCTGCACAAATAATAACACTAGTACTCAAACTTATAACTTGTATTGAGCTCACAAACCTCCTTAGCTGACGACTAAAGAGTGTACTGATAGTGATTAAGTTTCATTAGAGTGATTAATAATTGTAAGTACATAACTAAGATCCATATGTGCATATTATAACAGGATAGTGCCATGCCATGCACAAGCATGGTTAAAATTAGAGCAGTAGGCTAGGGCTGGGAGTGCTTTGATAAGAGTGGTAGGTGTAGGTGTATGTGTTCCCTTGCCACACAAAAAGAGACTACCTTTTTTTAAAGTGGTTGTAGGAAAGAGGCCCTGGGTGTGTGATGGAGGAGGGGGCTGCCACATGTGGTTGCTGGGGTGAGAGTGCCTTGCTTTGTTGTGCACCATTTGCCTTTTAATTTAGAGTCCATGTCTAGTATTCATACAAGTTGGTCCTGGCCACTTCTGACACTGTGTTGCATTATTAATCATTATAGTATCATGCTTGTTCTGCTGCAAGAGTAGACTACTATGTCTTCAGTCAGCCAAGCATTTATGAGCCTACTGCACTCAAGCATTTCTATTTTTAATGTGCATGATAATCGTTTGCATATAATTTGCATTATTGCACCTTCACCTTTAAAGAAGTTTACCTCAAGTTCATATTGAAAAGTAACCAGGAGTCAGTTGAAGTAATTTACTTAAATTGAGGAATTAGCAACCAGAAGGCTGCTAGTAAACGGATGGCAGGTGTAGCAGGCATATATGTACCATATTATTGGACACTGCCATCGATCAGATATTATTATTTATGTGTGTAGCCAGTGCATTGGAGCTGACTTCAACAGACTCGTATATGCTTCTGAGTTGCTCGGACGCCTATAGATGTCAAGACTAGGTGATTTTCGCGGCGACAATGGCAGATAGATCAGACAGATAGACAAACAAAACCAACTGCTTTACCCTCATGCACATGCATACGGGATAATGTCTATGAGTGCTTGTTCTATGATGGGTACCCACAGCGTAGTGATAACATTATACTCAGTGTGAATGTGGATGCATAATAATAACATACAGGGATCATTCTACTTCCTTGTTTATTATTCGGATTGGACATTTCAAACTTGTCATTGATTTAATTCTCATCAATTTGCATGATTTAGTATCCTGATCTCTTCCTTTCCGCTTTCTCTCTCTCTCCCTCTCCCTTCCCTCCTTCCATATCCAGGTGAAGCTGCAGCAGTTGGTCTCCTCTCTTGTTCAAAAGAAGGTAATTGAAGGTCCAGTCAACCTCCCTGAACTGCCAGGTACAGTTAATGACATAATGTCATTGCCAGTATCATCAACCTTCCATACAAAGCCACTCCTGGGTAACCTGATATCCCTCACATCCCAATTCATTCCCACAGCTGTGGATGATAGTCACATGTTCTAGTCACATACTGATAGTGCATGAATAATTGGGTTAAGTTTGTTGCTAATTGGAGGCCAGTCACACACACACTGCCTGAGGAATGCATTTATGATAATACATGTGTGTGTGTGCATGAGTGAGTTGAGTGGAGTGTGGAGTGGTGTGTGTGTGTAAAGAAGAGTGTTCTGTTTTGGTTGATACTAATTGTCCCAATAATTTCAGACAACCTTTCTATGGGATAACAAGTATGTTTGATGTCTTAATCATGCATGAGTTACTTGCAGTATTAAAGCTCACATACATGCAAGCGCAGCAGCACGAACTTTGAACCTGTTAGTATTACTTCGTAGACCACACCCCTCCATGGAGGTCAACAGCAGCTGCTCAAACTCACCATTGCAATGGCAACGTTCTCACTCTGTTGAATCTACCACCAGGCTATGACAAAGAACAGACCTCGTCTCTCGCTTCATTCGAGGCTTGCTGGCCTACTGAGCAGGCCTCTTGAAACGCATGGCGCTTTGCGCCATTCATTTGACAATGCATCTCTAGCACTGTGGCCACCGTAGTTTGTGCACACGGCACTGCAATTCTGACCAATCGTGGGCCTTCTGATCTTGTAGAAGAGTTCCCTCCAGGTTAGGACACGGACTATATAAGAAAAACGATTGTCTGAAAAATATTTTTCGTTGTATAAATGCGATAATCTCATTATGTTTAATATAATTGAGGATTGGGCAGGAGGAAGAATTTGCACTCACTTTTACCCATAATGTTTAAGAAATCTGCCCTAGTTTAATAACCCCCTGTGGATTGGATGCATACTGTAGTCACGGAGTATGCACACTAATTATGTGATATGATATCACTTTGCATTCCATCCAATCAATACAATGTGCATTGCTATGGACACTATTTGGTGTCTTGATTATCCTAATCGCTTCAAGTGAGCTGTTTTATGGCTTAATATTTGGGAATGTGCACACATACCTATACTACTATTATACAGGATGGAAAAGCCTATTATAATATATGTGTACCACATTAGAAAAGCCATGAATCTAAGCTCATGCACACATGCATGACACTGCTGCTAATGCTTCAGGAATTTATCCAATTACTCATTATAGTCAATCACTTTTAAGGCAGTACTTGTACCTTTATTAAAAGTAGTGCCATTGTATGGTAAGCACCATGGGACAATGTGAACTTGATAGGGTCTGGGTTGAGAATGTGATCACATGCTCTCTATTTGTGAGTAGTGTTGATACATCATTTTCCTTAGCATATTATTGTGTGGGTATCTCAGTAACATATAAGACCATTGTTTTGTCTCTGTGTATATATAGTGAGAAAAATAACGGTTGGATATAGAGACCATTGAATAATATAGCACTCACTTATACTGTCTCTTTAAAAGTCAGTAGCACAATCTGGTCTATAGCCTCGAGTTGACAACTTATGTCTCTCTTTCTCTCTCTCGCTCTCTCTCTTTGTCTTTCTCTCCTCTCCCTCCCCTCCCCTCCCCACTCCCCTAGGTCGGGTCCTATTTGGTCGTCGTGAGGTCCACCAAGTAGCAGAGAAGAGAAGAAGAAAGATTGAGGAGTTTTGTCAGGTGGGTTTGTAGGAGGTAACCATAGGCAGCAGCTGCAGTTATGTCTAAGTATAGGTGGGAGTGTGTTGGAATTCATAGAAATATCTATGCCCATATAAGACAGTCTGCACCCCCTGTCAGCTGAAGTTTGTCTGGTTTGTTTTGACCTTCCCCTTTCCTTGTTTGGACTGTGGCTAGTGGCATGGTTACCATAGTCGTCTACTGGGCACACAACATCAACCATCACTTTTTATAGCTGTTGTGGGCCTTCCTTATACAACACACCCCCACCACCCACTCCCACTCCTCATCCCTCTCCTTCTATCTACCCTCCCCCCCCCACTCCTCACTCCTCACTCCTCTCCTTCCACCCCCTCACTCCTCACCCCTCCTCCACTCCTTCCTCCCCCACCCCCCCCCCCACTCCTTGCTCCCTTTTTATTCCCTGCCCTCTCCTTATTAACTGATTCTCCTGCATGACCTTGACTGGTTTATAAACCCCTAGTATGTGATTACTTCAAGATCAGCATGGGTGGTGATGAGCACAGACACATGTGATATGCTTTCTTAGCTAGCTACACGACATTGTATTCTAGCATACAAGGCATGCATGTTGATTCTTGCATTCCAGTAAATTACCTTTCTATGGGAGAGCTCCTATATAATTTTCTTTTAATTTTGGAAGCTTTCACCCTAAAGGGATTGCACACTGGCATTACCAGATAGATTAATGGTCAAGTATGTGTACATACATGTATGCTATTAATTGTCCATGGCACCACCAGTACCATTATAATAATACAGGATGTATGTATACGTATCTGAATTGGTCATGAAATGCATGCAGAGATTTATAGTCTTGAAACTCGCTAACATCACAGTGGTATGGTATGAGGAAAGAGCCAGTGTTGCTCTATGTTGAAACCTACATGTAATGAACGGATCCGTCAAACAGATTGTGTTGGCTATGCCATGATCACTCAAAGCTAGGCTACCTTTTGGTAGCCAGAAACATCTACTAAGTGCGCTACTTGAGCAAGGGGTGACATGTTTGATACAGCAATAGAAACCATAACACAAGCATACCATAATAATATGTAGCTGCAGCTTTAAAAATTATGAGATTGAAGGATATTTGTACATTATGCATTACGTACATAGTAACGTAATAATATGTATAATATTATAGCAAAGATATTAGAGAAGGGATCGATGACTGGGATTTAAATTGGATAGGTCCTTCAAGCAACATTCTTGGCCTTGACTGTACCTGAGCTATGCCCATTCCCAAATTAAACCAAGCTGATCCATATCAGAGGCTGGTGCATGGGGCTACAGTGCAATGCCTTGTGAACCAGTTGCAATGATACACAAAGGATTGAGGAGCTAGAAACATTTAAATTCCACTGATACTAACTGACAGCCATTTTGCCAAAATTAATAATATTATTGTTTTCCCCCATCATGCAGCAACTGATTCAGCTTCCCCCTGAGATCTCCCAGTCCAGCCTGGTGCTGGGCTTCTTCAACACATGGCCCGACGACACATTACTCAGATCGTAAGTTCATGTATCATTAATTTTATTGTTACAATAATATTATGCAAAGATTGAGCTACATAGTTTCATCATGGTAGGTAGAAAAATCCCAGTGCATCTATTTCACTCCAACTTCTTCCAAAGAACGACACCACATCGGCATTGATCACAAACAGGTTCCCATTCTCTGCTCCATACGGGCCAAATACCTGTTTAGCACCACTGGCAGATCGTGTCAGGAACCCAAGCTGATGAATTCGACCATTTATATAATGAGTAGAGTGACGTCCAATCACAGCTATGATATGCTCTCCCTGGGCAAGGTTGATGCGATGTAGTACTGAGTCAATGGATGTTCCATGTAGAGGTTCTAGTACATCCTGATTTTGAGCATTCTTGTGGGTTACTTGGATATATCTGAGTGCTCCGCTTGCAACTTTGTCTCCAACATCGATTCGTTTAATTGCTGGGTGGCAAGGATCTTGGAAGTATACGCCTCCTCGACCTCCATACAAATTGGTGGAGTGACAGTTCAGTCCAGACTGTCTAGTATTTCTGCATGGAAAGGCGTGCAATAAAATTTGAAATTGCACCGCATATCATAAGGCGTATAGAAGTGGCCAACTAGTGCATGTAGTTAAAACATCAATATTGGGCGTCTTTCTTTAGATTGTGTTCACACGAAAGTGCCTGGACGGTTCCCCTAGGCTTTGATATGGTTATGAAAGTTGAATTAACACACAATATCGGACACAGGCTCTGGGAAGAGCAAGAGGTACTAATGAATCAACTGATCCGTAGTAATTGCTACCACACTGATCTGTTAGTAAAACAATTAAAACTGGTATACAAATCCTTGCAAGGTGCATATACATGTACATGTAGTTTGTATCATCACCTGCTGTGGTGGTTTGGTCTGTCAGTGATGTGAGGGTTGTCGTGGAGATGCCTGAGTGCTTCCTCCACGGTGAAGTTAGCCTCCACAAACTGCTTTACCAGATGCTCGCTGCTGTATTGCTGGACAGGCACTGCCAGTGTGCAGCTGTGGACCAGGTACAGGCTCAGGACCACCACTTGAAATACTGCAGCTCTGGAAAACATTTCTTCTTATTCTTGATTTGTAGCTCCTTTGCTTGTATGTCCTACTTTTGCTCCTGAAGTACCTGTTCAGGTCCTGACTTTTATAGTGGTAGTCTGACTCGAGAAGGCAGTAAACATGGTTTATTGCATCATTGAGGTCTGTGTCCCCATTTTCAGTATTTTACCTGTAATAAGTTCGAAGTCCATAATAGATTTTTGATGTAGATTGGACAATAACAAATGGGATAAGGGGGTCATAAGTTTAATGCTTTCCATTTTACTACCTCATAGAGGTCGTTGCACTTATACCAACAATGTTTACTTCAGACTTTAGAGTGGATCAGATGTCAGGCTAAAAATCACTCCAGGGACATTAATAATTATTATTTGTAGCATTATCCCTTCACTCATAGGTTCCTTAGTATGCATATACTTTCTTGCGTCTGGATTTCCTTCTTTTCTTCCTGCCTGTATTTATTTCTCCTGATAATAATATTATGATCTGGATCGGGTGTAGCTATTGACTATAATTATTATAATAATATTATATAGGGATGTCATCGCCATCACAGTGTGTGCACACTATCATACTTACATATGTAGCCCCGTGCTCAATTGTTGACGGTCACTATTTCTGATGGGGAAGGCCTAGCTTTCACTCCATGTTTGTTCCTCCCTCATATACATGTACATGTACTCCCACGTACTGTCTGTAGGCTGGGCAGGCCGTACTCTAAATCTGTAGTCACTATCATCTCAGGCAGCAAATCCTTTGTGGTATCAAAAGCCACACTCCCAACGAGTGTTGTGCATGCGCGATATGCTTTGGTATGCTGCACGTTGACCCCACCTACTCACAATAAAACAGAGACTGCACACATTGTGTACCCAAACGAGAGTGTATGCTAGCTTAGCTGCTAGATCTTGAACTCAGGATTGATGTCGAACTTTCCTAAAAAAAATGGTAAGGCCATGGCCTTACCAGCCTTACAGGCTCCGACGGCCTTGCATCTCAGTGCAGTCAATCTCCAAATTAAAATTTAGCCGCATGCATGTAAGCATAATAGCAGATGATTGAGGTGATCAAAATCACCTTCCTTGTTTGTTGTTTTATTGCCACTGCAACCCTCACTTTTGTGGGAGATGGGTTTGAATACTAGTCAGTAATCATCATCACATTTGTGTGGGTGGGATGCATCTACTTTTACTCTCGAGGCATATGGAATAGATTTTACCATAAATGACTAAGCCTGATCATGACCTAAACCAAACACATCCATTAGAGATACCATAAGAGTCTCTCCATCTCTATGGGCCACCCACACACTCCCTCCCTGCCTGCCTGAATAAACACATCCATCATTACTGCTATTATAGCTCTCTCTAACTGTACTCTCCCACACACAGTACGACAACCTAGTTGCCTTTGCCTACTCATCCCTGTACATGGCCTGATGCTACCTTGCTCACATCACTTAAATCATAGGTTTCATCTAATTCGTACAGTTCTTGAATTGTATGCATGCACATTACCAGTACTAGTACCAAAATAATACTCGATAATAAAATTCAACTGCTACAAGGAATTTCCAGATGTATGTACTAATAACACTGCTAGCTTCATCAGGTGTGTAGAAGAGTCCCAGTGCATCTGGGTCAGCTCCGCTCCTTCCAAAGAACAATACCACGTCAGCATTGACCACGAACAGATTCCCATTCTCAGATCCATAAGCCCATACACATGTCTGGCACCACTGGCGGATCGTGTCAGGAACCCAAGCTGATACATTCGACCTTTTCTAGAGGTAGAGTGACGTCCAACCACTGCTATGATGCGCTCTCCCTGATGGGGTTTAGCGGTGCCTGCATGGCTGAATATTCTATGTAGTGGTTCTATAGGACTTCCTGATATTTCAGTGTACAGCTGTGGACCAGACACAGGCTCAGGACCACCACTTGAAATACTGCAGCTCTAGAAGACATTGTTATCGTCCTTACAGAAGATGAGCTTCTTCACTTTTTTGCTCCTGAATTCAAGGTGGAGGTATTTCTGACCCTCCATATAGTGCAAGTCATGCCTTTTATTCTTTTGTAAAAGGATTCTATATGCTCCTGAATGAAGCCCACTGTAAGATCGCCACTCATTTTGCAGTTTCCACAAGGCTGGGCCATGCTAACCAGGGGCGTAGGAAGATGGTTTGGTGAAGGGGGGCTCTATAAATCTATAGGCAAGGGCAGTATGATCAGTGTGTATAAAATTGAGTCTAGCTATGTAACTATCAGAAAACATGGGGGGGGGGGGGGGCACCAGCTCCCGGAGCCCCCATGGTTCCTACGCCTATGCTAACACATACATATAATATGCAGTCATCTTAATCAAATCAAATGCTCTCTTGGTTTTAATTTCCAAGAAGCATTGAACATTAACTGTCAGGCTGACTTCAAATAGAAATTTAGATATACTAGGGTACCGTCTTTTACAGAGTGTGAGATTTTGAAACTAGTTATGTTTAGCTTATTGATTATTTATTTCTACTCAAATGGACATATGTACGTGTATGTCCATATAAGTGCTATATGACTGCATGTGTGTTTGTAGCGTATCCGCCCCTACATGTGTGCTTTATTGTTGTTTTGGCTATTATACAATTATGCAACAGGTGGCAGAGTTCCTTTCCTACTTACATGTTTATTGCTTTTGCCAACTGCTGTCTACCTTCACTTGTGTGGGACAGTGGGAGATACGTTGTCGCAGGGTTAGATAATCTAATTAGTAGTTAGTTATCACATGTGGGTGGGTGGGAAACGTTAGCTCCACCTATATCCTGATCCTTAAGGCATGGCATCGATTTTACCATAAATGACATGTGTCTCACCTGGACCAAACACCGGTACCTCCATTAGAGATGCCTCGGTCACCCACACACTTCCTCATTGCAAGTCCAATAGTGTTATAATATAATACAATAGCTCTCTAACTAACTCCCCCACACAACCACCTAGTTGCTTGTGCCTATATTCATCCCTTACTCTGAAAAGGTAGAATGCCACTACACTTGCAGATGAGGCAGCTTAAGGTAAAGTATAGACCTTATAGTCTCATTCTCAGACCCCACCCTCAACGAGGGAAAAGGGTATCGGGACTTTTCTTAGTTGTGCATTTACAGTAGCCTAATTTTCGTGTAAACCAACCAGGTCATGGCTTTAATTAAAGCTCACGCACCGATCAGATTCAAGGATTCAATTGTGTCAGTGCAGCCAGCCAGGCCAAGCGAATTGTACCAAGTCCCCAGATCCTTCCCCTCCTTGAGGGTGGGGTCTGGAAGCGCTACTAGTTACTCCTGTGATGTGCTCATACAGTAAAAATTTAATATATATTATATGCAGGCATGGTCGTGTAAGTATAGTTATATTAATTACCACAATAATATTATTACTATAAATGCCCATGTTTGATTCATGTTAGACATTAAACTTTTTGTGGGTATATTCATATCTTCAAGTCAACTTTACATCGATTCTATCCCATAGACATGACATTTTTCCCTCTCCCCCTTCCTCCCTCCTCCTAGGAACCCCTCTGCTCAGCCGGTCATATCCAAACCTGTTCTGACATCCCCTCCTCCGAAGCACCTGTCGTCCCAGTCCCCTCCCCTGGAGCAGTCGAAGGAGGAGTCCCCTCCCCCCGGCCCCTTCTCCAGTGTTGATGTCCCCCCACTATCCCCCCTAATCATCTCTCCCTCTATGATGGCCTCATCTGCATTCTCTAAAAAATCACACATTGAGCAAGGTTGGTAGTTGAAATTTCTAGTTGTGTGTTGGCTATATATACTGTATGAACTTTGCAATAAGAGGGCCGCTTGCATGCATGCAGCTATTACCAATCTTATATTTGGTGGGCTTGAATTACGTAATTACGGGCATGATACATAAAATTGAAATGCCAACAATTATTCTGTTAATATTATAGTGGTATATGCAAGATTGACCTTTATGATAATATTAAAATTAAAATCCATCTTATGGTATAATATTATACTAGCTTGCTTACAAGAGTATGCATGGCGAGGGATTCTATAATGTTTGTTTTGCCAACAACTTTACATTCTCTCGTTGGTAAATGGTCAGCTTGTAATTTCCAGTTTACACCATGCATTCTTACCTCCATTATGGGCGGTTTCTCTCCTCCTCCCCCTTCCCTTTCCTCCCTCTCCCCCTCCTCCCTGAGTCCTTCCCTGGCTTCTCTAAACACATATAAGGTGAAGGTTTTGCCGTACACAATTCACCCACTCACTCAAAGACAGCTGCTTAGAGTTTAAATTTTCAACTGATTGAAATGTGTGGTTTGTTTACCGCTGTCCCCCTGATGTTTATCCAATAGGAATCTACACAGAATGCAATTTTATGAGTGGGTTCACCTCAGTTCTCATTGGAAATCTGTTTTTAATAGCTTCACTTCTCTATCACTATAGCCGACTGACCCATTGCAGAGTTATGCAAACCCATACCCTGGGTCAGGTTTTGACAGCTTAATGAGGCTTGCTACTCATGTGTCCATAAATTCATGTAACCATAAATTATTGGTAGAGGCTAATGGCTCATACAGGTGTTTTTGGACATCCTGTATAATATACATGTACATGTGTAGATGCACATGCATGCACCATATGCTAGCACCTGTGCATACACTCATTGCAGTACACTTGCAATGACATAATAGTTGCAAGCTAGACCACAATTGGAGTGCGTGAGATGCATTGTTGAATGCCTCAGTTATTGGCCCATGACTGTTTCATCATTAGCCCACGACTGTTTCATCATTAGCATATCCTAGAGCCCTAGCTCTGTGCACACTCCAGCCAGCAATCAGCCTATAATCGTAACTATATGCAATGGCCAGCACAATATCTCTGTGGTCCTCCCTGGCGGCTTCATGCATGACATTGTGCATGTTTTATAGTCGTAGATTACGTATACCATAACAGCAATCAGTTCACCCTTTGGAATAGGGACAAATTTACATTTGAGTGCGGTTTCAAATGTGCATCACACGTCAGTCAGTATTGTGAACCACACTTTATTGAAGTGATGACCTGACAAGTATGGCTCTATGCACAGAGCTGTATGGACCCTATAGTGCACTGCTTTAAGCCCAGTTTAGAATACCATACTTAATAGAATACAACATATGAAAAAGTTGTGAAAAGCACGCGCTTTTCTGGTAAAGGTCATCAATCACGCCATATATACACGTTATGTGAATTCATATAATGCGTTAAATTAGATCATACATTAAGTGCGGTATGATGTAAAATCTCGCTTTGTGTTGGGTCACCTTTGTGTTGACGCTCGTCACAACACAAAGCAATGCAAGGATATAATTATAAGAGTCAGATCCTATCTTCATGTTTCTTGTCATTGCATCTGATCGCAAAAACTCATGAAAGTGGTATTAATATTATCACATTTTGCAGTCTTGATGCAATACAGCACATAGTCTTGTGAACCGAGCTTAAGGGGTGTGGGAGAGAGTACAAGTGGTTTGGGTGGTGCAGTTAAAGGGCATCCTCATTATGACTGGTCAACATTTCTCTTGGGAATGTAGTAAAATGGTTTATCGTCTCATCGATAGCGATGGTCAGTAAGGCTTTTGATATTCTCCTTGCCTTGTGTGTGAAACACTTGTCTCCATGGACTAGAGTTTTTGTTACTAGGCGATAATCAGCAAGGAGTAACTTGATTATCGTAGCCTATTATGGGTGCACAAAGGTTGCATAATATTATTAGGTGGGAGGAGTTGATAGAAGTCAAGAAATAGTGGGATTGGCCCAGCCCAATGCCCAAGATGGTGACTAACTTTATCAATGTTGCTTTCAGCCAAACCATGCAATTTGAGATAGCTGTGATATGCCAGTTAAGAGGGTTGGGGGGTAAACCTCTGCTCCTTAATGTACTTTGATGATGGACTCCTGGAATCCCAGCAAGTGGTTGCATTTACCAGTCCCAAGAAATGACCAGCTCATGTAGTGACTGGTGGTGGCATGCTCATTGGATCCACCCTGGAGAGGGCACTAATAATGTTGACATTTCAAAGCATTCCATGGCTAAAAATTGCATTAGGCTATAGAAGCAAAAATGTTTGACTCTCTGCATAAGGAATATGGGAATTATGCTTTACACTGCCACTGGGTTCATTGCTAGTATACCTACTGACAAGCCACTCGACCTCCTTACACTTGAGTAAAGCATCTTGTTTATTTAGATATTCGTTTGAAGTCTTGTTGCGATAAGTGGTTTGGTTTAGCATTCTTGGTTTCTGTTGTCTAACCTGATGATTGATCCATCTAAATTTGCAAATGTAATGTTTACACACATCAAGCTAACACTGACGGGCTCTGCTTAATTTTGATAATATTATGTTGATACTGAATATGAGTGCTGAGGAGAAGTTTTTATCAATTTTGTCACGTTTATACAATCTTGAAGGATTCAAAGTGGTAGCATGTTTATTACCCCGTGTGCGAGGGGTAAAGCAATAAAAAATCACCAGATCTGGAGATCTAGGCAACTGAGCGACTCCTAAGCACAACAAATCTGTTAAAATTGTAGATAAACTGGCTTCATTCTGCTTCAAATCCTTTGGTAAGGCCTACGAGTGTCGCTGGCCGCACCTATCAACCACACCCACTGCTGGCCATTTTTCTTTCTGCTCATGTGCACAACCTAGCAAATATGCAGGTAAAGGTCATCAGCAGGCTGAATGCTGCTGCAGCTGAGTCTTGTTTCTGTGCAGATAGATATAGGATGTGTGCAGGATATGTGCTCTATAGAGCTCTAGTATAGATATCTACTGATTCCTTTTCAGTCTCTACCTGTAGTATAGCTGGCTATAATATCAGATGATGTAGCCAATTAAGAGGTGTGCAAGAATTCTAATTGTTACTTATATAGCCTTGTCGGGTGAAGATAAGCTTGTCCCAACACTATGTTGGTTGGTACGGTGGAGGTTCCACAGGTATTTTGGTACTGCCAAGTTGCCTAGGACTTGCCTGATATTGACAAAGAAGGATTTTGATGGAACTGAATGTCTGTTGCACAATCTTTAATGTAAAAGAATGGCCAAATTTGATAAATTACAGCTGGGTAACTGTTTCTAGATACCCCTAAGGCAGATATGGTGTAAGAAATTGGCAACAGATTGTAGCCACTGCCTTCTAGGTCTATCAATGGACAGTGGTTGCTGACAGTAGTACTACTCTACTCCAAAGCAGGCTTGTGCTACAAAATGGGTGGTGGACTCTTCCATGAGCTACATGTAAAGGAAGCACTTGTGTAGCACGTGGGTGGGCTTGGAAGCCGCATAAGTGCCGCGCGCCGCCCACACGGTTGCTGTATAAAAGGCTGCTGTTTGTGTGCACAGCCACAGTGGTGTAAATAGATCTAAAGTGGTTAAGGCTAAGTTTGGAAGTCCTGTTGAGCAACACATAGTAGCACTGTCTTAAGACTGACTGCTAGATATATATATAAGCCACTGCTGGAAGCATTCTGTGCAGAATCAACGGTGAACGTCATAATGAGTGCTATATACTACAACTGTCAAGAGATCATGACCCTGGTACTGCACATGCCTGTTGCTCCAACCTTCTATCCACGTGAGTTTGATTATTAAATACTCCTGATTCAAAATGGTCGTGCTAGGCTTGGGATAGATGATCTGGAGTGCTCTATAAACTCCATAATAATTATAGTATCTTGTGCAAAGTGGGACTCTGAGACAGTGCAAGTCAGCTATGTATCTCACTCAGCCACCTTTGGGTTGCTACACCTATAGGCTACTGAATGTGGTAGCCCAGGCCAGGCCAGTAGGAGACCCTGAGAGTGTCTGACATACAAGATGTGATTCAATATGTAGGTAGTGGGTAATAGATAGCAAGTAGCCAAGTGAACATTATAGTTGGGATCAAAATGTGCATACTTGTATACTTGTACCAGCAATCTCGGTTGGTACTAGTATGAGCAGCATTGTCTATCTTTGTGGTTGTACTGGAATGATTTTAATGTCAACACCATCAGTAATAGATGTATTATAGAGTAGTTTATTGAGCTCTAGCTCTGTGTATGTGTGTTGGCAGACAGCTAATAGTGTATGCGTGGTCACATAGCCATGTCCCTGCATGGATTGAGGCTCTGGCTGTTGCGATCACATATAGTGGAAGAGCTGACGTTCGTACAATTGTGTGTCCAGTCAGCAACCTGCACTGCACTAGCTACCCATATCTGGCATGGACCTCAGGAAGGTTGTATGGTATGGCAGGCAGTGCTAGCATCCTCAGGAGGTGGCTTATTGTTGGAATTCTCTTTCATAGTCTATTTCCGTGTATGCTCCACTTTTAGACTCCTACTTATGGTATTGGCCTTTGCTTGTCATCTGCTAGTGTTGATGATGTCATTCCTAATATGTATATCTCATATACACAGTGTTGTATCTGATAGACTGAACCTAGTTTGGTGCTGTAGCTCCTTGACAATACATGTCTCTGTGTTCACCTCTTGTTGATTTGCTGTCCACTACTACTTCACTACATAGTTTCTTTTATTGGACACCACCTTCAGCTACACAATTCTTGTAAAGTGTCAGCATGATTCACTGGTCCTTAACACTAGTACTGATGTCATTACTTCAGCAAGCTTTGCTAGGATAGTGGCTACTATGTTGTCATTGACAAATGTTGGCATTGATTGATCTGAGGTGCATATAGGGCATGTCTTGAGCACATGATATCAGTGTTAAATGGTCCTGGTCTGCATCCATTAGAGCACCACCTTCTCTTTAGCTCAATGTCCGTTTTCACAATTCCCATTTGTGCAGTATACTGGTATGACCCTATTTGTACGTATGTGTACACGCGTGAGTGTATCTATCTTATAGAGGAAATGACTTTATCTGCCCATTGCCTTAATAGTGATATTACCAGCCATGGTAAGGCCTAGTAGCCTATTGTTACCAGCAGGCATAGGTGCATGGGCGTAGGTGCATGAGTGTGTTGTGTGCATGTTAGACTGCTGTAGGTAGTGAATTCGCCCTGATGGTGGAAACTGTTATGGTGAGGTGAGGTATACCCTCTCTGTACTCCACACTGCATGCTGGAAGTTCCCCAGCCTCTCACCACAAGTTCTTATATGGCCATTCCTCCAGGACAGAGCTCCACTTGAGACAGCTGTGCTGGCCTGTTTACGGTGTGGGGATAGGTTTTCCGTGGTTTGACTGGGCTGGGGGAGTTTAGCTGACCATGGTCAGTGTATGTGCGTGGGTGGGTGGGCGTCTTCACACTGCTGCATGTTATTGTGGCTATGGCTGTGGCGGCTAGCCTATAGCTATGGCCTCTGCTCTCGTCCCTCCACTAGCTGTAGCTCTGTTGTGGTCACATGCTTAATCCAATTTCCCATGTAGTTTGCTAACCACTGCATTAGTTGATTATGTGCACACTTACATGAGCTACTGTGTGTATCTGTGCATGCCACTTTTGGCCATTGGTGCACACATATTATTAAGATCAAAGGTTTCTGCCATCTTCTATTTTTGTAATATGAAATATAAGAGGTTCTACCATCTTCTATTTCTGTATATGAAATATAAGAGGATACATGTTCTTAATATATTATTACTTGAGTAAGCAGTGTTGCTAAGAGAAGAATAGTATGCCAATGACAAACTCTAACTAGACGACTCACTTGCATGCTTAAATTTTCCAACTTATTTATAACTCACATGGAGATATGATCAAGCTCAATCATAATAAACTGCTGCCTATGCTTGGATCCTTAGGGGAAAACTTAATGAAAGATCAATGTGTGCGCTTCTCACTGTACTAGTGTCAGCATAGTTTACTTAATGCACAATGTCATGCATGTTTGCACTTGGGGCTGATTTAACTGAAACCTTACTTGTGAAATTCATATCGCTACAAATGAAATGATACAACTCCTCTCTCTCTCTGTCTCCCTCATAGCCATTGAATCAATCATCTCCCATCCTGATGAGATGGAGAACTTGGAGCAGTACAGAGTTCTTGATAACTATGAGAGGAAGGACTCTCATCAAGTCAGTCTCCATGCTGGACAGATAGTCCATGTGATCGAGAAGCACGATACAGGTATGATACTATACGCATGATACAGTACGGGTGTATATGCTTTGGTTGGTACGGGGTCGTTAAAATCACGAACAGTCCTCGAGCTGGTAAAGGTCGCTAAGATAGAAACTCAACTCTATCATACACACACCTACTACTTAAGCTACAAGGGTGGTACGTGTACTGATGACCGCTAATTAATTATTAGTTACATGTGTAATACTGTCAATAGCAATTATTGGGTCTTTAGAGATAGCTGGAATCAGTGGTATACTGTTTTACACTAGTTTCAAGTAATGCTTCAGATTCTATAAACCAACCTACCAAGTCTGTCATTTAAGTATGGGTATAGAATAATCCCCTGGTGTAATAGATACTGTGGTGTTTCCCTATAGCAACATCCTGAAATAAAGCCGTCCCTATTATCATCTTGTGATCAGCACTTTCAAGGTTGCATGTCTATTTCAAAGGCTGGAATTTGAAGAGCAGGTGCATGTCATGCAGTGGTCCCATGATATCATTGCAACACTATAGTACTGTAGGCCATGGAGATGCCCTATGTATTGGTTTTGACAGTACACACCCAGTATTGAGAGTGGTCTAGCCATCACAAACGCTCTAATGTATTCTCTTGGCAGGAGTCCCATGTCCGGCTGTGTTGACCACACACACAGACACACCACTACCTGCATGAGCTGCGGCTATAAAAGAACCAACACTGCCAGTGATACGGTCTGAAATGCTAAGAGTGCTGTCTCAGCATAAAGAGTGACAAACAAGTGCTTGTTTAGTTTCATATTATGAGTCAGTAACCTACTCTGTGTTCTTTACCAGTTAAGTGTATCTGAGTGGCTTTAATAGTAGTAGCTGTTGGTACGTAGTTCAGACAGCAGAAGATACCGATTGACTTTGAAAGTGAAAGTTACTCTATCACCAGTACCGTTAGTGAAGAGGTGCTGCTGAACTGTTTGGCTAAACGTGACGATACGGTGATACTAGTGTACTAATAGCCATGGCTATGACGGCCAAGCTAAGTCCAAGCCCGATGCTTGGTGGACGTCATCACCACCCTCACCACCCTCACCACGCTCACAGTGCTCACCGGTACCGTGCTAATCACGCTCGCCACGCCTTCCCCCGGCAGCGCAGTCATAGCCTTAGCCCTGGCCCCGGCCAGCGGTCCAGAAGTGCCAAAGTACCCGTCACTATCTCTGACTCGTATGTGTCTCTAGGTTGGTGGATGGTGATGTCTGATGATGAGCAGGGTTATGCACCAGCAGTCTACCTCGAACCAGTGGAGGAGAGCAACACAGACAAAGATGTATATCCAGAAAGCAATACTGATGAAGGTATGTTACATCAGAGAGAGAGAGGGAGGGAGGGAGAGAGAAAGAGAGGGAGGGAGGGAGGGAGGGAGGGAGGGAGGGAGAGAGAGGGAGAGAGAGAATGGGGAAGGGAGGGACGGACAGATAGCTTACAGTAACAAGCAGTAGCATCTCTTTTGTTCATTGTTGTTAAGGTTTGAATCTGTTGTGGATAAAGATCTGCACTAAAATGTTGATTATAGCGTGACCTTTGTACTTATGGGTAATTATTTTGTTTGTTGATGGGATTCAAGGGAGAGGGAGAAGAATGGGTGGAGTACTCAATCAGAATGAGAGATAAAAGAAGGGCGAAGATTCAAAACACGCTAATGTGTCCATCTCTCAATTGTGTGTGCCCACTTCAAAGAGCCTTGACCACTTTACCGCGGTGCCCACAGAGCCATTAGTGGGTGTGTGCCATAATGGTGACTAGGGTGGCTTCGTTTAGTCTCCAGACCACATCGCTACCAGCACTGCAACAGCTGCCTTCTCAGTACCAACCTATAGCATCATGGCATGAACACAACATCATCATCATAATATCTGAAATACCAGACTCAGTTATGACCGAGATGGATCACGTAATACGTGCCATATCAGTAACCTTTTGGCTGTTACTGACCTGAGGTGGTATACCTTTCATTAGCTTGTCTGTTCTTGCATGACTTTTTATGGCTAGGGGGTGATGTATAGCACCATTCCATAACTCATAGCCACCCAATTCATCCAGCAACAATTCAATTTAAGCCACTAGTAGCTGGCTGCCCACCTGCAGTCCTGTTCGTATCCAAATGCTGTCTTTGATTGAACATACTTTGCTAACACTACTTGATAGCCATGTAGCCCATGTCATCATGCATGGATATGTGCATGCATGATTGAGTGTTCTTGGGTTGCATTGTATGTACATGTTTGGTTGTATAGTCTTCCCATAATGACTCACATGCTCTGCCCTGAAAGGAAGAGAAGCTCGTGTACGCTTGACTTTCCCCACATCTCATTCCCATGACCTCCCTACAACAACACAAGCACTAAAATTGCAATATGCAAGCTAGCTTTCTCTTATGCATGGCTTGAGTTGCGTCGTGCTGTAACAGTTGTTGTTGTTTCGTAATGAGCATACGTGCATGGCTGTTCCAGTTGCCCTCTAGACACTACACAGGCTTAGTGCTCTTCATCGTAAACAACAGATTCTGCAACAATGCATCATCATTACAGCGCCTACTGTAAGAACGTTCCAACCCTGTAGTATCCCCCAATTCTCTACACTAACAGGCATCCAAATGCAGCTCAAACACATGCAGCTTAGCACTCTTTCCAGTGCTAATAATGATTATAATAAGCATTAGGTACTGAGTGAAGACTCCACAGAGTTCAATGAGATGGTTCCACTGTATGCATGCCATGATGCTGATTGGATGTTTCGTGAAAAACTACATTCATTCAGGATGCATGTAACATTTCAGTAGGAAGTATACTTTCCAAAAGTGCAGTTTATCATGCAGGTAGCAGTAAGCCTGTTAGCATAATGTTAAAGATTTGAAATGTGATATGCTTAGCATAATAGTTGGCATCAAACTTGACATGCCTATTACTTACCTGTGCACATTACTGTTATTTAGCTGCAACATAATAATAATAATAATATTATTATTATTATTATGTTGTTGTTTTGACATGTGTCACACAGGACTATAACATTCAAGTAGCATGCAAGTTGCATGCACAAGATTGTATCAAAGTTAGCATACACTCATGTTACTGTGAATAAACATTGCATATTATTGCATAATCTGTAGCAGATCTTTGCGTGTACCTCATCTGCAGACTCGGGCAGAAAGCCAACAAGCTTAATCGTTTGATTGTTATGATAAGTACGACCATCAATAAACCGATTGAGTCAGTTTATATTTTATGAGCTGTCACTAAAACTACTAACTACTCTAAGCCAGCGCCATCTATTTTGCTCATTGAGAGCTTATCAGGAATCACTGGTGACAGAGGTGATCAGTTTTTACCAAAGCGTTTTCAACGAAACCCTCCCAATACAGATCTTTAAAAAATAATGAAGGGATATTGTTCTCAGTTGCTATATATTATATAGAAAACAACAACTATTCAGTAACCATGAGGATACTTAGAGCATCTAATCGAAACATCTGCAAGTTTACTGAATAGTTAAGTTTTCCGCAGAGAATCTTTGCTTATAACACGGAACTCCAAATTATTATTTGATGCACAAATTGAAATATAGCAGCTAGTAGCAAACAGATACGCAGACAAACAAAATAACTACTGTAACATTATGATGCATGTGTGTTTAATAGCAGTTAGTCCTGCTGGAATGTTTGTTTGGCCGTGACTATGCGCTGGTATGTAGCCGGCAGTGTGGGTGGCCTGCCAATTACCCACCCTTGTAGAGCATGCCATATCCAGTGAGAAAAACACCATATTTGATGTGAGTCGTCTTTGATGTATGTGCGTGGCGGTGACCATACCCGTGACTCTTTCGCCCACTCACTGGCCTTAAGCAGTGGGTCCATGACCGAGGGGAGGGTCTGATCCATGATTGCCAGTTTCCCCCGTCCTGTGCATATCTGGGCATAGAGGATTAGGCCTTGTGCATAAGAAGTGTAGTGTAGACTAGGACTAGCACTGCCAAAGCTCCATTCATCAACTAATGAGGAGCAAGACGGAGGGAAATATATATGTCAATAGTGATATTTCTATAAGATAGGGAAAAGCTTGAATGCTGATGCTGATTTAGGTAAACATGGTCACTGAGTTGGCCATACAGCACTTTTCCTCTCTGTTAGTGCCAACCAGAAATTTGATATTTTCTCTTTCAATTCTGAGGGAACATATTATACATAACGTGTTGCTCTACTGTACTGTAACTTGCAGTTATAATAATATTATACTATTCTGAAAGCTGCACATGTACAGTTAGTAAGCTTGTAACTCTCTTACTTCTTTTCAGTTTTCTTGTTCTTTATGCAAATGTATAAGGTAGTACACTATTTTTGTATGTGCAGTGTATGAGGCAATGGAGAGCTTCTCAGCTGAGAATGAGGATGAGGTCGGCTTCAAGGCTGGAGAGAGAATACACGTCATCAACAAGTCAATGGATGGATGGTGGAAGATAAGGTACGTATGTACAGCTACAGACAGCATGGCTGAAGATCAAACTCTCTCCTTTAAAATTATAATTGGCACGATAGTTGTAGCCGTTAAATTCAGTCTTGGACTTGAGTAGCTAGCTGTCTCACCTCTTTAGCTCTTTAGTTCTGTATGAATAGCGTCTTACATGCATCACAATACGGCTGCCATTACCTCCCACCTCTATGCTTTATGCTACTCTACTGACAGGTCCCAACTGTGCATTGTGTCCCCTGAATGGCCTCCTGTGTGGGGGGAGCTCAACAGCTAGGATGACTATGACAGTCAATAGCTGGGAGGGTCAAAGTACTATAGTGTGGTATGGAAGCTAGTCTTGCTCCAAATGAAATTTATTTTCGTTGCTAGGCAACAGCTGGGTAGAGACAGCACAAGCTGGCTGCTCTTTGTGCCATTGTTGTTATGCCAACTCCAACTCAGACTAAATTAATGATTTGCTTCATGTGTGCATACAGCCTAATTGTGATAGAGACAAAAACATTTGAAACTAAATAAGCTGCCAATTAAATCTGACTAGATAATAATCAGGAAAGTGGCCAGTGTTCAGGTTTGGTACATGATGACACTGTTCATTCACTTGTCATTTTTATTCTGACACTCTCTCTCTCCCCTCCCCCCCCCCCCCCCCCTCCAGATGCAATGGTAAGGTTGGCTACTCTCCTGCTGCTCTCATTAGACGCAAGATGACCTCTTCATCTCAATTGACCTCATCACTTGGCAATTTTGAATCAGAAAAGTTTATCTATGAAGAAATGAACATTCATAGACCTCCTCCTAGAAGGTACAAGAACTGCATGATATAGCTGACACAGTATGACACAGAGCGTCCACTCAATTATTAATGTATAAAAATAGTCACCTAAAACTGCTTCTAAATTAATCTTTTGGAGGTAAATGTACATGCACAGTACTGAATTAACTAGAGAATAGGCTGCCTTAGCAATTGATGTATACAATGCTATCTGATCATGCACTCATGCACACTACCAGAAACACCATAGATCGGACTGCCTTGAGTCGGGTGAAGGGGGTCTCTGGTATCAAGCCTCCCCGCGGCTATGACTCCCCCAAGTCCAATGCAGCCCTAGCATCACATTTTGACTCCGATGTCTACGTCAATCCAGCAGAGGAGATCTACACTAACCCTGCCGATGATGATGACATCTATGCAGTGCCACCGGAAGATGACGGGGAGGAGCTCTATGCCATCCCTCCCGAGCTCAGTGATGAAGAAGACAATCAGCACTACAAGGTCCCAAAAACGCCAGTTACTTCATACAAGATGAATGGTGAGGCACACCAAGGTGCCTCACAGAAGGCAGGGAGCGAGAGGCGTGGAAGTAGTGAAGTATCTAAGGCAGCTGGTGGCAAGCCAGTACCCATGAGGCGATCACCAGAGAAGCAGGTGAGCTTCACCAGCTCCGGGGAGGTGTCCAAGACAATTACAGCTGGAGTCAAGACAACAGGAGTAGCCACTAGTGTAAACGGGTCTACCAGTTCTTCACCTAGTAAAGGCAGCTTGCCAGAAGACAAGGCTACTGCTCAGCAGAGTGCTGATGGTAGTGCAGCAACAAAGCCCAAAAAATCAATCTATGATGATACAGTATTTGATACAGAAACCTTGAAGCGTCAGGACAAGGCCAGCAGTGGTGGTGGTGATGGTGGTGACGTCGATGAGCCTGATGCTGTCTATGAGAATACTAACTTTGACCAGGACCCTGTGGCAGCCACAGTAGTATCAATACCACTGAAGAAACCACCAATCTCAAAGATCTCCCAGGCTTCAAAGAGACACAAACCGAAAAAGCACACTCCAGACGACTATGAGGACCTGGAACACTTTGAGGGGAAGTCTCCCACTGAGCTGATCCCTGCTCTGGACGACTACGTTGACATGGACGGGACAGAGCACAACATGTATGTGGTAAAAGAGGAGCTTCAGCCGGCCAACAGTCCAAGCAACCCACTCTCTCCCCTCACTAGTGCTGTCCCTCAACCTCAAGGTATAATATCACAGGGCTGCATTATTATGTACATGTACACATAGGACAGTACAGTACTGCAAGCTTCTATAGATTGAGTTAAGTCAATATTCTATGACATTGTATATGTAGGAGGCTCTAAACCTACTCTATCCAAATCAGTGAGCATGGAAGTTGAGGGTCAGCAGGCTCAGGCCACTGCTCCCATCATGGAGGATGAGTACATTGAGATGGATTCAGTCATCCCTGACCCCACCGACAAGACAGAGCCAACCACACCCAGCCATGGTAGGCCTCTACAACTATAGATATTATATGCAATAACAGATAACTTCCATGACCCCTTGACACAATTTTTAAGTGCCAACTGAGATTAATGTGTATACATGATGCTACAATTTCAATTGTTTGCACTGTAAGTGTGTAGAACATGTTTCCATTGTAGTAGCATCTACAATGTTCACTTTGTCACATATACCGTATCCTCCCGAAAATAAGCCCCCCCTTTTTCAGCAGTAGACATGACCTAGACTGGGGAGGGGGCTTATTTTCGAATATGCACTTTCCCTCGAATATAAGCCCCCCTTAGCCACCATCGTTGGTCACGTACCGCGGGAAATATCCAGAGTTTGCTTGTCTTTCCTCCAAAAGAGCGGCAGCGAGATGATCTGTCAATTTAAGTAGACGGCAACACGAGGATCGGCGGTGGGAAAAGGACTTGTTGTTCCGTGTGTGCCAGTACGTCTTTAAAAGCATCTTGACCGGCTCGTAAGTGTCTTCGCCAGCGGCTAGAAGTGCCATCATAACAGAATGATTTCAAAACAGGCCATGCTTTTCTAAAAGCCAGCACTATCTTTGTACTCGTAGTCAATTGAAGGGCGGGGTTACGTACGTACGTACGTGCTCGCGCGCGTGTATATATGTGCAGTCTATCTACTTGGTGGGAGGGGGGCTTATAATCGAGGAAAACATACCTGTGCAAGAACTTGAAGGTCAAAGAGGGGAGGGGGCTTATTTTCGAAGGGGGCTTATTTTCGGGAGGATACGGTAGTATTGTCGACCATTACCAACTCCATGACAACGGTTGTCCACAATAGCTTGCCAAAATAGACCCCAATAGCGACTTCATGCACATACATTTAATTTATAACTTCCCTATAGCTTCGTCAGTGAAGTCGAGCAAGCCCCTGCACCCCAGCCCACCTCAGAAGAAGAAGGCACCCGGCAAGTCCCAATCAACACAAAATGTCCTCAGCAAAATTCTCAAGAAATCACCACTGATACGAGCCAAGAGCATGGAGGACATCCTCTCATCATTATCCAAGGATGACTATGCTGAAATACCACAGCAACACAGTCCACAAATGGAACACAAGACATTCCAGCCGACCCCTCCCCCTCTGCCCCCTCCCAGGGTACCCGGGGGAAACAAAAGACAGAGTGGCATAGTAGAGAGGTACACCGAAACCACACCCTCCAAGACTAAAGCAGCACAAAAGGCAAAGTCGGTATACTCGAAGTTTGGAAGGACTCCGAAACCATCCCTGATCAACGGCCACCCTCCTAGCAGCTCTAGGAGGTCTGCATCACCGCCTTCCACACAGAGCCCAACTGTGGCATCACCGGACTCTGCTACATCTCCACTTAAGTCTGGCAAAGGGCAAGACACACCAACGGACTCACAAGGAAAGAGAGAAAATATCCTCTCTCGAATGATTGAGAGGATGCAGACCAAGTACATAGCGCTGCATAGCTACTCTAGTACCAAGGATGGCTGCCTCACTTTCTCAGCGGGAGAACTCTGCACAGTCAAACAGAAGAAGAATGATGGATGGTGGCTAGTGAGGATTGGGGACAGGGAAGGGTGGACTCCTGGCAATTACTGGAAGGAAGAGAGCAAAGTAAGTTGAGCTTTGGAAGAGAATATGCAGTTAACTATTGTGCCACAAGTCCTGTAATCAAAGAGAAATCTTCCCCGCAATACCATAGTATCCCAGGTATGCATCCATGGGCACTTGCTATTTGGCCTGCTCGGGTGCTTACCTGGGATATAATGATTATGCTCATAACCTTGTTGTAATAATTATGTGGTGCGTTGTTAGTGCCAAGGAAGTGCTCCTATTAAGCTGATCCTTGTGGTTTATAAGGCCTGTGTGTTGCTGTGTGGTGCCCTCTACTCCCCAGCAGATATGCATATGGGGCACCAGTGGCAGACCTAGTGGCGCCAGAAACGTCAAGCAAAGGCATAATTAATGGAAATAATTACCAATGAGCTAGCCTAGTGTGCATGTGGCCACTCACCCTGGCCGGCCTAGTTTGCCTGTACTGACTACACTGAGAAATAATGTGATTATTCCAGATTCCCCCACATAATTGTTGATTTACTGTGTATAGTATTATAAAACTAGGTACCTGGTACTGAATTTTGTGTGCTTGGACTATATATATGCCGCATACATATAATTCAGATGACAATATGCATTAGCCTTGTTATAATTTGCATGCGTAGATTTGGGATGTTTTCTTGCATGTTACATGCATGTTACATAGGAAACTGCATGTATTCAACATGTATGATTATAACATTAATTTTACTTTCATACTTATATGCAAGAGCTAGTAGTATACATACACAAGACTTCATATGGGCTATAGCTACCTACGGTTACATGTACATGTACATGAACTTGTACAAGAATTATGCTCATGCATGCATTGCTGTCCTTCCTCTGAGCAGGCAGCAGCATGACATGTATGATAAGGAAGTGTGCACTCATCTATGCCTTCTGTATCCCTACACACACACGCACACACACACACCACTCCTCCACATGCACATGCAGTCAAATGGCCCTACTACCACTCAGACTACGACCTCTAGCAGCACTAGTCCCCAGAAGGCTTCTGAAGTGAGGAAACCTCGCAGCCATACTGTCGCTACAGACAGTCCTACTTCACCACCTGCATCCACTGTCACTTCCAGTTCAGAGTCTGCCAGTGAAGCTGAGACAGTTCGTTCCTCTAGCCTCAGCGTGAGCCCTGATGGTGGGGATAGGACACAGATCAGCTCCAGTATGGATGGATCCAAGCCACTGCTGCCCTCCAGACCGCCCCTCCTCACTAAACCAAAGTTATCAAAGGGTCCTCCCCCTCCAAGACCTAAGCCATTTGTGCCAGCTAGCACTAATCAAGGTATGTTGCCTATCCAATATGGTCATATGAACCAGTAGGATCTGTAGCATGATACCTATGTGGTACTTGTAATTAACAGGTCTCTAATTGTTTCTCTGTAGTATTTTATTTCAAAGTAACGTGAAGTAACTTGTGAGATATTATTCAATCTGTCCACTTTCAATCACAAAGGTCCAAACGTGAAGAAGCCTATGAAGCCAGTTCCTCCTCAGAAGCCCTCAGCCACCAAGCTAGCGGCTGTAGCCAACCGGTCCAGCCCTGGACCATCAACGCCTCCAGAGAGAAGAAAAAAGTCAGTCTCTCCACCTCCTCTGCCACCACGTAAGAACAATCTACTATATAACTACAATTGCCATATTTATGCTAATAAAATGCAGTATCCAATTAGTATAATCATTATAATATATAGGACTTTTCATAATGTATATGGTGACGACCTTAATTTGCCAAAAAATAGCGCGAAAGTTATTATTTTTAGCTTGCATTCTATTAGAGCAAACATAGTGTGTAGATAGCATGGTATGTAACACGACATCATTGTCATGTTTTGTATATTTATGTGTACAGCAAACCAGACTCGCAAGTTTAGTTCTCCCACTGATGTACAGATCACCGATGATGAATATGTCATGCTGAAGGATGCAATTTGTATGCAGGACATCAGTAAGTCCTTCATAAAAATACAGGGATCTACATGCATTACTGTTGATGGATGATTATTTCAATTGTCAAATAATATCCCTGATTGTAGGAGTGTCCAAAGTAGCACTGAGTACATGCATTTCTGAGCTCATGAGTTTGGCATTTTGATAAGTATTGTTATCCTCATACCAAGAGTGTTTTTGGTTCCACAGTGCTTGCTGTTAATAGGGTGGTGTGGTTCCACAGTGCCTGCTGTTAACAGGGTGGTGTGGGTGCTAATAGAATTTAGTTAGCAGCCAGAGTGAAGCTACTAAAGGAGGCGGTAATAGTGTTTGGAGTTTTCAGCTATTTGATCTCTGAATTATGAAAGCTGTTATCCTTAGCTAAACATAGCCATGGCCAGGCAAGCTTTGACCAGTGGAGCTAATTACTACTTTTGCTGCTACTCCTACTGGTAGCCCAACCAAAAAAGACTGTGTTTAGTAATACCTTGGCCATATATCATCACACAACATATGTTAGCCATTACCAAGCATTCATGACTAATACTCGAAGTGAGCTCACATCCTCATCTAGATAGAGCACACCTCCCACCGTAATGCCTCAAGCTGTGAATATCATTAAGGCTGTATGTCATTCGCTCATATGTCATGTATGACATAGCACTTCCTTTGAAGCCTTTTTTGGCACTAGTATAAAAACAGAGCCTGGAAAAGTGCAGTGCAGTGTTCCAAATTTCTTTGGCAAAGCAACCAAGTCTCTGAGCATTATACATAGCATAGCTAGGCTTAATTGTACTTTAGTACAGTCTTTTCAGTCCAGTGCCAGGTAGCTAGCTATCCAGAGTGCCGTCCGTTGTAGCTGTTAGTCTTAGTCAAATGGCTGTCCAGATGTCTTGTGTCACTGTGGGCATGACTACTCACTCGAACTACTTTGACAATCTTCGTCCCTCTCCCCCTCCCCGTGCAGAGAGTGCTCCCTGGTTCTCAGGAAAGATGGACAGAATGCAAGCAGAACAGTTCCTCATGGAGGTGAGATATCATGAATGGCTAGCTAGGTATATTACATAAAATAGTATACACAGAATGCCACAAACTCATGCATATTAACTAGTGGGATATTTCTCATTCCCATGCTGTTTAAAGTAGTCATGGTGCAATACATTACTGAGGACTGGTGAGGAGTATTCTCTTAACTGACTTTCAACACTAAGCATCAGTCATCTGGCATTAATAATCAGCTCTAAGAATATGAGAGAGAGAGACTAATGAAGCCATCAACCACCCACCATACATTAGCACAGCTATTACAAATAGCCATCCCCTTGCAATCTCAGTACTGTGCATAAAGCACCATGGTCTCCCTCCGAATCATGTCCATCAGTGTCATCATCTTCAGCAATAATAATATTATTATGTTTGAGTTGGGTGTGGTGGTGTGGGTGTGTATTGAGTGGGTGTTGTGGTTGGTGTGGCCTCTGTGTTGCTACTTGGCTGGTCCTCCATTTATGCTGTGGTCTTTCTGTCAATATAATCAACTCACATTGTGACATTGGGTCTGGCAGTGCACCCTTTAGACTAACCTTTAGTCAAACCCTCTATTATCACCATGACCTGTTGCACAATGATTTACCATAATTTTAACCTCAACATGTGTGCATGTATCCACATGTTGTCTATGCCCAGACAAAATATGAACTGTTACAAACTCTCTCTGCAAAATAGGACTGCTGCATGTGTAGACCATCCCAAATACCGGTACTAATTGGACATATACAGAAGAAAAATGCTTTGCTAGCTAGTCAGCTACCTGTGTGATGCAATAGATAGTGGCAACCATGACCCACAGCTTTGATGACGTTATCTGATGATGTGTCATAAGGAAATGCATGCCCATACCCCCATACCTCATGGTGTCAGTTGCCAAAAAAACAGGTAGGTCACCTCATCCAGTGCCAAAGCCACCTCACATGATGGTACATGTCACCTATGGCAACTTGCAGCCAGTGGGTTTTAGATGCTTGATCCCACAAAATCACTATAGTATCAGATCATTGTGAAGATGGATGATATAACATACCTTGTATCTATTGGCTGCATCTAGTTGTCTCCATCTGTATCCCAGCTTGAGTGAGTGTGTGTGTGTCCTAAAATTAATGGCTGTTTGGGTGGTTTCAGTTGGGCCTCTGAAGTCGACTAAGTAGACTCTCCATTTCAATTATATCACAGGTTTACCCACTGTTTCAGCTCACATTTCATTATAACAATATTGTTACGCTAAGTGCACAACTGTAAGTGCAATAGATCATTTAAAAACATCACACCCTATTCAGTTTATTTGATTAGTTGAATGTAAGCTTTTTGGATCCAATCCAAATTTGTTTAGCATGGCCGATGGTTGCCTGCCTGTTCGATCAACAGCCTCTTACTTACTGACACAACATTAATCACACATGCTTTAGCCTTGTAAGTGGCAGTCATGAAATAAACAAAGTCCAAAATATTAATCCGTGTTTGTTATGTCCTAATGGGGGACTAAATTAGAGCCCTAATAGGCATGCCTCCACACCATACCCACATGTGTAGCCTGACCACCATAGACAGTATGTTGACATCTCTAGACAACTGTAGCAGTATACATCACTAAGTCATGAGTGATAATACGGAATTGACCTATGAGAAACTACATTACCATGATATTATCAATCTCTTCATTGGTTAGTTTAAAGGGTTGTGCAATGGTGATAGTGAAATGACTGCAGAGTAGAGTACTCACCTATACTCACACACATACTCAGTCTGCTGTTGTTTATCAAACTGCTCAAGTTATGGAGAAAGTGACATGTGTTCAGTCTGTCGGAATCTTTTCAGTTTATGTTGAGTCTCAGCGGTAGCCAGTGTTAGTTATACGCCGCCATTTGAATAATGTATGACATTTTAGGTGTCGAGCTGAAAGTTAAACTGGTCTTAAACAAACAGTTACTGCTAATTCATTAAGTGATAGTGAAGGTTGGTCAGCTGCCCATACTGCCGCTAACATAAGCTTTCCCATGTAAACTTTCCTTGAAGAATACGTACCAAATGATTGTGTGTACATGACATTGCCTCTTTACTTGGTAACTAAAAGGGTTGTGAGAGTCACTCTACCTCATATGCATGGATTCTGTTTATCTTACTCGAGACAGTATTGGAACATTCATTAATTATGTGATTATTGTTTGTTGCACATTATGTATTATTGGAGCAATTGAAGTAGCCTTTATTAATAATGAGCTCTCCTTCTTTCCTATATACAGCATGGCCGACAGAGAGAATTCCTTGTAAGAGAGAGGACAGCCAAGGATGGCTTCTATGCACTCTCCATTCGCTATCACTACAGGTTAGTAGATCACTACCCCACTCACTCTCTTTAATACCAGGATTAGAGATCTAATAATACTGTGAACTTTCAATTGCACTACGATAATAATTTTGTGTTGTTATTTAATATTTACTGCACTGCACACTCTTTCAGCTGTAAACACTTCAACATTGACCCAACTGGTGACGGTCAGTTCTCAATGGGTACTTTGACCTTTACCAGTATCGAGGAGGTGATTCACCATTACCAACAGAACTCTCTATTCATTCACGATGGACATCACGTCACGTTAGGGCAGCCGGCCAAGAAGAGGACAAGAGGATCGGACGCTTCAAAATACAACCCCAGCCATTGATAGTCATCAGATTTTTTTTTTATATTTTTGCTACACTATTTTCATCTTCATTAATTTTATATTGTGTGTGTCAAGTTTGTCCTTTTTTATGCAGATAGTGAGAGTAACTTGTTATATTTTATCTGTTTGTACTACTTTATGCACAATCATGTATGTCCAAAGATGTGTTTATTGTTCAGAATTGATTTGGTGTGACACCATAACACACGTTGATGTCTCCATATCCAGCTATGATACTAGTCTAGGTATAAAGTATATAGCACGTTCAGCACCATGGTAGCTACAGCCTACATAGCTGCTGATATATATTACAAAGTATTATACTCCAATAATTAATAATTAATATTAATTTTATTACATAACGAGGAAAATTACACAAGGTATATTATAGCTACATACATCTGGTATACCCAAATAAGTGTGACTGAATAATTATTTTCCTTTAATTATTCCAACTTGAAATATGCAGAGAAAGTAAATCAAAACATTGACTAGAGTATCTGCAGACGATCATTGTCAGTATCACTAACATAAACCACTCCATTCTTGTCCACTGCTATTCCACGAGGCCCATAAAACTGTCCTTGTCCACTTCCCTGTGTGCCAAATGATGTCAGGAACTTGCCCTCACATGTGAACACTGAAATACGATGGTTGCTAAACTCAGATACATACACCACATCCTTACTATCGATGCTGACACTTGTGGGCCCACGCAATTCTCCAGTACCACGGCCGTACTCTCCAAACTGACTCAAAAACCGTCCATCTGCTGTGAACACTTGAATACGATTGTTGCTAAAGTCAGCCACATACACATTCCCAGTACTATCAAAAGCCATATCCCAGGGTTTCTGTACATGTTCATTGTCTCTGCCTTCACTGCCAAAACTACTGGAGAATGTGAGGTCAGGGTTCAGAATCTGAATACGATTATTGCCGTACTCTGCTATGTATACTCTCCTATTGATTGGGTGGATAGCAATACTCATGGGTTCTCTAAACTGGAGTTGATTATTCCCTTTCTTTCCAACCAATGCAATAAACTTTCCTTCTGATGAAAATTTCTGAATGCGATGGTTATAGCAGTCTACCACCAGTACGTTGCCAACATTATCCACTGCCACATCTAAAGGACTATTGAACTGTCCATGTCCAGAACCTTCTGAACCAAATGATCGTACTTTCTCTCCAGTAGGACTGAAGACTGAGATGCAATGTGCACCGCTCTCGGCTACTAAGATCTCCCCTCTCTGATTAACTGCTGTATGACAAGGCTTCTTCACTCCACTGATGGTCTTGATTGGAGTGCCCAATTTTGTGACTGGTAGCTTCACAGTGACAGAAAACGGACTTCCTTTGATGTGCTCCCCCTCCACTTGAATATGCAGCTTGTGACTCCCTCGACTGGTGGCTTGGTAGCTGATTTCATACTGGCTGCTGGCTTCACTCTTCTTCACAGAGCTGTCTATCTTCCCATCAGTGCTTTCTGACACCAGTTCACAGGTTAAAGTCTCCATTGGTGTGCTGCAACCCTTTCCTTTCTGATCAACAATATGCAGGACTGCAGTAGCTCTCTCACCAAGCTCAGCTACGTCCAGGCCTTTGCCCGTTGCATAGCATTTCTCTGGAGACACATTTGGTATATACACATCCCCAAACTGCTGGCAGGCTTGAGTGAGCTCAGGCAGCGTCATGAATTTGACATTAGCAGGCTCACAGGGAGGAATCTTGTTCAGTTTGAAGTTGTCCGTCATCTCTTTGATCTGCTTCACAACAGCTCTCTTCATTTTCATCACTTCTCCCTGACTTCCTGTCCTCAGGCTCTCCCTCACAAATGACAGACAACTGGCCAGCTGGGTGTGGACCGTCTCTACTTCATCCTTCTGTGCTGCAAGATTCTTCCTCTTCGTTTCGATGAGCTGCTTCATTTGGCCGACCAGTTCAGCTTTTCTTGCTTCAAGCAACTCTTGAAGCTTTTGGATCTCTTGCCCTATATTGGCCTCCAAAGCTACTTCTAAATCGTCTAGCTCTTGTGATCGCAAGCCAAACTGCTCTAGTGACTCACTGACAGTACCCATCTGTTTTTCGACTGGCTCTAGAGATGCTGTGATCTCTGCCTTGTGTCCCTGGAAGGTGTCCCCCACCAGGTCGTACTGGTGGTCTTTGTGTTTCTTGATGGTGCAGTGGAGACAGATTAGCTCTTCACACGTCTCACAGTAAAGGTTGAGCTTCATACCTTCGTGCAGGGAGCAGTAGAGGGTCACCTTCTTTGGAGGGACTAGCTGCTTCACGTTGCTCTGTATCTGCTCCATACTGATCACTTCATGCTTGGACAACTCTTTCCACTCCCTGTGTGTCTCTGTGCATTTTTCACAAATAAATTCACCGCAATCTCGACAAAAGTGTGTAGCTGTTCGTGTTGTTACAGCGCATTTCTCACACAGCATCTTTTGTGGATCCTTCACTTTCTTGAGAGCATCTTGGATGTCAAAAAGGTGGTGGATATGAAATGCTGACTGAAGGCCAGACACACCAGTAGCCAGGTGAAGGAGGGTGGATTGATGGCAGGTGGGGCAAGTTAGAGAGAGCTGTCCCTGTCTATCTGCGACCACCAGTCGCTGGAGGCAGTCCTTGCAGTAGACATGGAAGCACTGGAGAAGTTTGGGGTCTTTGAAGGCATCAAGGCAGATGGCACAGGTTAGCTGGTCCTCCAGTTTCTCAAGGGCTTGCTTGGCTATAGCTTCAGATTCAGCCATTTTCCAACAAAGATCTCTCTTACAAGTACAAAATTGTGAGGTGGACCCTAGCAATTAACAATCCAATAGTTTGATTTGCACGGCAGCTCTAGCCATTATAAGGGATGTGGCTATAATGACATTCATAGACGGTCACATAGCTGTGGTCTGGTGCATGAGACTAAGGCCCTCCAAATCAATTAGTAGTTTCTCATCCCTCTTAATTCCCGCCCGCATGCATTTTGTGATTAGGAGCACAATATGCAATGCAAAATTAAAAGTATACCGCCTCCTTTTTTGCAACCGATTTTGACGACCATTTCCATCAAAAATTATACATATTGACGACCATTACCACCGCCCGCCCGCATCAATTTTGAGCTCAGAGGGGATGAGAAACTACTAATTGATTTGGAGGGGCCTAAAAGCAAAGCCACAAAACAGTAATATTATTTGCTTTATGTGTGATAGGGTAGTCAGCACTGATCATCAGGTCTTTGAGCTATTTAATACGTGAACATTAGGCCACTCATGCCGCCGGTGGCCAGAAATGCGCGGACACGGAAGTTGACACCTCCGGTTACTATGTCCGTATACTATGACGGCCGTAAGTACTATAGACTATAGGCTGGTTGATTATCACGGCCGTTTTCTCCCGACAGTTACAACTGCCTACCTTTGTCCCCATCCAAATATCAAGAACAACCGCCTCTGGTCTCAGGGAACAGCAGAAGTGAGCCTGATCTGTTGACAGTTTTGTTCCCGAACGTTTGCCTATTTTACTCGCTCACCGCCATAGGCGGTAATGCAAAAACGCCTATATAGCACTTCTTTGCAGCTGTACAGTGGGCGTGTACTAAGCGGGGACACATTTGTCCCTCCCTAGTATGCTAATTTAAGGTTCAATGTTACTATATTTATCATGAACCAGCTATGACCAACTTCCTGCATCCTTCCATTCTAGTCAAAGTTGTGCAAAAATGAATTCTTACCTGGCTTCCTCCATAGACGCTATTAAATACAAAGTAGTTCATGAATATTCATATACATCTTGTAATTTTTCTTATAAATCGCTAATTACCCTTGGTCTTATCTCATCTATAGTGCATTTGTATAGGGTGTCCTCATTTGCACTAGGATTTCTAGCCATTTGTTTGAATTAACCTGACTGACTGTAAAATTTGAAGTAGCTATATAGCTATCCAATACTACTACAAGTTTACATAGAAGCACTGACACTTATAATTTAGTTAATCATCCACCCAACTGACCAATCCTACTATTTGTGTCATGTTAGTTCAAACAAACAATTTATTCTGTGTGGCCTTAACCATTGTGCACATATGAAGTACACTCAAGCAAGCAAGTGCTACGCTACACGCCTAGCCTTGTACCCAGATCCTCAAAGTGCCTGGGTACGAGGCTAGCTAACAAGCATTAACTCACACTGTGCTTGTGGTAAATCCAGGACCGACTCCCCATGGCCCAGTGGACTTGAATTCTCAACTTAGTGATTCACAAAGTAACTCGATTGCCTTGTACCAATTTACATGTACTTTCCGGTAATTAATAATAATTATTATGGCTAGCTACACCACCTTCCCACTGTCAACGCTGGGATAGCTATTGTAGTTCTCCATCGCCAATGCCCTTTCCTGTTTCCTCATGATCAGAAGCTGTCCCAGTCCTTTTGTTGTGAATATTTGCATGTGATGATTTCAACAATCAACTATAACAACGTATCAAAAGCCACATCCTGAGGGTTCGTATTATGGTGGCCCAGAAGGGCCATGTCCATTACCCAATACAATATTTCCCATTACCAATTTCTACTTTTCTCATTACCAGCTTCCAATTTGGTTATTTCTCGTTTCCGATTTTAAGTTTTCTCATTACTAACTTCCAAATCGGGTATATTTCTCATTTCTGTTTGCAAGTATAGTTTACTATCATAGGTGCCAGTTGTGTGCATGCACCAATGTCCTCTGATCCACGTTTGTGCGACATGTAGGCTACATGTTTGTCGCTTGCCCAGCCCTCTTTGTACATGAAATGAAGGGGGCTGGGCACAAGACTATAGCTAGCTACATGTCTAGCTCTACCTCCGGTAGACCTTTTTCATCCGATGACTGTTTTAGGGGGCACTAATTTTGGCAAAATTAACGTCACTATGACGTTAAGGGGGAAAGGGGTTGACAGTCAGGTATGACAACAGCTTAACCTTTGGAGCCACACCCCTCTAATACTTTTTGCATTACAGGGGTGTGGCTCTATGACTGCCATGACTCTAAGAGAGAGGGGTGAGAGATCTAAGACTTAACGACATAATGATGTTTAATTTAGTGCCCCCTTAAGCCATAGGGTACTATATAAATATATAGTATGTTGCACAGTTAATGACCAGTTACCGCCTTCAACGCATACCTGTCCACCCTCTTGCTTTCCATGTGTGCACACCTATATATCAATACTATAATAGTTCACTATCTCTGCAAAGAGTACCTACCCAAATTGAATAATTATCCAATTTAATTATAAATGAGAAAATTTTAAATTGGAAATAAGAAATACCCAAATTGGAAGTTAGTAAAGAGAAAACTCAAAATTGGAAACGAGAAATACCGTAGTTAATCGAATATAACGTATGATCCAATCTAACGTAAGAAATTAGCATTTTACAAATTCTCATAACGTATATATATATGGAGTGATTGACGACCTTTACCAGAAAAGCGCGCGTTTTTCAAAATTGAAATTATCTTTTTTCCATACGTAGTATTAGATTAAGTACGGTTATCAAATTGGAAGTTGGTAATGAGAAAAACTCCAAATTGGTAATGGGAAATATTATTGTATTGGGTAATGGACATGGCCCTTCTGGGCCACCGTATTTTAAAATGTCCAGTGCCACTGCTTTCACTGCCAAGCAGTGTGAGGTTGGGGTTCAGAATCTTAGCATGATGATTGACTAATTAAAATACAGTGTTGTACAATCATTGCATCATTGCTCCATAGCACACATATGTACCGTGACCGTCATGCATGGTGAGTGGGTGGAAGAACTTCTGCTGGACAGGAAATAGATAGTCCAGCGTATTGTATTATTAATGATGCTGAGTATGCATATTATTATGCAATTACTATATAGCCCATATCCACTGTGAGCTTATCTCACCACAGATGGAGGGACCTGGAGATGAGGCCACCATAGCTTCTTAGCTGCACTAATACTAGCACAGGCACACACACACACACATGTGACACACACATACAAACTGCACATGTAGGAACTTAATAAGTTAGCATTATTATTGTTGTATCCTCATCATTCCCAGCACTTCAACATTTCCTAGCGACAATGCACCTGCAATACATGCAATAGACTAAAATTGTATAATATTATAGCTGTTGAAACTGTGTATGTGCATAGCCTTGTCAATGCAAGCACATTGAAAAACTGTAACTGGGAAGTGTCTGTGGATCGAGTGTCTTACTCATAGTGGATACATCAGTAGACTAGACAGACAGACAACTAGGTCAGCTACACGTAGCTAGCTTCAGAGTAAGACAGACATGGAGTGACGCAAGCACCCAGGTCCCTGGGGATATCCGGATCTATAATTAATTGGCAGGCATGTTACGTGGGCGGCGCGGGTGGCGTTCGGGCTGCGTGGCATGTGGGCGTTCATAGGCGCATGCAGAGATAATTTCCAGGCTGCTCTATGCTCTATTAAACGATAAACCTAAATTAAATCCTTTATGCTGAGTATATATAAGTGATCCATTTCTCCAGTATCAGATTAGAGTCGAATCGCGAACAAAACTTACCAAAAGAAGCAACCAAATCCAAACCCAAACTTCGAGTTCAATTCAAGTGGTACCGAAGCTATAGAATTAAAATAAGTGTCGTGAATCATGGCGCAAGTTTCTCCAACACGAAATAGTTTGGTAAGACTCAAATATCAGCATACAATGTCATGCATGAGCGATTTCAACGATGGTTTTGCGCATGCGTAGACGGGGATTAATAATAAGTAATATAAATCATTAATTTTTCATGACTCACAGGATATTGTGAAGGCCACTAATGTGACGTTCCAGGCTGGACATGTATCAAGAAATAAGCGAGGTCAAGTACTAGGGCAGCGAGGGGGTTTCAGAGGCTGCTGCATCTGGTTCACAGGACTGAGTGGAGCTGGAAAGAGCACTATCAGCTTTGCTCTAGAGGACTTCCTCACAGTCAGGGGAATTCCATCATACTGCCTTGATGGAGACAACATAAGAACAGGTATGATATAATATGGATATTGTGTTGCTATAATATCGATCATAATATCATTCAGTTTTCTTGTTTTCTATCGTTAGGTCTGAATAAGAATCTTGCCTTCACCCCGGAGGATCGTGAGGAAAATATCCGCCGCATTAGTGAAGTGGCCAAGCTGTTTGCTGATGCTGGTATTGTGGTGCTCACCTCCTTCATATCTCCATACACAAGAGTAAGCTGCTTTATAATAATTACAATAACACGCTAGCTATCGATCTCTTTAGAAGCTTAAGCCTATAGCCACCATTGATGTAAAGGTAAATAGGCAAACCATGCATGCAGGGCTAATTCAGTTTGATCTTTTCCTTGGATATTTTTATAGGACCGTCAGAAAGCTCGTGAACTTCATGAAGATGTTAATCTCCCCTTTTATGAGGTTTTTGTGGACACACCTTGTGAGGTCTGTGAGAAGAGAGATGTCAAGGGTCTCTATAAGAAAGCAAGGGAAGGAAAAATCAAAGGTATACAGTCAAGCCTCCGAACAAAGGACACTTTGGGAACGGGCCTCTTGTCCTTTGCTCGGAGGTTGTCCCTATCTCAGAGGTTCATGATTTTTCAACCCATTTTGATTGTATTATCCTTAAAACTTATCTACTGTACACAGTATATGGCATAGTAGAAAGCTTAAACAAGTTAGTAAATGCACTGAAATGCATGATAAGAGCAGTAGAGATGATAATCAAGTGGTTGGTATGTTCTGTTTTCAGTGTCAACATAGCACAGGCTGAATTTTTTTTGTTTCTGAAGTACTGGCTACTCCAAAATCGTTATCTGGATTCAAGGCAAATATTATTATCGTGCATGCGGCATATTATCGCGACCGCCTAGATTGCGGCAAAAGTGGGCGGGGGCATCATTAATTAAGGGCGTGGTTTCCGGATGTCCGCTATTTAGAGGCAGTTTTGCATTGAAAAGTCACGTTGGGAGCTTGGATCTTGTCCGCTGTCCGGAATCGAGAAGCGTCCGCTTCTCGGAGGTTGCTAATGTATTATAACTGCTAAATTCAATCGGTAACATGGCACTTGTCCGCTGTAGAGAGGTTGTCCGCTTCTCGGAGGGTCCGTTATCAGAGGCTCGACTATAAAGACAGAGCGAGAGTGTATAGCTGAGTAATAATATTATTCAGAATCATGTCCCATAAAATCTGTGTCTGTATCATGATGGCAGCTATATTCAGTGATACATTTTCAAATCTTGTTCAGGTTTTACTGGAATTGACAGTTCCTACGAAAAACCGGAGAATCCTGAACTTGTCCTGAGGACCAATGAGTACACTGTGGAGGAGTGTGTTGATCAGCTAGTCACCTTTCTTCAAGAGAAGGTCAGTAAAAACTTGTAAAATTAATTGCAATTGGCGGAGGGAGAGGGAATAGATTGTTTAGAAAATTGTCCCAAATTTGGGAATTATTCTCCTACATGTATATCACCCTGTGTGTCATCTCTTTCTGTAGGATATTGTTCCTCACTCCTCCTCTGGTGTGGTGGAGTTGTTTGTTCCTCCCAGTGAGATGGAGGTGAAGAAAAGAGAAGCTGAGGCACTGCCAAAGCTAAACATCACAAAAGTTGACTGTCAGTGGCTACAGGTATGACATTAATTTTACCTGATAAGGGCCTGGTAAAGGTTGATGTTGCGTTAAAGCATGACGGTGAGAACTAGTACATATATAGCTCACGATCAGTGAGGTAGAAATCAGGAAGTCCTGGATTCAAATCCTAGCTGGATCCTCTCTTTCCACTAACTTTTCTTCTCTCACCTGCTTTAATAATATGACATTGTATTATTAAATTTTACTAATTTGCAATATTTTTAATGAGCTTCATTGCTATACATACGTATACTATAATAATATTATTTTCTTCAGGTGTTAAGTGAGGGATGGGCCACACCTCTCACTGGTTTCATGAGGGAGAGAGAGTTTCTCCAGTGTCTACATTTTGGTTCCCTCCTCGATGAAGGACTTGCCAATCAGAGCGTTCCGATAGTGTTGCCCGTGACAACAGAGGACAAAGATAGGCTGGCCAATCAAAATGCAATCTGTCTTGTCTATGAGGGAAAGTAAGTAAAGAAGTGGAATAATACCACTGCATGTATTGTGGTCTTCGGGTAGAAGCTAGTATCACAGAATGAATTTTGTGCTTGGCACTATGGGTTGGTAGTTAGGGTTAATGATGGGATACGTGATAAGTTTGTAACTACTTATCAACTACTTTAGGAACTTGGCTATTCTCCGAAGGCCTGAATTCTATGCTCATCGTAAGGAAGAGAGATGCAGTAGACAGTGGGGAACTGCCAACCAAGGACATCCCTACATCAAGGTATACACAGGGTTCAATTTTCATGGATACTCAATTATCCACTAACTCAAAATTTCCCCGGTATTCTTCAATGTTTATTCTCACCAATTAACAAAAAAATTCTTTTATCATCTAGCTGGTGATGGAGAGTGGTGACTGGCTGGTGGGTGGAGACATTGAGGCACTGGAGAAGATCCAGTGGAATGATGGACTGGACGACTATCGTCTAACACCCAACCAATTGAGATCAGAGTTCAAGCGTCGTGGGGCTGATGCTGTCTTTGCCTTTCAACTCCGCAATCCTGTGCACAATGGACATGCACTGCTCATGAAGGTAGGATGAGTACTTGTAGCCTTGTGTACTATAGGCGACCATTCCCTGAATGCAAACATTGATTGAGTAACAAATACAAAAGGAATTTTATGTGGCTTTGGTTGGAGGAAAGGTTACCACACATCGCAGAGCTATAATTATGTTTCCTTAAGGATTTCAGGCCTTTATCATGTCCATTAATTTTGTAAAACATTCTCCAGGATACTCGTGAGATGCTAGTGAGACGTGGCTACAAGAACCCAGTGCTGCTCCTTCACCCCCTGGGCGGCTGGACCAAGGCTGACGATGTCCCCCTAAAGACTCGCATCAAGCAGCACCACGCTGTGCTGGAGGAGGGAGTGCTGGACCCAGACAGCACTGTGCTAGCCATATTCCCGTCACCCATGATGTATGCTGGACCCACTGAGGTATTATTATGAAATTTAATGAAGGGCCAGCCTTAATTCACATTCATTAATTTTATGTCTGTGTTGTCTGCTAGAGCACCACAGATGTATTATATGCAGACTCTAAAATAATTAGTGTACATCATGATCATGTGATCATGATTTCCACATGCTTGTTCACTAATTTAAAAATGAATTTCTGTTTAATAGGTTCAGTGGCACTGTAAAGCTCGTATGAATGCTGGTGCTAACTTCTACATTGTTGGTCGTGACCCAGCTGGCATGCCTCATCCTCAAACAAAGGAGGACCTCTACGATCCTACTCATGGAAAGAAGGTAATAATCAAGTGACTAATAATTAATGACCTGATAGTACATAATTAAAAGTTATTGGACAAATAGTGTACATAAAAATTCTTTAATGTGTGGTGTGGCTACCACTATAGTCATAATTGGTGATGCCTATTATTATACTGCAAACAATTATACTGGTCTCAGTAATTTAAGATAATTAGCTAGGAATTCCTGCTTTCTCCCTATGATGCATTGTTACATAATTATGTAGGTCCTCCAGATGTCTCCGGGTCTCGGTCAGGTTGAGGTGGTTCCATTTAAAGTGGCTGCATACAACACCAAGCTGCGCGCGATGGACTTCTATGACCCAGACCATCATGAAGACTACCAATTCATCTCCGGCACAAAGATGAGGCGGCTCGCTCGCAGCGGAGAACAACCTCCCAATGGATTCATGGCTCCTACTGCTTGGAAGGTAAGGATCATAGAATAGGCTAACAATGAAGGAGGGATCATAGGCCAAGTTGTCAACTTGCAACAATTATTGTCAATTGATGTCTGTATGGTGCATTTAACAGTGCAACCCTAGGTCCGCTAATTAAACAGACAATGCATAAAAGACTCACATAATAATATTATATAATAATATTATACATGGACAAGAATAAGACATGGTACTAACACTATTAATTTAATATCTCGTCTATGATATACAATTATCATTATTCACAGGTGTTACTGGAGTTCTACCAGTCCACAGCTAAGATAGAGACTACCATCTAGCTATAGTTCAGCAATTGTAGCGATAATATTATCTTCTTATTACTTTTTACATCAACAACTCTTATTACCAGTCATGGTCATCAATGCAATATATATTTATTAAATTAATGATTATCTTAACCTTAATTGTGAGTTATAACTTATTCAATAGGTCCACCAATATTAAATCCAATTGAGATCCTCATACAAGTTAATGTTAGGGCAACTAGCCTCTTTGGTTCCTTCCTTCCAAGGCTAGGTAATGATAGATATCACTAAGTTTTAATAATAGCACTCACTAGTATAATAATATTATACTCAAGCCAACTTTATTATGCCACTTTAAAGCATTATTTTGACGATTACTTAACATAAGGATGCTACTTACATACATACTGACCCTTTACCATAATACAATGAAGCTACTAGGGATGTGGTAATTGTTTCACATAATAATAATAATTATTATAGGAGGATATTATGGACAATAAATAATATAAAAAGTTATGGCATTGTCCGATAAGTAGAAACGTCAAAATAATAATTGCAATGGTCTGATACTTAAACCATTGTGAATAAATTAATATGCCCCAGTCACTATAGTACATAATAATTATTATAATAATAATATTATCATGATACTGTTAACCAGGTTGGGGGTCGGTAGGAAAACTTCTTCAAGAGTTCCCTCAATAGTAGATTGTCATGTCTGTAAAAGTCCTCAAGATATGCCACGTCAGCAGTTTCCATGGGAGGGTACCGCCTGCCCTTGCCGGCTCCAAGGCAGTGGAACTTCTTATGCACAGAGAGACAGTGGAAGCCCTTCTTCTCACTGTAGCTGTGGGGGGAGGGAGTATGTGGTGTGTAAAATACAATTGTGCACACCAGCCAATACTTGCATTTTCTGCACGAGTTTTATACAACACGAGTTTTACAATCATGTATTACCCCCTACATGGAACTCTAAACAGCAGAAATTTGTCAAGAGCACTATATATTTTGAAGGATTCACATAATTTGCTCATGTACATGCTAATGACACTTGACAGTATTCCTAGGCAGGCTTGACATGCACATCAATGGCTTAATTATTGTCCACATCCTGATGTGGGCTACTAATTATAGAATTTGTGTGTTAATTAATCAACTCTCATATAATATTATAGGGGTTCTATACAGTATACACGTACATGATACTGTATATTATTATACATGTATACTAACCTCAAAATCTTAGAGTAGTTCAACTTTCTCTCGACCTGTATAAAGTCCTGTAGCCTGGCCATGACAGAGACAGGGTTGGCGACCAGCTCCCCTCCATCAACGAGAAACAGCTGTCGGTGGGAGTAGTGCTTTAGCCACTTGGACAGGTGGATGTGGTATCGTCCAGGAGAAAGGCAGTGGTCACGTAACGAGAGCAGTTTCTTGTTGTTTGACGACTGTGGTGTTGCTTGGATGACCTCGGAGAAGGTGTGGTTGACAGCAGTTGGGTCGTTGTGTGCTCTCATGTGCTGGTACCAGGAGTAGGCTCTCTTGATCGGGTCATGGAGGATGGCCACCAGCTTAGCTTTAGGGAGAAGGCTGGAGGCTCTGTATGTGTGAGTGTGTATGTGTGTTTTGAAGGGGTGGTGGGGTGGGGGGGGGGGGGGAGGGAAGGGGATGAGTCTTCCTCTTCTTCTCCTTACATGTACATGTACTTGCTCTCTATGTCTTGCCCTCATGCTATATACCTCACACTTTCACTCTTAACTACAGTTTCTAACCTATGAAAGTATGCACATGTATGTATATTATGTGCAGTAAATTAAATGTATCATTCTACCATGCACATAGCATTAGCTACATGGATGTCACACAGTATTATACCTTGGAGGGGCCAGGGGGTTGCTGAGGTAAGTTGCACTCTTTTCAAACAGCATCTGTGACTCAGTGGGCACTGGGAATTGATCCATATACCTAAGAAAGTATGCAAAATATACTATCATGAACACCCGGACATACTAACTCCTGTGCACTTGATTATGTACGCATCGACTGACACACGTCACATATAATCATGGAGGTTACATCTCCAACATACCATTCAATGCCCCTGGAGTAGAGAGTTGTGTTGCTGAAGAACTGTACTTCCTCGAAGTGGTCCTGGGTCTGGTGGTTGGATGCTATGTTGGGATGAACCCTGAGGAAGGTGTGGAGAGCAGTAGTGCCACTCTTCTGAGGTCCTATCACAAGCAACGAGGGAAGACGAGAACAGTTCTTACCAGGAGACCAAATCTCCATGTGGCGGTGATCAACACAAGGTGACTGCAAGAGAGTAAACAGCAGCATGGAAGAAGGGGGAGAGAGAGGGGGGGGGGAGAGAGGGGGAAGAGGGGAAAGGGAGAGAGAGAGAGTGAGAAGGGGGGAGGGGGAGGGGAGAGAGAACGTGTGAGAGTGAGGAATAGCTGAGCATTCATTATTAAATTTGCAAATATCCCTTATACGTGTACTAATTACCGTAAATCGCAAATATTTCAATGTTAAAATATTATGACTTGTGCAAAAATTAAACGCACGAAATACATGCGCAATATTAACGACAATGCGGTACAGGGTCGTTTGTCTGAAAATTATTTAACATGAAAAACTATTGCATGAAATATTTTAGACACAATTTCGTGTCTAAAATATTTCATGCGATTCATGCAATTCATGATTTATGGTATCAAATAAACCTACTGTCCAAAATGGCATTTTGTCTTCAGGAAAGATGTTGAAGTATGTTTTGCCCAGGGTCAAAGGTGGACCGGAGACGAGTTGGATGTTGGTCCAGTTGTGTATAAAATGGAAGAGTTTGTCAAAGAGCTTCAGAGCAAGGCGGTCAACAGCGTAGTTGGTCACATGGGTCATAAACACACTGACCTATACACAGAGTATAATGAACAATAATTATTATTCTTACACAAAGTAGGAATGTCTCATCAACATAACTATTATGTGGACAATCCCTACTCTCACACTATTAAGTGAATCTGCACATACCGAGTTATAATTATGTAAACGTCACTCCCCACCCAAATATTTCGCAATAAACTACCACTCATTACAATTATGTTGATCATGCTAAGCTTAAAAATATTCCTGATTTAATTATCATTGTATCACTCACAGGATTGAAGAGTACTGTATTGAAGACAGTTCCTCCCATTGCGCTGTTCACCAGTTCACCTATGCCTCCCTTGAATGTAGCGTTAGAATAGGTATGGGTATAGAGCTGACAGGTTTGGCGAGGAATTACCTGCAATGTGGAAAAATTAATTATACACGTAGTTGTGTTGATATGTGTATCATAATATCCACCCACCTCCCCAGTGAAAGAGGGGGAGAGAGAGAGAGAGAGAGAGAGAGAGAGAGAGAGAGAGAGAGGGAGGGAGGGAGGGAGGGAGGGAGGGAGGGAGGGAGGGGGGAAGATAGAAAGAAGGATGCTGAAATGAAAACAGACTAACCATGATGCCTTGATGAATGAATCCTCTTCTCAGCTGGAAGGGGTAGAGATGAGGGTACTCCTCTGTGGTTGTCATGGAGACATTCCAGACCTTCCTCCAGGCATTGTAGAGAGGTTGGTGAATGGGGTAGATACCAGAGTGGTGGGGGGAGACAGAGTAGGAGTCATTAGCGATGGGAATACCATGCTCCTGGAGAGGGAACAGTTAGCAGGGATGAGGATCAGGTGTTAATCAATGCATGTGCAATACTGCATAGCGGGAAATTTTCGAGGGAGAAAACTTTCGCGGATCGGTAGGAAAGGAGCATTTCGCGGAGAAAACTTTCGCGGAATGTTAAAATTGGTCGCATAATGGGTGTGGCATGCCTAGAATTTCGTGGAGAAAACTTTCGCGGATGGTGGAAAAATCGTGAAAGTTTCCTCCCTCCCTCGAAAGTTTCCCGCTATACGGTAGTCTTGCACTTGAAAGATGTCTAGTGGTAACTTAATTTTACTAACCCAAGCACGTACCACATGGTAACCACTAACAGACCTCAGCTGCTAATCTGTCACCAGCCTGTGGTCCATCTAAATCTACCGTTGGCCATGTCACCAGCCTGTGGTGCACAATGCTCACCACCTAAGTCTGTCGTTGGCCACATGTACATGCATGTACATGTGTGAATACAACGATGTGGCTTCTGGTAAATAATAGCAATGGAAAATACACATACTAGAGACTATACCAGCAGTGAATCTACCACCGAGTGCTTACAAGCTCTGCTGCACAAAGGAGAGGCTGAAAGATTAATTAACCTTGTGAATTTTTTACTATTGTACATTATCATGCATGTACATCCACGGCAGCCTCAAACTATGGAACACATCTCGCCTTAATCTTACCTCGGCAAAGTGTTTATTCTTAGTCATGTAATCGATGAGTTGGTCCTCAGTGCAGTTGTGTGCCTGGAAGTGGTTGTACATGTGACCAAACCAGTTGAACTTGTCCCTGTTCTGAACCAGTCTCTGGTTGCCAAGCTGCTCCTGCTCCAAGCCTTTGTCGTAGTAATGACCACAGAATCCAAGGTTGAACTTGAATCCGGGAATCAGGGATTGGAACTTCTCCTGTGCTGCAATGAGAGCCTATAGGATGTTATGTACAACCATTGTAAAATTATTTATTATGTGTCACGTGAAAATTAAATGTTTGGAATGTTGGGAAGGCATATTTCTCATGGTTCACGTATTGTGTAAATTGTACACTTTGCCACGCCTAAACAAATATTGGACAAGTCTATACCTAGGTTCTCTCCATAGAGAGTAGGATTATTATAATACTATAACAAGAAAGATAGGGCTTATCTCAAAGACACAGGTGTTCACTTCTGAGTGGCATACTTCCTTTGATGTGATAGTGCACATAGTATACATTGTCGTATTATGTATATACATGATAGTATCACAGCTATATGCAGTGTAGTTATATGTAACTACCTCAACATCGCTGGTCGTCATCCTCAAACCTTGAGGGGCAACAAAAATGTCATCAATATCCATCATGACCCATCTCTTGTTGTCAAACCGCAACAAAGGAGCGCTCGAATAACTCCTGATGATGTCCATCAGGAGAAGCTTGGTCAGCCAGAATCGCATATCCATCCCAATGAGCACTGTCACCACTCCGGGTATGACATCGCGATCGACAAGGACAAGTGGAGATGTACGATGTGATACACGGGTTGTATTGGAGTAGCTGACAGCGTACTTCAAGTTGGCGAGAACACTTGGACTGATCAGTGATGCGTCCTCTGTTCTCCTACGGATGAACTGCAGTGATAAATGATTAAGTCCCTTTTCACTGGACATATGGGAGTCATTGTGCAACTTGTTATTCACATTCTGTGATTCAATTGTCAGAAAAACTTGCCAGTGAGCACTCCTTGGAATGCTGGTCACTGTGACACCTCCCTTAGTGAAGAGCCACTGCCTTTCGTCGTCCACCTTGACATGAACTATGGATCCACTCCTCACTGGAAGAATGAGATATTTCCCATATTTGAATCTAGACTCTGCATATCCCCTTAGGACATCGACAGCAGTCCGTTCTACGGCAACGATACTTACATTGAACGCACGACTGTATTCGTAAAATAAACGTCTTTCTGCTTGCCCTACTCTGTTAAACAGTATACCGATGTCGGTACACAAGATGAGAGAATATCTTCCAACAACTTCATCTGTTTCCGTACTAAGTTTAGATAAGGGTGGTAGTGTTCTATTTTTAGAAATGGAATAGAGATCAAAGTCTATCCGCTGCGACTGAAGAAATACTTTCACTCTTTTGGCCGAGTCAATGGAAAAGTTATCATAGATGAGTAGAATGCGAGGGAGCAGCCCTTTGATAGGAAATAAATTTGAATGTGATCCATGTAAAGAGGAAGAATTGGATGCCGTTTGAGGACGTACAAAATTATAGCGTTTTGGTGTTGCCAACCCTGCTGGGGTAGTCTTATGATTTGTAACATTTTTAGCAGTAAGCTTAGTACTATTATCACCGATCTTCTTAGTTACTAAAGTGTGTAAATTACGATCACCAATATTCTTAGTTACGGGTCCTGGTGTGGTATGATTGATCTTTGTACTCCTACATTTGCCCTGGTTTCCCTGCTGGCAGTTGGTATCAGTTGATCCACTACCTTGGGTCTTTGAGCTCAGTCCCCATTCTGGTGGCTCCTTGATCAGTAGTACTTCTCTAGCTACGCTGGGGTTCAGTTTGACGCGGTTAACACTCTTTAACAGTACAAAATCGTCGTGGTCGAGTTTTACGTAGTCTCTCCGGGGGTTGGGGACACACAGTACATACAGGAAGATCGGAACGGCCACGAACAAGGCGATCCACGGAAGACTACGACGCGATCGACAACGATTCTTGATAAACTGAATGGCTACACGAGCAATGCCGTTCATCTTTCTCAACATCCATGACAATGGTTGTGACGATCATTACCCATGCTTCAATTGACTTGGTCTCGTTCCCAGACCTCAATCACAGGCGCTTGAGGTACCGGTATGAGATATCGATAGAGACAACTCCGCCCTCCCGACCTTTACCTGCTCCGTGATTCACTGCTAGGTTTTTTAATATGCATAGTTTATGTGTACACATGGTGTAGGTAATCAATCACGTACAGCAGACGATGCATTAGTTATCCTAGCCACAAAAACAGCCTTATCCGAAACACAAAAAAATGTACTACGCAAAGGCCTCACCTTCATTCCAAAACCAAAAAACCTAGCGATACAAAATCTACATAAGGATGTAAATAATTTCATGCACAGAATGAAACTGAAGTTCGAAATGAAACTCAAAAAAACAAAAATACCTCCTAAAATACGTGACCCCTTCCAAACAAAACTAAAACGTACACCAAACCCAGAAAGACTAACCGACAATGGAACCCTAGATACCTACCTACACAGAATCAGATTGGAAATTTTAGACGAATCAAAATATAAACAAAACAAAAGCGATAACCTAACAAGGAAAGAGCGATTAGCTTTAAGAGAATTAATCCATAACCACAACCTGATAATAAATAAAGCTGATAAAGGCTCCACAATAGTCGTAGAGGATAGAGACGAGTATATCCAAAATGCAATGGAACACTTGAACAATCCCGACGTATACAAACCCCTAAGTGATGACATTTCCAATGATCTGAAACAAAACATAATAAGAAAACTAGACCTACTGTTAAAAAATGGACTCATGAAACGAAACTGGGTAGATTTCTGCCAACCCCCAAACCAAACCAGAACATCTAGACTATACTTCCTAAAGAAAATTCATAAAAATCCCATGGGAATCCGACCCATCGTATCCAGCTGTAATAGTATCACGGAACCAATCTCACAATTCGTAGATAAATGGCTCCAAACCTATGTCCATAAGCTGCCCTCATACCTTAAAGACTCAACACAATTCATAAACTTAATTGAATCACAAACTGGGTAGATTTCTGCCAACCCCCAAACCAAACCAGAACATCTAGACTATACTTCCTAAAGAAAATTCATAAAAATCCCATGGGAATCCGACCCATCGTATCCAGCTGTAATAGTATCACGGAACCAATCTCACAATTCGTAGATAAATGGCTCCAAACCTATGTCCATAAGCTGCCCTCATACCTTAAAGACTCAACACAATTCATAAACTTAATTGAATCACAAACTGTACCACACAATTGCTTCCTAGCATCAATCGACGTATCCTCACTATACACAAACATACCTCATAGCGAGGGAGTGGAAAGCATACTCCACTTCCTGTCTGGTGATCCAGACGCGTATAGACATCCAGAGCAACCTATACCAGAAGTCCTATCCGAACTTGTAAACATAGTGCTAAAAAATAATGTTTTTGAATTCAATAACAGATATTACCTACAAATCCAAGGTACCGCCATGGGTACTAAAATGGCACCAGCTTATGCAAACCTCTTCATGGGAAAATTAGAACAAAAACTCATACATATCGGTAAACAACACATCCAAATTTGGAAAAGATTCATAGATGATATTTTTATCATCTGGACTGGATCCCACGAACAATTCACAGAATATATGAACGCATTAAACAAACTACATGACACCATAAAATTCACACATGACATCAGTGACACAGAACTCACTTTCCTTGATGTCACCCTATACAAAGGCAACAGATTTCAAAGCCAGAACATATTAGACATACGGACACACATAAAACCTACCAATAAACAACTGTACGTACACGCAAGCTCATACCACCCTCCTTCCATACTAGCAGCTATTAGCAAAGGCGAAACACACAGATACCTACGCACTAATTCAGACGAAAATAACTTCGAAAAAATGACTCTTAACCTTGTACATAGACTAAAACACAGAGGATATAGGCAAAACCAAATTCTAAAACATGTCCAAGAAGTTAAATTCAACCAAAGATCCGAATCCTTAACCAAACGTAAACAGAAAGAGCCCAAGCTCGTATTCACAACGAACTATTGCGATGACATCCGTAGAATTAAATGTGCACTAAAAAAGCATTGGAAGCTGATTGAACAAAATGAAACACTAACAGAAATTTTCCCGCAACCACCCGTAATCGCATTCAAAGCAAATCCATCCCTGAGACACAAACTTGTCAGAGCCAAACTCAAACCATCAGATGATCCACCACAACCTACACCCCACCAACCAAACGACGAACTAGAACAATTACCAGATAAATATCCCCATACTATCTTCAAAAACACCTTCCAAAATTTCAGAAACCCAGTAAAACAATGCATAAACAAATGCTTAGTCTGCCAAATACTAGTTACAAAATGCTATGCAGTTAGTACAACCCTTAACCATAAATTCCCAATAGATTTCCCCAAACCCACGCACCACTTCAACTGCAAAACAACCAATGTCATATACCTGATCACATGTGAAACCCCCGGCTGTAGATCACAATACGTGGGCTACACCACCAGGCAATTAAAGTTCAGAGTATACGAACACCTAGCACACAACTCGAGCCCAATGGTCAGACACTGCCAAGAATCCAAACACAATATTGGCCGGATTAAATTCCAAATCCTATCCCAAGCACCTGACAATATAGCAAATAAAGAAGAGTGGCTTAAACGAAATGAATACCTATGGATATGTAGATTAGGTACCTTAAACAAACTCAGCAATAAAGGCTTAAACAAACTTATTTATGACCCAACTTTTCATTCCATCCAAACTTCGTAAACCTCTCAAGGTAATGCGCGAGTGATCCCCACCCACCACTGTTAATAATAATATTAATAAATTAAGGTGTGCCCCACGGTGACTAGCTACACTGTACGGTGTAGCTAGCACAGTGATGTCTGCAGTGTTGGCTTCTGATGATTATTTGGGTACTGAGCAGCTAGACGGCCAGGTAATGTGTGTATCCGGGAGGTGTGACTGATGTTGAGAGATTGATCTCAGTGTGTAACATTCTTGTGACTAACTCAGTGCATGTACAGCTATGGAGTAGTTTACAGTACCACTTATACTTGCAAGCACCTTAATTGCCACAGATCGACACATCACTGACAAATTAACGTATGCCAGTGTTGTAGCACAGTAAACATTGTCTGCTAATAATTATTGTCCTTTACATAATCATGACACTTGTGTGTGAATATTATATGGTGTGTGTTTGTGTTTGAGAGAGGAAAATTATAGTGAGCTGGGCTTTGTCAGCTGACCCTCCGACTCACTGATTAGGACTCCACACAGGAGAAGCTTTTATATAGCTAAATAAATCGGCGAGCACAGATTATAACAGCAACAACTTTATTTATAATTATGTGTTATTGACTATAATATATGTACATGTATATAATAGCTAAATGAGTTTGTGATAGTTCAATATCCGGTCATCAGGGGAGCAACCCAATCCAATGATCACAGCACCATAAGTTTCGGTCCCTTTAATCTCCCGACCTATGGTGTGCTATGGAGAGGGCGGGACCACTCCCATTAGGAGTCCGGTAGCTTCTTTCTTGGATTTATAATCTTCTATGGTTCAGTCCTTGCTTTGGTCGTCTAGCTAGTCATCACGTGAGCGCACATTTAATTATAGTTTATTGTCACGTGTGATTACGTATGTACATGTATTTAGCCGCTATTATAATACTAGGGGTACCTGGTCTCTTTTATCTGCTCCCACTCCAGCACCGAAATCACTTTAGAGGGGCAATACACGCCATGTGCTTTTAATAATATGCAACCATGTGCTTTTAATGATATGCAGTGCTGCTCACATGTGCATATGTTCTCTCTTTGCATGGGGTGGTTTGAACTTAAATTGGTGCTAATTATTATGAACCCACATGTATACAGACAAGTAATGACCTTGCTGCATGGAGAGGGAAGGGGGAAAGCTTGTGTGTGTGTGTGTGTGTGTGTGTGTGTGTGTGTGTAATAAAAAAACCCACAGGGGCAGGGGCTTTGAGCAAGGCCCCCACCCCTGTGGGATGGGGGCCCTGCTCATTAGTTACCTTATCCCTCTTAAAGATTCAGCATAACAATAATGTGCTGCTGCATCTTATTATAAGCTGAGGAAAAGTACCAACACTCAAGCTGTATGTTCGGTGATATTCTGTGTTGTGTATAGATTAGTCATTAAATTGTCAAAACTTGGTGGCTGAGCGTTTTAGGGAATCATTTCATAGTCTGTGGTATGGTAGTCTATACATAATAGTTAAAGCAATTTACATACTGACATTGAGTCCTATAGGTTGAAAAGTTTTTAGTGTTTTTATCCAAAACTTTTCTAGTTTCCTTAGCTCCCTGTAGTCATCAACATTCTGTTTAGTTGTATCAATAGCTTGTACTTTTAAGTTGTTGATATTGTGATCCGGTAAATTGAAGTGTGAGTGAAGGTAGGTTCTTTGCTTGTTGAATATGGATGTCCTATGGTGGTTCACATGGGTGTTGAGTTGTTTGGTTGTCATTCCAACATATTGTTTCTTACACTTGGTGCATGTAATAAGATAAATCAGGTTTTTTGATTTGCATGTAAAGTGATGCCTAATTGGATAGGATATCTTAGTTTTTGTGGATGTGAAAGTTGGTTGACACTGCAGATGTTGACAAGTTGAGCATCTTGGATGGTTGCATTTCTTAACAAACCTTTCTCTAAAATGTAGTTGTGGAAGATTTCCAGCTGTTATATGGTTTGAGTTTGGTGATGCAAATGAGATGGCTAGATCGGTTATTTGATCATCTGTGGGGTTTATTTTTGCTCTTACTAGTTCTTGATGGAGTGTCCTATTACGCAGAGCAATGAATCTGGGGTGGTTTACATATTTCTGTACTAGTGGATAATTTTCCAAAATTATTTGTTTTAATTGATGGAACTGGGGTGGTGCAATACATTTAAACAATGGTGGTCTGGTGATGTTTTTTTCTGGTTTGGTCTGCTGTAAGAATTTTTGACGGTTATCATATGGGACAAGAGCTAGCGTTTTTTTCGTGAAGCTTGGTGGATATCCCCGTGCATGGAGTCTAGTTTCAAAGAGTCTAACCATCCTATTATAGTTCTCTTTAGAAGTGTTTGATCTTGCGTACCTTACACACTCTCCTATGATTATAGCTTTGTGAATGCTTCGTTGGTGGCATGATTCAAAGTGCAAATACTGATATAAGTTTTGGGCTTTTTGAAATGTTTTGGTATCCAGATATTTTGTGTTTTGGAATTGAGGGCCTTTGTATATTGTGAGATCCAGGAAATCTGTACTTTCTGTCGAGTGCTCATGTGTGTAGTGTAAGCTTGGATGGAAGTTGTTAAGTTCTGTTAGAAATGTTTTAAGTTGTTCTTGGGATTTTGTCCAGATGATGAGAATGTCATCGATGTGTCGTTTTAGCAGAAGTGGGTGATGTTGTTGGGTGCGAAGGAATCGTCTCAGGATGACAGACATAAATATGTTGGCAATGGTTGGTGAGAAGGCTGCTCCCATTGCAGTTCCTGTTATTTGTTGAAAGATTAGTGTTGCAAACTCGAAATAGTTGTAATTTACATTGATGTGGAGTAATTGAATGATCAAATTGGGGTCAAAGAGTAATAGGTGGCGTTGTGAATGTAGTTCTTCATAAATAATATCAAGGCATTCTGTTTGGGGTATGGAAGGGTATAGGCTCTCTACATCAACTGATACTAGTATGGCAGTTTCTGGTACTTCAAGAGTTTGTAGTAAGATAGATAGGGAGGCTGAATTGTGTAAATAGTCAGGGTATGTTTGAGCGACTGGTTGAAGGAGGTGATCCAGGAGTTGGGCTGTTGGAGTGAGCAGGGAATTTGTGTGGGCTACTATTGGTCTCATGGGAGGTAGAGTATCGTACTTTTTATGAATTTTGGGGATGCCATAAAACTTGGGGATTTGCGCTTGGTTCAGTTTGGGTTGTAAGTATTCATATAGTTTCTTATTGTATCCGGTTAATTGAGAATTGAATGAAATTAGTGCATTCGTAATCCTTCTTGCTATATCCTCTTTTGGATATGTCTCAGCTGGTCTGTAGGTTTTGTTATTTGTAAGAAGTTGTGTACATTGTTGAAGGTAATCGTCTGTGTTCATTATGACTATTCCTAGATTTTTGTCAGCAGGTTTTATTGTTAAGGATTGTCGAGCATTTTTTAGTGATTTAATGGAAGCCTTCTCTTCCTTTGTTAGGTTAGGTATTGGTTTTTTCAGTATTTCTGGTAGTCGATCATTCAGATTGCGTTTAGTTAGTTCGATGTAGTGTTCTAATTGTGAAACACCTGAAAAGAGTCGAGTTGGGGACACTGTGACTGTTTTTGGGAGGAATTTCATTTTCCTGTGGATAAAAGCTGTGGTTGTGGGTTCTATGGTTGTTTTTTCTCCTGAGAGTGTTGTTTTATAGTGTGCATGTACATACATTGCTCGCAGGGTCTGTGCAAATTGATCATACTCTGAGAGTAGTTGAAGTTGTGAGGTCTTGTACTTTGTTTTTGGGGTTGGGGCAAAAGATAGTCCTTTTGAAAGCAGTGCCAGATCCGTTTGGGTGAGATGGACACTGCTTAGATTGTGGACTGCTAGGGTGGTTATGGATTGTAGCGTGGGCCTCGGGATAAAAAATGATCTCTTTTGATGGATTTTCTTCCTGCTGGGTGTTCTCTTCTGCTTTTACGCTTGCGGTTGGACTTTTGTAGTTGTTGTGTGGGTAGTATGGATGTACTGGGGTTAATTGTGTCATGGTTGTCTGGATCTTGGGGTGTGGAGGTGTTGGGATCGATTGTGGTTGATGGGTTCACGTGATCTTGAGGTAACAATTTTTCCAGCTGTTTTGGAATCTCTCGAACTATATGATTTTGGTGGATAAAATTGTCGTATAGTCGAGCAATGTGGTCTGGTGTTGTTTTGAGCTTGCTGAGAAAGTCGTGTACTCGAGACAGGATATTTGCTAGGTGGCCTTTTTCTATCTCTAGAGTGATGCTGTCGCTGGTTTGGACTCTTTCTAGGTGTTGAAAGAATAGCTTTTCAAAATTCTTGTTGAAATCTTCTACTATTGATTTGTTACGATTGATTGGTGTTAACACTTGTGGTCGATATGCCTTTGGGATGGTTTTGTGTGTAATCATTTTTTGTTGTCGTTCGATTGTGCACTTGAGTTTCTTAACTTGTGTGAGATGACTACGATATTCTTCCGCCATGAATTGTAAAACGCATTCTGGTGATTCAGTTGACATAATTTTGATCTGTAGATATACGTTGTATGTGCATGCACATATGGATAGTATAATCCTTATTGTAGCTAACTTAAAAAAGTTGGTGCTGCCAGTTAAGCCCCACCAAGATTCCTATTATTGTACGCTATGGTAAAATTTAACACAGCAAATCTTTAAGTCGGTAACTCCACTCCGACCAAGGGAGCCATCGGACTCCCTCAATCCAAGCTGCCGCCCCTGGGTTGACGGCTGGAGGTAGCCCAACTCGGCCGGCCCACAGGGTCGACCCTGCACTCAGGGAGCACGTGTGTGTTTGAGAGAGGAAAATTATAGTGAGCTGGGCTTTGTCAGCTGACCCTCCGACTCACTGATTAGGACTCCACACAGGAGAAGCTTTTAGCTAAATAAATCGGCGAGCACAGATTATAACAGCAACAACTTTATTTATAATTATGTGTTATTGACTATAATACATGTACATGTATATAATAGCTAAATGAGTTTGTGATAGTTCAATATCCGGTCATCAGGGGAGCAACCCAATCCAATGATCACAGCACCATAAGTTTCGGTCCCTTTAATCTCCCGACCTATGGTGTGCTATGGAGAGGGCGGGACCACTCCCATTAGGAGTCCGGTAGCTTCTTTCTTGGATTTATAATCTTCTATGGTTCAGTCCTTGCTTTGGTCGTCTAGCTAGTCATCACGTGAGCGCACATTTAATTATAGTTTATTATCCCGCGCGCATGCGCAAGGGGTAAAGTAATCCCGCGCGCATGCGCAAGGGGTAAAGTAATCGGTTGTGTCGTCGTTGTTACCCCGCGCGCATGCGCAAGGGGTAAAGTGATCGGTTGTGTCTGTTGTTAGCACAAAAATCGCTGGATCTGGAGATCTAGGCATCTGAGCGACTCGTTAGTACAGTATATCCGTCGATATCGTCGAAAAACTGGCTTCATTATGCTTCGAATCGTTTGGCAAGGTCCACAAGCATCGCAAATACTGCATTTTATTGGCCACGCCTATGGACACTACCCACCACGTGCTTTCTGCTCATGCGCACAACCTGGCACAATATGTAGGTAAAGGTCGTCGACACTGCAGCGCGCGGGCCCGCGGGGTATGTGCTCTACAGAGCTCTAGTTGTTGTTGTCGCCGTCGTCGTTGGCACGAAAATCGCCAGATCTCGAGTTCTAGGTGTCTATGCGTGCTGTAAGCATAACCAATCGATAGATATCGGTGAAAAACTGGTTTGTACGGGCTTCGAATTCCTCAAAAATGCTTACTAGTGCTATAAATCGTGCATTTTCTGTTCAACATGCCTGTGGTTTATCGACCACACCTACTCCTTTAGCATACTGATGCGACTGCGCATGCTCAAGCTCAGTATTGGAAAGGGTTGTCAGGTCATAAAACAGCTCTGCTGCAGTGTTGCAGTACTACGCTACAGTGGCTACAGAGCGCGCGGGGTATGTGCTCTACAGAGCTCTAGTTGTTGTCGTTGTTAGCACAAAAATCGCCATATCTCGAGATGTAGGCGTCTAAGCGACTCGTAAGCTTAACGAATCAATCGAATTCGGCGAAAAAATAGCGTCTGTGGGCGCCAAATCGTGGGATACGGTCCACGAGCATCACAAATAGTGCCTATTTGTTGGCCGCCGTAGCCACGCCTATCGACAGTGCCCATCAATGCATAATGTATGCCCATTGTGCTTTCTGCTCATGCGCACAACTAACAAGCGTATGACTGGTAAAGATCGTCGATGTTCTAATGCTCGTGACGTCTACATAGTGACTGAAATCTGAACAGTGAAGCCCAATGGAACCAATCAGTATGTAAGAGAGCTATACTATTATCATTACAACAAAATATAGGTACAAGCTCATGTCTTCCTAGTCTGCAGCTGGGTGCAGAGAGGGCTCAGTTTCAAGAGTCACCAGAATAACTAAGCATCCAGCATTTCCATTTTTCTCTCAAGTTCACAAAATTATAGCCATGCAACGAAATAAATCTATAGATTGCGCAATGTGCGTGCGGGGTATGTGCTCTACAGAGCTCTAGTTGTCACGTGTGATTACGTATGTACATGTATTTAGCCGCTATTATAATACTAGGGGTACCTGGTCTCTTTTATCTGCTCCCACTCCAGCACCGAAATCACTTTAGAGGGGCAATACACGCCATGTGCTTTTAATAATATGCAACCATGTGCTTTTAATGATATGCAGTGCTGCTCACATGTGCATATGTTCTCTCTTTGCATGGGGTGGTTTGAACTTAAATTGGTGCTAATTATTATGAACCCACATGTATACAGACAAGTAATGACCTTGCTGCATGGAGAGGGAAGGGGGAAAGCTTGTGTGTTTGTGTGTGTGTGTGTGTGTGTGTGTGTGTGTGCAATGAGGGCAGTGTCTAAAATTAACAGTTTCATCAGGCGTGTAAATTATTATCATAAGCAGCCCATTTGGCTGATAAAATTTCAGTATTGTATATTATGCTCATTGTGCAACAGATTATTGTAGCAATCTCAAATTGAAACAAGGAAACACGGATTTATACAAATAATTATAGATGTAGCTTCAAATAGTTTCCAAATAATTAATGCAGTAGCTACGTGAGAAAACAAGGAGTGGATACAACAGGAATTATTATAGTTGGCAAAACTTGTTGCAGCTGCAGTGATTTGTGCACAGACTGGACGATATAATTATACTTGATTGTAAATACTGATCCTGATCCATTCAACTGAGTCAGATATGGAATTTCAGAATATTGAGCTCTTGAGAAATGAAACAATAGGTGTGGGAGCTTATGGAAAGGTGTGCAAAGCAAAGTGTGATGACCTTATTTGTGCTGCTAAAATTTTCCATGAGACTCTTTACGATCCGAAAGGAGAGCAGCATACTGAACCTCAAAAACTTCACCGGATACCATCGTTGAGATTTAAAGCTGAGTGCATGCATCTGCATAATCTAATGCATCCGAATGTTGTCCAATATCTTGGTGAAACAACAGACACCATCACTGGCATGAAAGTTTTACTGATGGAGCTCATGGATGGAAGCCTGACGAACTACCTTGACAATTATCCTTTTGACGGACTGATACCTTACCACATTCAAATCAATTTTTGCCACGACATTTCTAGGGCAATCTCATATCTCCACTCCAAGCGAATAATTCACAGGGATCTCTCCAGCAATAACGTGCTATTGATCAGCAATATCAGAGCCAAAGTGTCTGACTTTGGTATGGCAATGATTTATGGCCAGGATTTCAGAAAGACACCTTACCTCTCCTTAACAGGGTGCCCTGGAACAGATGTCTACATGCCACCAGGAGCTGCACGAGAAAGTGCAGCAGAATACACTGAAAAAATCGATTGTTTTTCTCTTGGTGTATTAGCTATTCAAATCATGACAAAGCAGTACCCATCTCCAGGAGAGCGGCATAAAAATATCAAAACAACAGATGATACTCGTTCAGTCCTGGTGACTGTATCTGAAGTTGAACGCCGTCAAAACCACATAAACTTGATATCACCGAAGCACCCACTCTTAGCTATAGCACTAGACTGCTTAATTGACGATGACGACAATCGACCGTCAGCCCATGAGCTCTGCCAAAGAATGGAGGGCTTAAAAGAATGTCAAACATATCTTGAAAGCCAGGAGCTAGACCCTGAAGGTACACGTGAGAAGTCTCCATTAACAGAAATTGGTCATGAACAGGAGAAAGATGAAGAGGTATTTGCACAAGCAAGAAGTGAAATTCATACTAGCCATGGCACAGGAAGCGAAATCAATGCTGGTTCCAGACAACGGAGTACTACAGAATTGCAACCAAGCAAGAGAGTTCAAAGTCTTCAGATGGTTTTGAAAAAGAAAGATGAAATAATCAAAATCAAACAGAATACTGTTGAGCAATTGAAAAAGCACATTACTCGGCTTGAGAGTGATAGCAGTAAACTCTTGCTCGTGAAACAGCATTATGAGAGGCGCTGTCTTGAGCTTGAAAGACGATTGGGCATGAAAACTGATTTTGAGTTGAGTTGGAATGAGGAAGAGAAAGCACCCTGTCTGATGAAGCGAGGAAGTGATGCAGTAGTCAGTGGCAACTACGTCTACATTAGACATGCTGGTACAAAGGAAGTATACGAGTACAATTCAACCACTAAAGTCTGGATTAGATTTCCAGATTGTCCGTTCAGGAGTTGTTCACTAGCAATTCTCAAGAATCTGCTCACTACCATTGGGGGAATACCCTTCACAAATCAGCTCTTTAGCCTAACAGGTAAAGGTACTAGCAAACCGTGGACAGAGGTCTATCCCCCCACACCCTCCAAGAGACAGTGGGCAACCACCCTTTCCATTGATACAATTTTGCTAGTAGCTGGAGGAGTTGGAGAAGATGATGTAGTTCTATCTATAGTTGAAGTACTTGATGCACAAACGTCAGAGTGGTCGATAGTGGCTAGACTCCCAGAGCCTTTTCATAGAGCTTCAGCAACTATTTGCCGTGGTCAGATCTACATGCTAGGTGCAACAGGAGAGGATAGAAAACACATCAAATCCGTATTCACATGTCATCTGAACGACCTGCTCCGCTCAACAAGTTCTTCGTCGACGGTATGGAGTAAGATTGCTGATCTACCCGTAACAAAATCTACCTGTGTCTCTCTTAATAACCAACTACTAGCTATTGGTGGAAAGGATGCAGATGATAAAGTCAGTTCTGCCATTCATCTCTATGATTCAGTTATTAAAGCGTGGAGAATCATTAGCCACATGTTGGTTGCCAGACGTTCATGCTTTGCGGCTATTCTTCCAGAAAACAAACTTATGGTGGTTGGTGGGTGGGTATCCACGTACATTGATAGTGATTCAGTAGAGATTGCCACATGCACTTTCTGAAGTAACCATAGCTAAAGTATTATACACCTATATTACATGCATGTAAGTGTGATTATTATAATAGCTCAGAAATAATTTGCTATTGAGGCTGCTAAGCATACTCATATATTTTACTGCTGAACAGGAATATAATTGTATCGATTGATGTGGTACAGTACTTTGTGCATTATATTTTCATTACGTGTGCATATTATTGCTGTATTATGTATGATTGTTGGTATTGTATTACAATCACTGGAAGACAGTCCTAGAGGGGCTCAATGCTGCATTGCACCATCTCTATAGCATTTGCCACTATAATAACAGTTATTGAAAATTGTATCACACTTTTCTAAACTTTAAATGCAAACTAAACGTCAACAGTTAGCTTAACCCTATAGTTTGCTAATTTAATGGGATAATGTTTTTGCACAGGGAAAAAGGAGAAGAATAATTATTGTCTGCACTGCATTAACATTAACATAATCTCATCCTTGAATTCCAATTGCAAGAATAATATTAAAAGTGATGTTTTGACCATTAATGGTAGTTTATGATGGATATGTTCTCCTGTACATAATTTCAATACAAGAATTTAATTTATTATTATTATCAAGAGTGGATTATGCATAGATGGGCCAAGATACCTCAAAATATCCCTGCATGGGCTTCTCCATTCAGTTTACATATATGGGTAGCTACAGTAATCCTTCCATCCTTCATGAGCAGTGACCCACCAAATTGAGGCAATTAATTATAAGGCATCCCTTGTGTCAGGAAATGTAAATAATTAGCTAACTACATGTAGAGTCAGGATTTCATCCAGAAAATAATTTTTGGGGGAGAAGTGGGTGTGGCAGTTTCACGCACTGTGTCCCCCCTCCTCCCCCATTAATCATTAAGATGTGCTTTTGGATGTCACTGAGGTAGCTATTAAGAATACACGATTTCATCTAGTGCTCTTAAATAATTCATTATTGATTATTTGCACCAGTCAGCACAAAAAAATAACATGTTCCCCTCTCCCACTACCTCTCTCTCTTTCTTTTCCCTTTTTTCTTCTTTCTTCCTTTTTTTGGGGGAAGCTGGGTGTTCTGTGAGGGAAGCTTCCCCCCACCCCCCACTGGATGAAATCCTGAGAGAAGTAGGCTGGGAAGTAAGCAAAATTCCCTGGAATAGCTATCTTCCATTGCATATGTACCTAATGAATGCTAATTTCTGGATGACTAGCTATGCTTACTAATGTCATTCAATAGACTCCAGAAGACACTATAATATTATAGCTAATACTTCAATAACTAGCTGATAATGATGTCATGTACATCACGTCAAGAGTATGAGTACCCTGAATAAGTCCATGCACTTTGCATGCTTCCTCAACATAATTTAACTATGATTATTAATGTAGTGCACCAAAAAGTATGAATACTGTTGTGGAATGACGCACTTCACTGCATGTAGCTAGATATCATAAACTGATGCAGAGATTCAAAATTCATAGATGAATTCATAGACATTATAATTATGAATAAACAATTAAACTCCATGCACATACATACTATTATCTTGATTTACTGTTTAGAATAGTTTCCTGGTAAAGGTCATACTACTTTTAAACCCTTTCTTTGTCAATAATGTTGTTTTCTGTTGATTACTATAGTTACTGAGGACCCAAACCACAACTTGTTTTTATCTCTGCTTTTAAACCTTGTCCTGCATGACCCTTTAAAGGGAAAACACGTTATCGGCTAAAATGCATTTTGTGAGCCTATTTAAGTCCAGCTTGTGCATGTATAGTCCTTTAGACAGAGCAGCTAACACAACACATCATAAACACGAAGAATGAATAGCTACAAAGGATTCTTCTTGCTCTTTCTTTGCAGTACCGTAACTGCATATGCTTACGGAGAATGGGAGAATATTCCTGGAGGGCTGACTCACGTCACAGCCTCAGTCAACTACCTGTGGGGTGTCAACAGTGCCGATCAGATCTGGAGGTGTACTCGTCCTTGCAATGGGCAAAACTGGGTACGTGTTCCTGGAGCTCTAAGACAGGTGGATGCTGATGATCATGAAGTATGGGGAGTCAATGCTGCATACAATATATACAAGCGCCCAGTGGATGGCAGTGGGAGCTGGACACACGTTACTGGACTTTTAAAACATGTTTCTGCCAGTGGAAATGGCTATATCTGGGGAGTGAACCGCAATGACAACATCTAGCTACAAATGCAAAAAGCCTTGTTCTGGTAGCTGGGTCCAGGTCAGTGGCAGTCTGAAGCAGATAGATGGTGGTCACGCTTACGTTTATGGTGTGAACAATGCCAACAACATCTATGTACGACCGGTTGACGGGAGTGGAAGTTGGAGGCAAATTCCAGGACGATTGAGGCACGTCACTGCATCAGGAAAGAGTGAAGTGTTTGGTACAAACGCTCATGGACATGTTTACCGCTGCAAGAAGCCATGCATTGGAGAATGGGAGAAGGTGGAGGGAAATCTCAAGCAGTGTGATGCCACCTTTAACTCAATCGTTGGAGTGACGACTTCAAGTGCAATCTACCTTCGACACACGGGAATATGATGAGAACTTGTCCATTTTGTGGATTTAATTTGTGCATCTTCACTGTACATGAACTACATGCCAGAGCCATAATAACTACCGCATATCACACTACTGTACATAATGTCATCATTGTCCATCCCTGCATGTATTATAATTGTACTTTTGTTATAATATACAATAATAATTATTATGTCATAAAAATGTCATAGAATGATATAATATATTATTATTATTAAAAGTACTTAGTGAGCCTGTTTGCATCAATAAATCCACATGTACAGTTTAAAGCATGCATGTATCATGAGGGGAACTATAGATAATCATTAGATGGGCAGCAATCACTCTTTCCAAGGCATCAGCTCATTAGTTGGTATAGCTACACAGTAGGGATGCGCTCCAACATAATTATGTATACGTGCCACTGAAAAAAATCCCACATCCTGGCCTCTCATGAATTATTATTATCATCATAGTTATGGTCACCTGCAGAATACTGCATGTAGTACCATGCATTATATTTCAACTAAAATCAGTGAAAATGGTGCACATATCCAAATTACTATCTCCAATCCTTTTGATAACAGTGGCATGTCTAGATGTAGCCAAGGCTATTGAGGTGTCTGACCTGGGAGCAGCTGACCTTAAACTGCAGCACATCACTGCCTCCATCAACTATCTGTGGAGCACCACCATCACTGATGAAGTATGGATGTGTGAAGAACCATGCAATGGAATATGGGAACCAGTAGATGGCTATCTGAAACAACTATAGATGCCAGTGACACTGAAGTGTGGGGCATTGACAGTGGAAATGCGGTGTACAAAGCTCGTCGCTGGTTATAACCAATTCTGCTATAGAGCTAGGAGTTGATCCAGCATATAACCAGCGACGACAAAGACATAATATTATTATTATTATAACCAGATTACCTGCATCATGCAATAAAGATATGCACCGTTTTGCATGGTAATAATAATATTATTATTATACCTATAGCTTGCTGATATAATAATTAATACAATGCAGTCTTGCCAGTTGATTATTAATAATTATTATCATGTAATTCATAAAAGTATCAAGTGTGTGGGCTTGGGATTCAGAGACATACACGCTACCTAAATCGCAAGACTATCATTGTTGCTACAGCACTAATATAGCGATTCCTTGAGAATAATGTGCATGAGACAGCAATAATTATTACCCAACAAGCCAATAAGCAAACTCAGAGTAATTTGATATAATTGCTGAGTACATGTACATTCCAGTGGTTTATTAGACTGCATGACACGAGCATTCAGTGGCTATTTAAGTGGAGGGACTGAGCATTATTCTCCACACTGCAGCAAGTGCAATTTGAGGAGCAACATCATAACTCAACTGCCACCCATCCACTGCAATTGCAAACTGCAAAAGACATATCTAAAGGTCTCTTCTTCCAGCTCTTTTGCAACTCTATTGTGGCATATGCTTATATATGGAGACTGGGAAAACATTCCTGGAGGGCTGACTCACGTCACAGTCTCAGTCAACTACCTGTGGGGTGTCAACAGTGCCAATCAGATCTGGAGGTGCATGTGCTCGTCCTTGCAATGGACAAAACTGGGTTCGTGTTCCTGGAGCTCTAAGACAGGTGGATGCTGATGATCATGAGGTAGTGACGACTTCAAGTGCAATCTACCTTCGACACACGGGAATATGATGAGAACTTGTCCATTTTGTGGATTTAATTTGTGCATCTTCACTGTACATGTAGCTACATGCCAGAGCCATAATAACTACCGCATATCACACTACTGTACATAATGTCATCATTGTCCATCCCTGCATGTATTTGTTATAATACTATTATGTCATATAAAATGAATGATATTATAAAGTACTTAGTGAGCCTGTTTGCATCAAAAAATCTGTACAGTTTAAAGCATGTGGCCTATTGTAATGCTAAAGGTATAATCAAAATAGCTTAGCAAGATTTAAAGTAGCTAGCTAGTACATGCATAGAGTTAAAAATTAATCATGATAATACTAAGAATATGCATGGATTGTATCAGAAGAGGCAATTTATAGACTCCCTGTTTGAAAGCATGCTTGTACCTGCACATACTGAAGCCATGCACACATTAATTTTAGTAATAATGATATAACTATAATACTGCAAAGACAAGCATGCAATTAGCTACAGTACGTTATTATATATACCAGTTTCATTTCTGGTACTCATGTATGTAGTCTTGCTCTCAGTGGCTACATGCGGTGATAGTTCACTATAGGTCTACAACCTCGGGCTTCAAGTGCACCTAAACACTGACAGTGTCTGTTATTGCTGATGTTTGTAAATCCTTGTCCTTTGCATGCAATCTCTGTATACTGTATATAATTATGTAACAGTATACAAAAGGGGGAGAAATGAACAATATACATGCACACATACATACAATTTTATACTGTCAATGATGTATATAGAGGAAGTATCACTTATATTATGCTAGTTCGTTACATATTCATGCATGCAGTGCATGGCACTGCATATTATGCATGCTACTAGTACTCTGGTTATTACATGCATGACATTGTATACGTTAAAGGACTCAATTGGCATAGTTTCCCTCTTTATATTCTTGGGAGTGTGCAAGTGATATTTGGCTAGCTATATAGTTCACTTCCAAGCAGTGTCACAGTACAGTAGCTACAGTATACAATAGTCGGATACAATAGTTATTATAGATTCCACACTTGTGTATATACTTTTGCAGATTCAGTGTTTGTGATTGCTCTATATTAAGAGGAGTATAATATATTATAGCTATTTTATTGTCATGGATTTCCCGGTGGCTTTGATCTTCCTCATACTTTCTGTCACTACTGACTCCGTTCATGCTAATACCCAGTGCAAATCAACGTTGTGCAACTGCAACGTCAATAATGTTCAAGTTCTTGAGCAATTTATTGACTTCAGAATCAGAGCTGCACTTGCAAATATACCAGGTAGATATTGCATTGCTTGTTGTATGCTCCAATTGCATTAAATTTTGTTATGTTATCTATGTCATTCTGTTTAAAGTGACTAGGATGCTGGCTTTTGCTATAGAAGAGGGTCCAAATAGTTCCAGGAGAGCCAGAATCAAAGATTTGAATGTGAAAACTCTAGTTCCTGGTCGCATTCTTGACGAGGTGGACATATCTGATCCTAGCTTAAATGCAACTGGAGCTAACAATGCCGTCTTGTATCAACCAAGGTATACTGACTATGGAGTTTTCTTTATCAACATGGAAGAAGTCTTTCCTTGTGTAAAGAGGTTATCGTATCGCTACCACCCAGTTTGCAAAATTTTCACCCATGAGGAGGATGATTTTCGAGGTGAACAGTCAATTTATGAAGCTGCTGATTCTGGAAACCACTTTCGTATATTCAATGACACTTTCGACATCCCCACTTATGGATTTGGAATTCAAGGGTGTGCAGAGTTCACAACTGATTGTATTCCAACTGACCGTCAATTTGCGATTGTCTGTTACTCACCATGTTGAAAGTTATAACTCGCCACAATTGACTCATTAGAATTCGATAGTTAGCTATAATAATAATTATTATAGCACTGCTTCCAAAATGTAACACTTTAAGAAAAAACTATCAATGTATTAGCTAGTATACACTGTAAATCACCAGTATTATCTTGCTAAACAATTGCCTAGCTGTATAAAAAATATTATTTTAAACTCTTAATGAACTTTAGTTGACCGATTAGGTAATCATATGAATCCGAGTGCAGTTTGGGAAATAATTTCATGAGTGAGCTAAATTGCATGAGGAAAATCCTAATGTAACTTATCCTTCTGGATTTCCCAATGGCTTTAAGACTTGTGATCCACTCTGAGAAAAGTGACCACTTAGGATAAAATTACCAATAAATCAAATAGATGTGGGGAAAATGACCTTTTTTAGTCCACCTGAGAAAATGTAGAATTAAGTTTTTGGCTTCAGTATACGCAGATCTATGATCAGTAGAACGTGTTCATGAGTATTATAGATCTTGAAATTGTAATGTGGCTGCATATTATTTTTACAATGGACAACTTTAAATTACTTTTAACTTCCTTTGTCTCATGCAGTATCTGGGTGATTGATGCCTGTTGATATACCACTTACCTCCAACTTACCTGTTCCCATACAAAAAAATTCATTTCATGAGAAGTGGTCATAATGGTAAGCAATTCTTTAGATTTAGTTACCAACAAAATGCTTTGTTGATGCTGACAGCCAAGTATATAGCTATCGCTACTGATTTATCGGTGTCTTCATGACTACAAAACTTTAATAGTGACAAAATTGTGAAAGCTAGGAAGACTAGTTACTAGTTAGTATGTATACAATAAGATGGAGCTGATTGTGAAATACAGTTGTATTGGACTGAAATGTGTACACATGCATGGCCGTGGGTTGGAAGGAATGTTTACCCACCTTGTAGCTACTCCTCTATGAAATATTCTGATACATGTGATACTTGTTTACATGTTAATAAAGATTGTACTTAATCACATAAATTAATGCACTTTCGCTGCATATATACAGCCTAAGACCTCTGTACTAAATCCTAGTGCTAAGCGCTAAGCAACTGAGCTTTATTTCTCCTACGAAGGATGGAGTAAAAAAAATTATTCCATTGGGTAGAGCTAAGTAGGCTCCTGGCGAATGTGGTGATAAAAGGATACACATGTCCTGCCACAGCGATGGGACTCTAGCTCTATAGTGGAAGCCTAAGTCTAAACTAATGACCCTACTATACAAACGGTGAGTAGATTTCCCAGAAACTTGAAGACACACAAAATATGATCATACAAGCAAAATTGAAAAGGATAGCTACAACCATAAATTTTATATTGCTTCACACAAACCAGGTAACATAATCAAGTCTACCAACAAACAAATCATCATTAATGGCCTAGTGACTGGAGGCATAATATTATTACCGGGGTATTTCACTCACAATAAAGCAGTCATTGACATAACAAATTTAAGTATAAACACCAAGAGCATCTATTGTTGTTCCTGACCGTCCATAAAATCCACTGATGATACCAATAACACTGTCAGAATTATTAGCTCCTGGTACCTTTTTTCTACTTCCATAGGGACCATAATGCTTTGGAGTTCCGTCATTACTGGGCCTGTATGTGTAAAGCTCGAGGGAGCTCACATAGTTGTCGTGTTTAACACTGCTCGTTACGGCTATTACCACTATCCTTTCATCTTCAGCCAAATTAATATTAATTAGTGAATGATTGGAAGAAGCATTGGTTTGCACAGTACCATAGGTTTTAGTGATCTCTGAACCATTTCGAAGTACATACGTGGTGCTCAATCCATTTATATACTCTCCGTAACAAATGGCTATGTGTTTAATCTGCAGTGGATTGAGAGTGGACACATCATCGTCAAAGGGAATTCCTCCTTTTCCTCCAACCAGTTCAGATTTCTTGTAAAATGGTCGCTGCACACTTGTTGCCGAAGTGTCGTACTGAAAACCAATTCCATTAAGATAAAAGTCACTCTTTCCAAACAGTCCAATAACAATACCAGAAAAACTAAATGAGCTATCGAATAGACGATCTCCTTTTCCTACTGGGCCATACTGATGCACACGTCCACTGGGGTCCCTTGTGTAGAAAGTCAGCTCGGTCAAGTAACCACCCAAAGGATATTCAGAATAGCCTTCCACTTATCCTTCTGGATTTCCCTATGGGTTTAAGAGTTGTGACCCACTCTGAGAGAAGCAACCACTTGGGATAAAATTTCAAGTTCCAATAATAATTAAAATTAAATAGAAATGGGGAAAATGACTTTTTTAGTCCACCAGAAAAAATTGATGTAGAATTTTGACTTCACACTGATAATAATTATTACGCTATGTTATGTAAACTATCATAATGTGCACAAACAATTACTCGGACACATACGTATACAACTTAATAATATTATAAAATATGCACAATTTCCAAAAAACTAGCTATAGATTATAATATACCTGTGTATATTATCTCCCCAGTAGCAATTTACTTTTCTGTGGTTATAAGGTAATTATGGTGTAATTATGATGAAACCTATGGTGTAATCTCTTAGGTAATCTATGAGGTAATTATGAGAAAATTCAGGGCCTCGCTGGAGCCTTTCTGGGACTTGAAAATTAGTAAATATGTAGAGTATCTTACGCGTGTATCCAGCGAATACATTACAAGCTGAGCGCTACTTTCTCTGAGAAGTACTGTTGGTTGAATTTCACGTGTTTTCTTGGCTTACGTAATGCCGTGGATAAATAAAGCTAGCCTTGCGCTATATATAGCACGCATTGTCACAAGGGGCTGGCCCGCGCGCGACTGCAGCAGCGTGACCAACCTGAAGTTCGGAATGAATACTGCACTGTCGAGTTCGTCTCTGTGATTGAAGCATCGAAACTTGTCGCTGTCAAGGCTCAGAGTCGATCTTAGACGCCATCTCCATGATTTCTGGGGCGAGCATCGATCGATGTGTACGCATTCTATTGACGACCTTTTACCACATGCACCATTACGTACACTATGCAGCTACTGGGGCGATGGTCAAGGGTTCATATAATATATAAATGGTCAAAACTCCACTAGTGATTGATATTTTTTTATGAAACTTGGCACCATTGGATTCAGCATGCACATAGAGCTATATCAATCCATGCTAAAAACTCAAAATATCCCATGGCAAGTAGTCGCTTTTGTCAGAGCAGATCCGAGACAATTTAATTATCTACTGTTGCAGGTTTAGCTAGTTACCGCGATAATAATAATATTATTATTATGTCACGGTTACCATGAGGGGAACTATAGATAATCATTAGATGGACAGTAATCACTCTTTCCAAGACATCAGCTCATCATTGATTGTTTATTGTATAGTTGTTATACACAGTAGAGATGCGCTCCAACACATGTAGCTAATAGTATACGTGCTACTGAAAAAAATCCCACATCCTGAAATGGCCTCTCATGAATACTATTATTATCATCATAGTTGTGGTCACCTGCAGTATACTGCATGTACCATGCATTATATTATTTTCAACTAAAATCAGTGAAAATGGTGCATGTATCCAAGTTGCTAATCCCAATCCTTTTTATAATAGTGGCAAGTCTAGATGTAGCCAAGGCTGTTGAGGTGCCTGACCTGGGAGCAGCTGACCTTACACTGCAGCACATCACTGCCTCCATCAACTATCTGTGGAGCACCACCATCACTGATGAAGTGTGGATGTGTGAAGAACCATGCAATGGAACATGGGAACCAGTAGATGGCTATTTGAAACAACTAGATGCCAGTGACACTGAAGTGTGGGGCATAGACAGTGGAAATGCGGTGTATAAAGCGTAATAAAGCTCCTATTAATGGCAGTGCAAACTGGACCTCAATATTTGGAAGCATGAAGCATATATCTGCTTCAGGTAACGGCTACATCTGGGCTCTTGACTCTGAAACTAGTGTTGTGCACAAATGCAAAAAGCCTTGCATGGGAGAGTGGGAGGCTGTGCCACCGGTTAATGGAGGCAGACAGGTAATAAGACAACTGGATGGTGAATATGGCCTTGTCTATGTAGTAACTAGTAGTGGTGAAGTCTATTCCAGACCAGTGGATGGGAGTGGTAGGTGGAGGAAGATTACTGGACCTGGACTGGAGATGATGTATGTCACAGCCTCAGGGAGAGAAGTGATTACTGGCATCACTAAAGGTGGCGACATCTACAACTGCATAAAGCCTTGCGTGGGAGAGTGGGAGAAAATGGAAGGAAATGCTCGACAGTGTGATGCCAGCATCAACGAAGTATACTGCATCACCAATTCTGCTATAGAGCTAAGAGTTGATCCAGCATAACCATCGACAACAAAGACATATTATTATAACTAGATTACCATCATGCAATAAAGATATGCAATGTTTTGGTAATAATAATATTATACCTATATATAGCTTGCTGATATAATAATTAATACAATGCAGTCATGCCAATTGATTATTAATTATCATGTAATTCATAAAAGTATCAAGTGTGTGGGCTTGGGATTCAGAGACATACACGTTACCTAAATCGCAAGACTATCATTGTTGCTACAGCACTAACATAGCGACTCCTTGGGAACAATGTGCATGAGACAGCAATAATTATTACCCAACAAGCCAATAAGCAAACTCAGAGTTTGAATTAATTGCTGAGTACATGTACATTCCAGTGGTTTATTAGACTGCATGACACGAGCATTCAGTGGCTATTTAAGTGGAGGGACTGAGCATTATTCTCCACACTGCAGCAAGTGCAATTTGAGGAGCAACATCATAACTCAACTGCCACCCATCCACTGCAATTGCAAACTGCAAAAGACATATCTAAAGGTCTCTTCTTCCAGCTCTTTTGCAACTCTATTGTGGCATATGCTTATATATGGAGACTGGGAAAACATTCCTGGAGGGCTGACTCACAACACAGTCTCAGTTAACTACCTGTGGGGTGTCAACAGTGCCAATCAGATCTGGAGGTGCATGTGCTCGTCCTTGCAATGGGCAAAACTTGGTTCGTGTTCCCGGAGCTCTAAGACAGGTGGATGCTGATGATCATGAGGTATGGGGAGTCAATGCTGCACATAATATAATATACAAGCGCCCAGTGGATGGCAGTGGGAGCTGGACACAATTTAAGTTACTGGAGGTTTAAAAAATGTTTCTGCCAGTGGAAATGGCCATATCTGGGGAGTGAACAGCAATGATAACATCTAGCTACGAATAGAAAAAGCCTTGTTCTGGTAGCTGGATCCAGGTCAGTGGCAGTCTGAAGCAGATTGATGCATGGTGGTCACGCCCATGTTTATGGTGTAAACAATGCCGACAACATCTATGTACGACCGGTTGACGGGAGTGGAAGTTGGAGGCAAATTCCAGGACGATTGAGGCACGTAACTGCATCAGGAAAGAGTGAAGTGTTTGGTACAAACGCTCATGGATATGTTTACCGCTGCAAGAAGCCATGCATTAGAGAATTGGAGAAGGTGGAGGGAAATCTCAAGCAGTGTGATGCCACCTTTAACTCAATCGTTGGAGTGACAACTTCAAGTGCAATCTACCGTCGACACATGCACGGGAATATGAGAACTTGTCCATATTTGTACATCTTCACTGTACATGTAGCTACATGCCAGAGCCATAATAACTACCGCATATCACACTACTGTACATAATGTCATCATTGTCCATCCTTGCATGCATGTATTTGTTATATTATTACAATAATACTATTATGTCATATAAAATGAATGATATATTATTAAAAGTACTTAGTGAGCCTGTTTGCATCAAAAAACTATACAGTTTAAAGCATGTGGCCTGTTGTAATGCTAAAGGTAATCAAACTATAGCTTAGCAAGATTTAAAGTAGCTACATGCATAGAGTTAAAATCACGATATTAAATACTAAGAATATGCATGGATTGTATCAGAAGAGGCAATTTATAGACTCCCTGTTTGAAAGCATGCTTGTACCTGCACATACTGAAGCCATGCACACATTAGTTTTAGATCAAATACAAACCTTAAGAATGATATAACTATAATACTGCAAAGACAAGCATGCAATTACTACAGTATGTTATTATACCAATTTCATTTCTGGTACTCATGTAGTCTTGCTCTCAGTGGTGATAGTTCACTATAGGTCTACAACCCTGGGCTTCAAGTGCGCCCTAAACACTGTCTGTTATTACTGATGTTTGTAAATCCTTGCCCTTTGCATGCGATCTCTGTACTGTATATCATTGAATTATGTAACAGTATAGGCATTAAACAAAAGGGGGAGAAATGAACAACATGCATGCACACATGCATACAATTTTATACGGTCAATGATGTATATAGAGGAAGTATCACTTATATTATGCTAGTTCGTTGCATATTCATGCAGTGTATGGCACTGCATATTATGCATGCTACTATAGTACTCTGGTTATTACATGCATGCATGATATTGTAAGTTATAAAGACTCAATTGGCATAGTTTCCCTCTTTATATTCTTGGGAGTGTGCATGGAAGTGATGTTTGGCTAGCTAGTTCACTTCCAAGCAGTGTCACAGTACAGTAGCTACAGTATACAATAGTCGGATACAATAGTTATTACAGATTCCACACTAAGTCTTGTGTATATACTTTTGCAGATTCAGTGTTTGTGATTGCTGTATATTAATAGAAGTATATATCATAGCTATTTTATTGTCATGGATTCCCCGGTGGCTTTGATCTTCCTCATACTTTCTGTCACTATATACTGACTCCATTCATGCTAATACCCAGTGCAAATCAACGTTGTGCAACTGCAATGTCAATAATGTTCAAGTTCTTGAGCAATTTATTGACTTCAGAATCAGAGCCGCACTTGCAAATATACCAGGTAGCTATTGCATTGCTTATTGCTCCAATTGTATTAAATTTTGTTATGTTATCTATGTCATTCTGTTTAAAGTGACTAGGATGCTGGCTTTTGTTATAGAAGAGGGCCCAAATAGTTCCAGGAGAGCCAGAATCAAAGATTTGAATGTGAAAACTCTAGTTCCTGGTCGCATTCTTGACGAGGTGGACATATCTGATCCTAGTTTAAATGCAACTGGAGCTAACAACGCCGTCTTGTATCAACCAAGGTATACTGACTATGGAGTTTTCTTTATCAACATGGAAGAAGTATTTCCTTGTGTAAAGAGCTTATCGTATCGCTACCACCCAGTTTGCAAAATTTTCACCCATGAGGAGGATGATTTTCGAGGTGAATGGTCAATTTATGAAGCAGCTGATTCTGGAAACCACTTTCGTATATTCAATGCCACTTTCGACATCCCCACTTATGGGTTTGGAATTCAAGGCTGTGCAGAGTTCACAACTGATTGTATTCCAACTGACCATCAATTTGCGATTGTCTGTTACTCACCATGTTGAAAGTTATAACTCGCCACAATTGACTCATTAGAATTCGATAGTTATAATAATAATAATATTATGGTATTTGACCCACTTCCAAATGTAATACCGTAAGAAAAAATTATCAATGTACTATTGTCAGTTATAGTTAGTACACTGTCAATCACCAGTGTTATCAAGCTAAACAATTGCATAGCTAGCTGTATAAATACTTTGAACTCTTAATGAATTATTTTAGTTGACCAATAATCATATATATATAATATGAATTCGAGTGGCATAAAGGAAGAGTGGTCATGTTAAGTCTTGCCCAGTGGAGTAGTATATATAGTAGTGTGCAGCTGTTGCAAGGTGCCAGTCTGTGTTTGCATGGCACCTACCTCGACTATAATTATGACTGATTGCCATTCTGCGCTTTGCTGGTCAGTTATCAATGCAGTGACAGTGTAAACAGGCAGTGGCTCTCAAGTGCATAATTCAGTTGAAGTATGTCACAGAGGCTTTCAGTTTATTTATATAGTGACATAGCCAGGTGCCTTCCCCCAACTCTAGGTCACTGACTCTGAAGAGAACAGACTGAGTACCAGAACCCTGTTTAGGTGCATGGTATGTATAGTCAATAGTACTAGTACCCTGTTCAGGTGTAGGGTATATGTAGTTCAATACTCCTGATATTGAACATGCACAATAGTGTACACATGCAGTGAGCCATGCTATATAAATTATATGCATGCATGTAGCAGTGAGGGTTCTGCACTCCTGTGCATTCATTATAACTAGATTACCATCATGCAATAAAGACACACATTATTTTGGTAACATTATTGTACCTAGCTTGCTGATAATGAAATACCATGCAGTCTTGTTGATTATTGAAAATATGTCATGCACTGAGTCATTAAAAGTATAATTTAAAAGTGGGATTCAGAGGCATACACATTACTCAAATCTCAAGACTATCATTGTTGCTACAGCATAAGTCCTTGAAAACAATGTGCTGCATGATGATACAGCAATAATTATATATTATGCAACAAGCCAATAAGTAAACTCAGTGGTTGAATGAATGCACATGCAGGAGTACAGAATTCTCACTGCTACATACATGCATAATATTATAATAGCATGGCTCACTGTGCATATTAATACTATGCATATTCAATGCCAGGAGTATTGAACTATATATACCCTGCATCTGAACAGGTTGTGGTACTACAGTAACTGAACTACATACACTGCACCTAAACAGGGTTCTGGTACTAGCTGTTCTCTTTAGAGTCAGTGACCTAAGAGTTGGAGGATGCACCTGGCTATGCCACTATATAAACTGAAAGCCTCTGTGACATACTTCAACTGAATTATGCACTTGAGAGCCACTGCCTGTTTACACTGTCACTGCTGCAGTGCATTGAAAACTGACCAGCAAAGCACAGAATGGCAATCAGAATCACTGTGCATGACATGAGCATTCAGTGGCTATTTAAGTGGAGGAACTGAGTATTATTCTCCACACTGCAGCAAGTGCAATCTGAGGAGCAACATCATAACTCAACCACCATTGCATTATTGGAGCGAGCCTGAGTAAGCCCCACATAAACGGGTATGAACTGCGTGAATGAGATAGTATACTAGTGCTGATGAAAATCATCTGTGCGGGGCGAACCTTTGCGAAAGTCATGATCAAGATCTCTTTGAAAGCATGAAGGCATGGAGCTGGTGTAGTATCACAGTCAGTCATATGCATAAGTAATAGCATATAGCTAGGCCTAAAAGCTACCTTGAGAGTGAAAATATTACAGATTGCTAGTAGCCCAATAATGTACCATAATAGTGTAGTCTACATGCCATAACCATCATGAGTTCTGTAGCCAGGCCCTGTAGACTACACTCCATTCGAGGTATATATACACACTGGCGTAAGAACCAGGGGGGCTGGGGGGGGGGGCAATTGCCCCCCCCCCCAGTCATAAGATTGGGGGGGCAGAGCCCCTCTGATTTTTAGACTGCTGTACAAGCCAGGGGGTGGGGCTCACCCTCTGAGGTTTGCACTTTTCTTTTTCATCTGTTGCCACAATCAGGGTTGAGTTATTCATGATTGTGGTGTATCTTAGCCCCACGGTGTGTAGATATCAATAATTGTCACATGTGAACACAGATCAGTAGTCACTACTGATCTGTGTTCACATGTGACAAGCTAAGAGTCCAGAATGTCCTCGAAAATGCACTAGAAAAGCTCTCCTCAGGTCTAAAGCTCCAAAATTTTCCTGGGGGAGCATGCCCCCAGATCCCCCTAGCTTTCGCGCGCTATGCGCGCGTAAAGCGAGTCTTAACCTGCTTACTTTCAGCCCCCCTGCTCAAAAACATCTTCCTACGCCACTGATACATCAAGGAAGAGTGATCACCTAAGTCCTGCCCAGTGGTGCAGTGGTGTGCACAGCTGTTGCCTGTCTGTGTTTATTTGCTAAGTACTAGCTGGCTGCACGAGTGTGAACTAAGGCTATACTAATCTGGAGCGATACTATGTTCGTCGCATTTAATATTTGGTCGTCAGGGATTATTAGTACATAGCCATAGGTACCACTCAGCCATCGCACCTACGATATTGACGACCATTACGTTCATGCGGACTTTTTACATCTTACTTCCGGTCGGATCGCGTTTGCGTTTGCGTTCCTACATGGCACCTACCTCACTGAGCTACGTGACTGATTGCCACCATAGATTATAAACTATGTTGCCACACTGCTGGTCAGTCGTCAATGTAGTGATAGTGTAAACAGGCAGTGGCTCTTGTAAGCGTGTCACGGAGGCTTCAGTTTATATAGTGACATAGCCAGGTGCCTTCCCCAACTCCTAGATCATTCACTGCAGCTGACTCCAGTACCAGAACCTTGTTCAGGTGCAGGGTATGTAGCTAGTTCAATACTCCTCAGCAGGCATACACATGAAACATGCTATAGATCTACAAATGCATGAGTCATGCATGCATGTAGTGGTGAAGGGTTCTGCACTCCTGTGCATTCATTAAAATTTGCAAAAGAGGACATGTGGAAAGGTACCTACTTCCTGCTCTTTTGTAGCTCGAGCTGTTGTGGCATAATAATATTATTATGCTTATGGAGACTGGGAAAACATTCCTGGAGGGCTGACTCACGTCACAGCCTCAGTCAATTACCTGTGGGGTGTCAACAGTGCTGATCGGATCTGGAGGTGTGCTCGTCCTTGCAATGGACAAAACTGGGTACATGTACATGTTCCTGGAGCCCTAGGACAGGTGGATGCTGATGATCATGAGGTATGGGGAGTCAATGCTGCACATAATATTATAATAAAGGGATGCCAAGGTACACTCTGAAAGTGAGGATAGGATCATCTTAAAATGTGGGGCAGAGGACATAACATTATGACTAACGTATATTTAGTTGGATATGTTAGTGCTCTAATAGTTGCTAGCCTCGTCCCCAAGCCCTTCTAGCCTTTCATCGTTGCATGAGAAAAGCGGCAGGGCCTGGTATCTAAAATTACGTGCACAAGGTCACCTGCTACGTAATATTTTAGGCAAACAGTATCACAAAATTAAGTGACCATTCTTAGCTATATTGTGCGCTTTGGCGTCTCTTTTCTGCTTGGTTGTGATCTAAAAGGATATATATATTATAGTACCACACTCGACAGCCTGCGTTTGAGCCTTACTTTATGACGGTTGGCAATAAGAGTGCTCAGAATATTGGTGATCTTTGCCACGCTCTTTTCCCAGGTATAGGTCTCTCTACGAGCAACGTCACGTCCGTGATTTTTAGATACCAGGCCCTCCCGCTCTACTCGTGCCACGTTGAAAAAAGCTGCATGGGAGTACGAGGCTACATAGTTGGATCATACCAGGCTAGTGGCTGGGTGCCCAACAACCACAACGTTGCATAGGCTTTCGGTCTGAATGGGGTGCACATGTTCCCTCTACACCAGCCCCCCTCCCCCAACACACACACACACCTCTGTTGGGCCTGCAATCAAGAATTCAATGTGCCATGGCTCTTCCATGTAATTCCATGTAACAACGTTTCTGGCTTTACAGAGCACCAGGGGGAGGGGGAGAATTCCCCCTAATTCCTATCCCCCCCCCCACAAAGATTTAAACTATTGACTCCAGTAACAGCCAAAGTAGTGTTTCTTCAAACATTCTGTTTCTGAAAATTCAACTTCTAGATGTGATTGGTCACTTAGATTGCATATAATAATTTACATTGGTTATTTTCCAGAAATGGAGACAATGTACCCACCTATAAAAGGCACCTGTGGTCACTATTTTGTGTATTCTACACCGAAAGGGCTGTCCATCCATAAATGGTCCCTTTTGTTAGAGCAGGTCATGCGGTATTATGTAGTTATACATAAAATTCACCCCCTATTCTACACATTTCCCCAAAAATATTCTAATCCCGGAAAAAGCACTGCAGAGCACCACACCATACACTCTATTATTACACTGCTAATCTGCATTGCTCAGTTGTGTCCTTTGAAACTAAGGATTAACAAGATGAATATTATTATTGTTCAGTTCTGATTGAATTTTGGGATGTATTGTTATTCATTACCTCAAGCAGTTACACTACACTACACTTCTCTAATGGTGGTTAGCCACTATGAAAATACACCAGGCTGTAGTTAATTAGCATTGGGATGGTATGACCTGCATACCTAAAAAATACCCATTAGCTGTGTACTTCATAGATGAGTAGCCTTAAGGGAGAGGTATACAATAATAGTATAGCTATGTGAGATACCTTATCCTTAGCTAACCAACCAAGGCAACCACATCAGTCTATCAGACAGTCTAAGAGATAAAGCTGTTGTCTTTGATGCATACCAGGGTACTCACATTGTAGCCCCAGAACAGATGCTAGATTTATCAAATTCTGGCAACTTACTGTGGGATGGAAATCTCGTTTTGATAAATTGCAACATGGAAATAGCATAGTATGTAGTAGCTACATACAAAATTATTCAGTGTGCAATATTATTGCTAACTGAACTATTAAATGCTTCAAAATAAAGACTCAGTGACTGCTACTTCTATGCACACATGCACACATAAACTTTGGGTGATATATCAAAAAGTGGGTGGATGGAATGAATAACCATCGTACATGCACTAGAATAACTGTTGAGGACAGATAATAGCTAGCTATCACTAGAGGATAGGTACCATACCCTGTATGTATGCACCATCAATATCAAACTGGATAATATTATATACAAGGTTACATGCATTCAAAAACCAATTGCTGCTAAATAAACTTACTTAACAACTGGTAGTATAGATATGTCATGACATTGTATATAATATATATATAATATTATAATATTATCATTGCACAAAATTGATGGTGGTTTTTAAGATAAGTAAATGTCGTCTGTGTTTCAACTAACTAATGTTATTATCTATCGATAATTTTACTTTCTTTAGTAGATCACGCTGTAAACTACAGCATCACTGTGAAGTAAAATAGCTATGTAATATTTATGCTTAGCTACTGTTACAGCATCATATATTATTCAGATGCTTGTTCATCCATCTCTGTCAACTGCTGAAAATTAATACTGAAACCAATCTTCAAACAACGAAACATTCCCAAAAGCATTTGGTTTTTGATCTATGTTACCTTATTATGCATATGGTATAGAAAGATGTGGTAGTTTATAAACTCAGGTTACCCAAAAACTCCCATATATATATCTGATTTTACAGTGATAGAAAGATGTGGTAGTTTATAAACTCAGTTTACCCAAAAACTCCCATATCTGATTTTATAGTGATAGAAAGATGTGGTAGTTTATAAATTCAGTTTACCCAAAAACTCCCATATCTGATTTTACAGTGACATAATATTAGCTATAGTATTATATACAATGTCATGTCAGAAGGTACATGTACAGCTATGCTGGTATTATAGCTAACACTCCGAGGACAATATCTGTCACAGATATGTGTCAGAACTGGCTGGAGTTGATTTAAACTAACCACTCTTACTAACCTAGATCTGTCCGCTAAGGGATAATTATTAATAAAACTGGTTAGTTTAAATAAACTGCGGCTAGTTCCAGTAGTAGGTTAAACCAATTCTGACTTGTGTAATGGACCTCAGTTGCTGTTATGCAGTGACTCTTGCTATTTCTTTACCAAATTGTTGAACAGGAGCTGCATGTTGACCAGCAACTGCACGTTTACCAAATTTAATATTACTTGCAAAGCCATGGAAGTTCTGTCATGACAACCTTAGGAGTGTAACAATAAAGCTACAGCCTTGCCCTATTTTAAGATAATATATAAGATTCAGATTCAGAAGTAACTTGTCTGATGGAGTGATGGACTGTTAAAGAAGTCTATAAACGTTCGGGTGGTACATGTTGATGGCTATAAACAGTGGTGTCGCCAGGGGGGTGCATGTGGGTTCATTTGCACCTAATCTATGCACTTGTACACCCATTCTATACATGTTTATTGGTAGTTGCCTAGAAACCAAAGTTTTTATAGGCAGTTTGCCGGCTATGGGAAGGGGTTGAGTCATCATAAAGTAGGCCATGCAATAATGAACAGAGGTGAACTACCAACAAAATAGTTATCTGATAGTAATTGGGGTGCATTCTACCATGCATATCATGCACCCTAATTAGCTACTGTCAGATAACTATTATGTAGTTTTTGTTGTTTATCTTACATGTATATCCTATCACAGTATGCATATTTCATTACACTATCATAGCCAGTGATGTAACCATGTTATGTATACGTGTGGACTATACCTTGACTGTCTACATGGAATAGTACATAATATTATAGGTTGTTACACTATTATAATATTGATAGTACTATAATGCACGCGCATCTATGAATAACACTTGACAGGAAATTCCTATGCTTATCGTTCACAAAATCTACTAGAGTGGTCAAAAGGAATGAGAGTCTTATGTCAACAAAATTAATGGTGAATTTAATAATTATTGGCTAGCTAACTGAGTGCAGTTTAATATTATTGATTGTTGACAGTCGGCATCGAGCTCTTGCAACTGAGTGTATCACACTGAAGTTGAAGACCTTACCTAGCCACTGTATCAAACCAACATACTCTTGGTGCTTCAGTTTTCAAGATTAGAGGTCAGTCACGGATTCAAATAATCTGGACTATTATGCTGTAGCCACTCTGGCTGTAACCTTTATACTGGTAACTGTGTAAATCAGAAAACTATACCAACAAATTTAGCGGACATGCATGCACTAACATACCTTACCATATAAATTACTGTTGTGTTTTCCCTTTCATAGACTTCTGAAACGAATAGAGCTATTATGGCCACTAAAAAAGATCCTAAAACTGATGTAGATGCTTTACAGAAGCAGCTGTACAGTGTGATTCAGTTTGTCTACCCAAGTGATTCACAGAAAAGCATGCAGGACAAAGTTGATGATTGCTACAAACAACTGCAGAAGCTACAAAAGAGTGAGGATGCACCCACGTTCACTATGGAGATGGACAAGATAAGCAGCACTGTCACCAAGGCAACACTTTTAGTGGAACAGCTAAGGTCAAATGTAGACATGGTTGAGGCAACCCAAGCCTCACTAGCACTTTTCTTGAGCATTTTTTTATCTAGTTGAGAATCACTCAGCTCAGTATGATGCAGCTATTTCTGCCCTCTGCAAGGTCTATTCTGGATTTTTCTCATTCATTTTGCCCAAACAAAAGGAGACGTTGCCTGTTCAGATTCATAAATGCGTTGCAAAGGCTCTAGGAATCTTTATCCTTCCATCACTAACGCAACAAATTCAAGGCTGGAGTGCCATAGGAAAGGTAGTTATGATAGGGCTAGTAGAACAGCACAATAGCTCCTCTTATCCTGGATTTGATAGTGCTGCTCGCAACCGACTAGACAGCTTTGTCAAGCTCATGGGGGAATTAGAATTCCTGATGGAATGCAACGTTAAAGACGATGAATCCACCCAACAGCGTTTAATGTGCATTTGTGCATACATCCATGTTGCGTACTGCTACATTGCTATCCTCAGTTGGCACCTTGTGCTGTGTTCAGCAGCAAAGCTCAGTACCAGCTTGCTTATAAGGCGTTTGGATGACATAAAACTCTCCAGTCAAGGCCTGTTTGGCTATCTGGCTAACAAGTCTCTTCTTGGACGTGCGGGTGTGCTTGGTGGAAGGCTTCGAACGATGGCTACGTTTCGTTCAGACATGCGATTCGTTCCAGTAGTTCTAAACTTTCAGAAACTCCTTGGCTTACCTGAAACTACTTATTCGGTAGACGAAGCTGCAAGAGCCTACGAACAATATCCCGTGCTTCATCCTGAGTTGAGCTCCCATGAGGATGTAGACAGAGTTGCCAATAGTGGAAAAAATCACTATTTTGCCCTTGTCAACCTCACTCAATATCCAATCCGTATCTTTTCCGGTACCACTGGCAATGACATCAGTAATCTGCAGTTTAGTGCTACCGTTAAACCAAGTGAATGCTATACGCATCCATGTGTATACAAAGGTTATGCCTTTTCTGCTGCGGGTACATTCTGCATCGGACAAGATTGTGACACTTTGGAGGAAATGATTGATGTGCAGCTTGTAGAATTTGCTATGTCGAATGTTGCAGCTGTAAAACAGCGGAAGATCTTCACAAAGTTGGTAAACACCATTGGTAATGGTTCTCAGGCTTATAAAGAGCTCAGTGTCAATCCAGATGAAGCAAAGCAATTCATGTACCACAACCGCATATGCCTGGTGCAGGGGACAGTCCAGAATGCTTCGGGTGGGTATCATATTTGGAGATTTTCTATTGAACAGATAAACTTTGATAAACTCTGAGTGAAACTATACATTTTTTTACATTAACTGTGTGATGATTAAGACACCTAGTAGGCTATTATATTCCCCCTTTTTTGTTGCTTATATAGTTTACAGCTGTAATTGTGTATAGACTGAGCAATAGTAGTGAATAGAGACTCAGCTAGGAAGTCTATAGAACTGCCATAATAATAATAATTTTATTAATTTAAAAGTGTTGTAGCAACATCTGCTATAGCTGATCTGTGTAGCCTATATTATACCCATTGTGTGCCGCAATACCAAATGACTGCAGCTAGTGAACGAATAGAGCTCACCAGTGGTGCATGCATGAGTAAGGCTATACTGTTATACATGAAGTGAACAGCCAGACATGTACGCATGAAACACATACAGGTGAACTGAACTGATTTACAAAAACCACAATATTAATACCATTGCAAGTAAGTAATGCAGCCAACAGGAGGTACACACCTAACACAAATGAAAGAATTAAAATTAATACATCTTTACCCATAGTGATGGGCACTCAGACAATTGATATTATGTTAAAATCAATAGTAAAGGTACTTGTGGAGGTGCAGATTCTACAGTAGCAGCTTGCTCTGTTAGTCAGTTGGTCATAAATCAATGGTGAAAATTACTAATAACTTAATTAGCTTTGTAGTCCACAAATCTGCAATTGCATATCGACATCAAGCTGAGCTCTCCCTTGTGTACACATCTTCACTGTACGAAACTATGGAACTTTGAAGTTAAAGTATGTGGCCTATTGTAATGCTAAAATAGCTTAGCAAGATTTAAAGTAGCTACATGCATAGAGTTAAAATCATGATAATACTAAGAATATGCATGGATTGTATGAGAAGAGGCAATTTATAGACTCCCTGTTTGAAAGCATGCTTGTACCTGCACGTACTGAAGCCATGCACACATTAATTTTAGATCTAACACAAAGAGGAGATAATAATAATACTAGAGCTCTATAGAGCACATACCCCGCGCGCTGCAGCGTCGGATGTCAGAGCATATCAATGGTCACAGAGCTCGATGATGCAGATTCGAGCAGCCTGTCGACGACCTTTACCTACATATGGTGCCGAGCAGAGAGCACATAGTGGGCAGTGTCCATAGGCGTGGCCAACAAAATGCAGCATTTGCAACGCTCGTGGGCCTTGCCCAACGATTCGAAGCATACTGAAGCCAGTTTTTCGGCGATATTGACGGATACGTTGCATTTACGAGTCGCTCAGATGCCTTGATCTTCACATCTGGCGATTTTTGTGCTAACAGACGACAACAACAACTAGAGCTCTATAGAGCACATACCCCGCGCGCTGCAGTGTCGACGACCTTTACCTACATATTGTGCCAGGTTGTGCGCATGAGCAGAAAGCACATGGTGAGTAGTGTCCATAGGCGTGGCCAACAAAATACCAAAATGCAGCATTTGCGATGCTTGTGGACCTTGCCAAACGATTCGAAGCATAATGAAGCCGGTTTTTCGACGATATCGACGGATATACTGTACTTACGAGTCGCTCAGATGCCTAGATCTCCAGATCTGGCGATTTTTGTGCTAACAACGGACACAACCGATCACTTTACCCCTTGCGCATGCGCGCGGGGTAACTAGAGCTCAAAAGAGCACCGCGCGCTGCGGTCGTACATATATTGGCGTATTTTAAGAAATATTGCCCTTAGGCCTAAAGGGAAGATTTTACGCCAGTGTTCCCCTTAGACCTAAAGAGGAGATTTTACGCCACGCTCGCCGTTTTGTACATAACGGGGACATTTTACGCAAGGTATTTTGGCGCATATCTGCCCTTGTGTTTGAACATTATTGTAACATTATAAAGGGAAGATTATACGCCAACCATTTGAGTGGCGTAAAATCTTCTCTTTATGATACTGAACAAACACAAGGGCGAGTTTATGCGCCGCGATCTCGGCCGTTCTTAGCGGGGCTGAGCATGCGCAAAGTATCCTACCGAATGGCGTAAAAGCGTCTCTTTATGATACTGAACAAACACAAGGGCGACTTTATGCGCCGCGATCTCGGCCGTTCTTAGCGGGGCAGAACATGCGTAAAGTATCCTACCGAGTGGCGTGCAGAATAATTGGTCATATAAAATTTAATTAGCTGCGCTATGTGCGATTCATCGATAGCCCACCAACAATAATTATTAACGAGATTGGATCAGAAACTCCCTGCTCAGCTCTACTGGTATAAATAGCTAATTATTATATATATACAACGAAAAATACTTTTCAGACGATCATTTTTCTTATATAGTCCGTGTCATTACATGAGGGCATGGATACGCGTCTTGGATGCGCCCGGTTGCTATGAACGCGCGGCGCGGGCGGAGAGAAGTCCGTACTACAAGGCTCAGGATTGGTCAGAACTGTAGGGCCGTGTGCACAAAGAAGAGTGGCCTTAATGCCTCGGGCCATAGAGACGCATTGTCAAACGATCGGCGCGAAAGCGCCGCGCGTTTCGAGAGGCCTGCTAAGCAGGCGCTAGCGCTAGCGCTAGCCACCGAGCCTCGAGCAAAGCGAGAGGCGAGGTCTGTTCTTTGTCGTACCTGTCAGTAGTCCGGTAGCAACGTTCGAGCAGAGCGAGAACGTCGCCATTGAAGGAGCCAGAGAGCAGTAACTGTTGCTTGCTATGGGGGGTGTGGCCTCCGCAACCGCTTCAATCTGCGCATGCGCACCGTACTATCTTGCCCAAGGCAGGATGCTGTTTGTGCATGAACTATTATTTTATGAGCATGTACTGTTAATAGATGATCATGCATGCTAACCACATTATCCCATGATTGTGACATTAAACATACTTGTTATATAATATTATTATATATCACAAGAGTCACCAGAAATTACAGACGCGTGCTCACGGCACATAAACTCGCCCTTGTGTTCGTTAACATAAAGAGAAGCTTTTACGCCACTCAGTAGGATACTTGGCGCATGCTCAGCCCCGCTAAGAACGGCCGAGATCGCGACGCATAAACTCGCCCTTGTGTTTGTTCAGTATCATAAAGAGAAGCTTTTACGCCACTCGGTAGGATACTTTGCGCATGCTCAGCCCCGCTAAGAACGGCCGAGATCGCGGCGCATAAACTCGCCCTTGTGTTTGTTCAGTATCATAAAGAGAAGATTTTACGCCACTCAAATGGTTGGCGTATAATCTTCCCTTTATAATGTTATAATAATGTTCAAACACAAGGGCAGATATGCGCCAAAATACCTTGCGTAAAATGTCCCCGTTATGTACAAAACGGCGAGCGTGGCGTAAAATCTCCCCTTTAGGTCTAAGGGAAACACTGGCGTAAAATCTTCCCTTTAGGCCTAAGGGCAATATTTCTTAAAATACGCCATTGTCTACATAACCCGCGCTGCAGTGTCGACGACCTTTACCTACATATTGTGCCAGGTTGTGCGCATGAGCAGAAAGCACATGGTGGGTAGTGTCCATATACATAGGCGTGGCCAACAAAATGCCAAAATGCAGCATTTGCGATGCTTGTGGACCTTGCCAAACGATTCGAAGCATAATGAAGCCAGTTTTCGACGATATCGACGGATATACTATACTTACGAGTCGCTCAGATGCCTAGATCTCCAGATCCGGCGATTTTTGTGCTAACAACAGACACAACCGATCACTTTACCCCTTGCGCATGCGCGTGGGGTAAATATATAACTATAACACTGTAAGTATGCAATTAGCTACAGTACGTTATTGTTACAGTACCAATTTCATTTCTTGTACTCATGTAGTCTTGCTCTCAGTGGCTACATGCGGTGATAGTTCACTATAGGTCTACAACCTCGGGCTTCATGTGCGCCCTAAACACTGTCTGTTATTGCTGATGTTTGTAAATCCTTGCCCTTTGCATGCGATCTCTGTACTGTATATATAATTATGTAACAGTATAGGTATTATACCAAAGGGGGAGAAATGAATAATATGCATGCACACATGCATGCATACAATTTTATACATTCAATGATGTATAGAGGAAGTATCAGTCTTATTATTATGCTAGTTCATTACATATTGATCAGTGCATGGCACTGCATAATAGCTATTATACATGCTACTAGTACTCTGACATGCATGACATTGTAAATTAAAAGACTCAATTGGCATAGTTTCCCTCTTTAAATTCTCGGGAGTGTGCAAGTGATGTTTGGCTAGCTAGTTCACTTCCAAGCAGTGTAGCTACAGTATACAATAGTCAAATACAATATTAGTTATTACAGATTCCACACTAATCTTGTGTATATACTTTTGCAGATTCAGTGCTTTTGGTTGCTGTATATAAGAGGAGTATAATTATTATTATAGCTATTTTTATTGTCATGGATTTCCCGGTGGCTTTGATCTTCCTCATACTTTCTGTCACTACTGACTCCATTCATGCTAACACCCAGTGCAAATCAACGTTGTGCAACTGCAACGTCAATAATGTTCAAGTTCTTGAGCAACTTATTGATTTCAGAATCAGAGCTACACTTGCAAATATACCAGGTAGCTGTTGCATTGCTTGTTGTATGCTCCAATTGCATTAAATTTTGTTATATTATCTATATTATAATATGCCATTCTATTTAAAGTGACTAGGATGCTGGCTTTTGCTTTAGAAGAAGGCCCAAACAGTTCCAGGATAGCCAGAATCAAAGATTTGAATGTGAAAACTCTAGTTCCTGATCGCATTCTTGATGAGGTGGACATATCTGATCCTAGCTTAAGTGCAACTGGAGCTAACAACGCCGTCTTGTATCAACCAAGGTATACTGACTATGGAGTTTTCTTTATCAACACGGAAGAAGTATTTCCTTGTGTAAAGAGGTTATCGTATCGCTACCACCCAGTTTGCAAAATTTTCACCCATGAGGAGGATGATTTTCAAGGTGAACGGTCTTTTTATGAAGCAGCTGATTCTGGAAATCACTTTCGTATATTCAATGCCACTATTGACATCCCCACTTATGGGTTTGGAATTCAAGGCTGTGCAGAGTTCACAACTGATTGTATTCCAACTAACCGTCAATTTGCGATTGTCTGTTACTCACCATGTTGAAAGTTATAACTTGCCACAATTGACTCATTAGAATTTGATAGTTATAATAATAGTATTCAATCCACTTCCAAAATGTAACACTGTAAGAAAAAAATTAATTATCAATGTATTATCAGCTGTATATTATAGTTAGTAGGCTGTCAATCACCAGTATTATCAAGCTAAACAACTGCCTAGCTGTATTTTGAACTCTTGATGAATTATTTTAGTTGACCAGTAATCATATATATGAATTCGAGTGGCATAAAGGAAGTTAGAGTGGTCATGTTAAGTCCTGCCCAGTGGAGTAATTAATAGTGTGCAGCTGTTGCAACGTGCCAGTTTGTGTTTACATGGCACCTACCTCAACTACGTGACTGATTGCCATTCTGTGCTTTGCTGGTCAGTTGTCAATGCAGTGACAGTGTAAACAGGCAGTGGCTCTCAAGTGCATAATTCAGTTGAAGTATGTCACAGAGGCTTTCAGTTAATAATTATAGTGGCATAGCCATAGAGGTGCCTTCCCCCAACTCTTAGGTCACTGACTCTGAAAAGAACAGGCTGGGTACCAGAACCCTGTTTAGATGCAAGGTATGTAGTCAATAGTACCAGTACCCTGTTCAGGTGTAGGGTATGTAGTTCAGTACTCCTGATATTGAATATGCACAATAGTATACACAGTGAGCCATGCTATATATATGCATGCAAGTAGCGGTGAGGGTTCTGCACTCCTGTGCATTCATTATAACTAGATTACCAATTGAATTATGCACTTGATAGTCGCACTACCTGTTTACACTGTCACTGCATTGACAACTGACCAGCAAAGCACAGAATGGCAATCAGTCATGTAGTTGAGGTAGGTGCCATGTAAACGGAGACTGGCAAGTTGCAATAGCTGCACACTACTACTCCACTAGGCAGGACTTACGCTACGTATGTCTAGAATGCGCACTTTCTCTATGACGACCCTTACCTGTCAGCCTTAATTAAAGTAGTGGATGATTGTTCCCAGGCTCTCGATCAAGGTCATGAAGTATGTGCTGTTTTTTTTCGATGTGCGTAAGGCATTTGATACAGTACCTCACCTCTTATTGCTACGGACCTTGGATAAGCTAGGTCTTGATAAATATCTATTAAGATGGATCAGAAATTACCTCCTCCAAAGAATCCAGTATGTTTCCGTTGATGGATGTGAGTCTCAATCATTGCCAGCCGTATCTGGTGTTCCGCAAGGCTCTGTTTTGGGGCCACTATTATTTATCTCTTACATCAATGATGTCACCTCAGTGATTTCCAGTGGAAGTGAAATAAATATGTTTGCAGACGATAATATTGTGCTGTATCGCATCATTACGTCTCCATCAGATTTTGTCCAATTACAACAGGATATTGATTCTCTATCGAAGTGTGTAACAGATAAAAGGCTACAATTCAATGCAACAAAATGCAGACAGATGTTTATCTCAAGGAAACGAACTCACTCTCTAGCACTACCTAGTCTATATGTAGATGGAACTGCCTTGCTTCAAGTATCTGAATACAAATACCTTGGTGTAGTAATTACCTCAGACCTGTCATGGCGGCCCCATATCACAAATATGTGTAATAAAGCAAGGAAATTGATTGGATTGCTTTATAGGCGTTTCTATCAGAGCTCAAACTCAACCACACTGCTGAAGTTGTACTTAAGTTTTGTCAGACCTCGTCTGGAGTATTCCTCTGCTGCTTGGAGCCCTCACTTAAAAGGAGAAATTGAAATAATCGAGAAGGTTCAGAAGTATGCTCTTAAAGTTTGCATGAAGTCTTGGGATTCTAGCTATGAGGATCTATTAAAGATGACCTCCCTCCCCTCAATGCAATGTAGACGCCTTCAAGTTTCTCTCTGCCATCTTTATAAAATTATATATGGACTTACTGATTTTCCAGATGCTCCCACAACTCGTCAGAAATTTCATTACAATAGCAGGTCCTCAACAGCTGGAGCCATAATGGTACCACATTTTAGAACATCCTCTCATCAACATTCATTTTCCCCCTCACAATTTGTGAATGGAATAAACTCCCAAAAGAAATAATATTACTGAATGTAGAACACTTGGCTCTTTTAAGTCTTCTTTGTTAAAATACTATAATTCTGTGTAAGTACATATTATAGTGTTAGGATGCATTTAAGTTAGCTTGTGCTATTATGTGTCCATGCATACTAGAACAAAATTTAATGCAAAAACTTATTATTATTACCACTAATATTTAGCAAAGGAGAGTTGCGACCGACGGACAAAAATCACCCAACGATTGCAGTAACCCTCCGCCTATGCTTTGCGGCGAGGATTAATTAATAATTGAGTACATGCACATTGCAGTGGTTTATTTATAGAGTGCGTGACATGAGGATTCAGCATTATTCTCCACACTGCAGCAAGTGCAATCTGAGGAGCAACATCATAACCCAACCGCCATTGCATTATTGGGGCGAGCCTGAGCGAGCCCCACATAAACGGTACAGCTATGCGCGAATTTTATATTATTGGGGCGAGCCTGAGCGAGCCCCACATTAACGGTACAGCCATGCGCGAATTTTATATTATGTATTATATATTATATATGGTACGTCCGTCACGCGAAATTATATACCCAGTGATCTCTACGGACATAAACGCGAAACATTCTATTGCGCATTCTCATGCCTGAGACACGGGCCGTATATACGTCGTTCTGATTTAGCGAATTGCAAATTTACACTCGTGCTTGTGTTGATCAAGCTAATAATATACCGTACGCGTACCACGCCGTAGAAGGCTCCAAAGGAGGAGGGAGCGAGGCAGAGCCTCGTTATCAGCTCAACAGCGCAAGGATCAGGTATTAAAGAACGCGATAAAGATAGACTAGACGTGCTGCTCACTGATGACTCTGATAACAGAGGCAATTAATCTTTTTTCAGTATTGACTGCCAGTTGGCACTGTAGGGTGGAGGGGAATAGTCTATCATACAGCTGTAGACCTACAGGCCTACACGGCACTATGAGACTGTCTGTCATTGTTTGCTTGGATCTGTATCAGTGGTCTTCAAGATCTATCATGCTATAGCCTCGTAGCTACCCAGGGCCTGGGTACCGGGTACGAGGCTAATCGTGCTATGGCTTTATTAAACAGGCCCTGCATGACACTAGTAATACAGAGGCTCAGCTCAGCTCAGCTCAGGCTCGCCCCAAACAGGCCCTGCATGACACTAGTTGCCCCACATTAACGGTACAGCCATGCGCGAATTTTATATTATGTATTATGTATTATATATGGTACGTCCGTCACGCGAAATTATATACCCAGTGATCTCTACGGATATAAACGCGAAACATTCCATTGCGCATTCTCATGCCTGGGACACGGGCCGTATATACGTCGTTCTGATTTAGCGAATTGCAAATTCACACTCGTGCTTGTATCAAGCTATATACCGTACGCGTACCGCGCCGTAGATCTAGAAGGCTCCAAAGGAGGAGGGAGCGAGGCAGAGCCTCGTTATCAGCTCAACAGCGCAAGGATCAGGTATTAAAGAACGCGATAAAGATAGACTAGACGTGCTGCTCACTGATGACTCTGATAACAGAGGCAATTAATTTTTTTCAGTATTGACTGCCAGTCGGCACTGTAGGATGGAGGGGAATGGTCTATCATACAGCTGTAGACCTACAGGCCTACACAGCACTATGAGACTGTCTGTCATTGTTTGCTTGGATCTGTATTCAGTGGTCTTCAAGATCTATCGTGCTATAGCCTCGTACCCAGGGCCTGGGTACCGGGTACGAGGCTAATCGTGCTATGGCTTTATTAAAGTTTTCTAGTCGCAGCTCAGCTAGACATTCAGAGGCTCAGCTCAGGCTCGCCCCAAACAGGCCCTGCATGACACTAGTTATTATTATTATGGTACGTCGGTCACGCGAAATTATATACCCAGTGATGCTCTACGGACATAAACGCGAAACATTCTATTGCGCATTCTCATGCCTGGGACACGGGCCGTATATACGCCGTTCTAATTTAGCGAATTGCAAATTTACTCTCGAGCTTGTATTATTGTACCGTACCGCGCCGTACAGAAGGCTCCAAAGGAGGAGACTCTGAGCGAGATAGAGCCTGTCATCAGCTCAATAGCGCAAGGACCAGCTAAGAACACGATAAAGATAGACTAGACGTGGGGATTCCGTAAATCGATTATCCCGAGGCGCTACTTAGCTAAGCGGCCGAAGTCGACGTTTTACGCCTACTGCCGTTCTCAGGCTTGTAAGGATCGTCTTGGATACCAAGACCGACTGCTTGGAGCTTCTCTTTGTATCGATTCTTCGCTTTATTGCTCAGACCTTCGAAATAGTTGCTCGTTTTCGAAAAAAAATTGACACGTTTCAATACAACAACATGCAGCAGTTGGCCTTTTTGCCCACAAAGGGTGTGGCAGTAGGCGTGGTACGTCGACTTCTGCCGCTTAGGTAATTAGCGCCGCGGGATAATCGATTTGCGGAATCCCTCTATAGTATTAAAACCGTTTGTGTTGACTGTCGGCACTGAAGGATGGAGGGGACTATCATGCAGCTGTAGACCTACTGTACAGACCTATGCCAGAGACTGTCTGTCATTGTTTGCTTGGATCTGTATCAGTGGTCTTCAAGATCTATCGTGCTATGGCAGTTTTTGAGTCGCAGCTACTGACAGAGACTTTCAGAGGCTCAGCTCAGGCTCGCCCCAAACCGGCCCTGCATGTCACTAGTAATTAATCTTCGCCGCAAAGCGTAGGCGCCGGCGGAGGGTTGCTGCAATCGTTTGGCGATTCTTTTTGTCCGTCCATCCGTCCGTCCTGTGTTAAGTGGTAAGGGTCGTCTGAGAGAAAGTACGCATTCGAGGTATATTATATACGGTACCAGGCATCAAGGAAGAGTAATCACCTAAGTCCTGCCCAGTACTGTAGTGCAGTGGTGTGCACAGCTGTTGCCTGTCTGTGTTTACATGGCACCTACCTCAGCTACGTGACTGATATAATCACACATTTGCGTTTTCTGATTCTGGGTGGAGTATGCAAGTAATGCCAGAAGTAGAGAAATATTAAATTTTGTATTTAGAGTTGAGATGCCACTGCAACAAAATAGCTCCATCATTTCTTCTCTAAGATTACTTATATAGCTATACTGAGCCAGTAGTTCGGGCATGTCCTCATTACTGTAACATGCAAGAGCGATAATCATACATTACTAGTATAAAATATTTATGAGTGCATAATAATATGTTCAGAACCTATTCACAGGAAAAACATCCTTACACTTCATGATAATATTGTATATATGATTGTGCCCTCCGAAACTTTTATATGTATCCCTTCAAAAATCTTATATAGCTACACAAGAGAAATTTAAAGTCCTTAGCTAGACAATGTAGTATTGAGATGGCTAGAAGTGCCCATGTGCCCTTAAAAAATCTTACACAAGAGAAAAATCCTTACACATTATTTCCATGTTGAGTGGGGCTGTGCCTGAGGGACAGATAGGAGTGCCCATGTGCCCTTAAAAAGTCTTACACAAGAGAAAAATCCTTACACATTATTTCCATGTTCAGTGGGACTGTGCAGGAGTGCCCCTGTGCCCTTAAAAAGTCTTACACAAGAGAAAAATCCTTACACATTATTTCCATGTTCAGTGGGACTGTGCAGGGACAGATAGGAGTGCCCATGTGCCCTTAAAAAGTCTTACACAAGAGAAAAATCCTTACACATTATTTCCATGTTCAGTGGGGCTGTGCAGAGACAGATAGGAGTGCCCATGTGCCCTTAAAAAGTCTTACACAAGAGAGAAATCCTTACACATTATTTCCATGCTCAGTGGGGCTGTGCAGGGACAGATAGTAGTGCCCATGTGCCCTTAAAAAGTCTTACACAAGAGAAAAATCCTTACACATTATTTCCATGCTCAGTGGGGCTGTGCAGGGACAGATAGGAGTGCCCATGTGCCCTTAAAAAGTCTTACACAAGAGAAAAATCCTTACACATTATTTCCATGTTCAGTGGGACTGTGCAGGGACAGATAGGAGTGCCCATGTGCCCTTAAAAAGTCTTACACAAGAGAAAAATCCTTACACATTATTTCCATGTTCAGTGGGGCTGTGCAGGGACAGATAGGAGTGCCCATGTGCCCTTAAAAAGTCTTACACAAGAGAGAAATCCTTACACATTATTTCCATGTTCAGTGGGGCTGTGCAGGGACAGATAGGAGTGCCCATGTGCTCTTAAAAAGTCTTACACAAGAGAAAAATCCTTACACATTATTGTAAATATTCTCTGTGCTGGTAGTATGTGGTTCATACCTATCTACATGTATGCTATCCTTACACAACAGAAATTTCCTTACACATACATAGTTATTGTAGCTACATGTATATAATGGGGCTGTGAGACAAGAGTAGCTACCAGTGACAAGTGTCCTTAAAAAATCCTTACACAAGAGAAAAATCCTTACATATGGCAGTATGTAGCCATTTATGCCCAACAATAACTACATGAACTATAATGTACATTTTATTGTTAGTCAAGAGTATAATATGGCAATTAATATTAATAAAATAAGCAGTCGTTCATAATAATTATTATCGTTGCTCTTACACAGGTACATGTACTGCGAAACCAACGTGGGAATTACAGTTGCAACCCACAGCCTTTTTGTCTTCACTGATGGAAAACCTTTATAATATCACATAGCTACCCCACACACATACATTCTCATGACTCCATTCTTGATTTGCCTTATTAGCAATGGGTTTTTTTTTCAATCTCTAATTGATTTGTATACATAGTGTCTCTGAATAGCCTCTCTTGTTTCATGAGGTTTTTTGGTCGTTCCAACCTAAGGCGTTCTTTGTGGTCTCTCCTGGATCAAAACCTTTCTAAGCCATATATATTATCGTTCCCGTCCAATTAGCTAATGCCTTCAGAATCTCTGGTGTGTTCCCATCCATGCATCCATGCATGGCCTTCTCTGGTAGAGTCGTTCCCATCCACGGCCCTCTCTGGTGCGCTCCCATCCACAGCCTTCTGAGGTGTTCCCATTCATGGCCTTCTCTAGTGTGTTCCATCCATGGACTTCTCTGATTGAAAATTGTTCATACAACTATTCATAGTTGGCGCCTTCATTAATAAGATATTGCTCCCACCCTCTTCTTTAGAATCATCTTCATCAGTGGGTAGCTATATCCTGCTCATCATTACCACTAGCTGTGACTGTCATTCTATTGTCCTCAAATTAGCTAAGATATCCACCCTCGTTGACAGATTCACATTCAAGGAGGAAAAATTAATGTCGTTGCATAAAAATTAATGCCAATCAGAGCGATTAGCTATCAGAAAAAATAATAATATATGGGTATCGAAGATTGACATAGGGCATTAGTAGTCTATACAGGTGCATGCACACACAGTGGACATGCATGGCGTATTTATTAATAGTTTTAAAATAATTAGTGTGGTCCATCATGTTTCGCTTCTCTAAACTTATGATGGCAAGTTTTGTTTCAATGTGTCTATAGAGGTAATTACTAAGGTAAATATTATTATGCTGGAATAATTGAGAAAAGTAATAATAATTATTATCAACATTGCCTACCATTGAATACATAGCTAATGCATGCAGGCCATGAACTTTCTGCTCATGCGCACAACAGGTCTATAGATAGTGCATCTAAAAATCATGATAGCTAGTAATACTTGTGATACTGTTTCACTATTTAATTCGAAAGTGCTTGTGAACACCTTGATGAGATTGACTGGGACATGCTATTTACTTCAAGAGAAATGAATATCTGCTGGTCCAATTGGAAAGCTAGATTCCTGGAAGTGATGGTGGAGTGTATCCCCTGGTCTAGCTACCCTATGAGCAAGACGAAACTTACCCAGGCTTAGCTACCAAGTCCATCGTTCAGGCAATCAGATGGCGCAAATTGTTTAAAGCTAACAAATGGTCTAAGAGCACTTCAATGCATTAAAAATACCGAGCTGCCAGAAATCAATCAAGTCACTGCTACGTTGCATCTTAGTAAAGCCTACTATATATACTACTTTCACAAGTTGAGGTCTTATAATTCAAATTAAATAATAATGATAATAAAATAGTAACAGTAACAATTGAATGACTTCTCAGTGGAAATCCTTAAAATAAAAAAAAAATTGCTCTCTAATGGTGCAGAAGTCTCCAACGAACCGTAAAAGGCATCTCTTTTGAATATAACTTCTTCTCCAATTGCTTTAACACCAAATCTCCTCCACTCGCCAACACTCCATATTGAACCTAGCTACCAGGTTCTGCATGATATTGCCCCTCAGAACTGCTTTGCAATGAAGTGGAGGTGTACGACCTGATAGAAATGTTGGTTGATATTTCATATAAGAGTCACGAAATATGCAAAGTCAGCATTTACGCACTGTATATATATGTATTGTGATATGGTATCTTGGTGTCATGGTGCCTCTGGTGCCTCTGGTGCCCTTGGTGCCCTTGGTGCCCCTGGTGTCGTTGGTGCCTCTGGTGCCTCTGGTGCCCTTGGTGCCCCTGGTGTCGTTGGTGCCTCTGGTGCCTCTGGTGCCCTTGGTGCCCCTGGTGTCGTTGGTGCCTGAGGTGCCTCTGGTGCCCTTGGTGCCCCTGGTGTCGTTGGTGCCTCTGGTGCCTCTGGTGCCCTTGGTGCCCCTGGTGTCGTTGGTGCCTGAGGTGCCTCTGGTGCCCTTGGTGCCCCTGGTGTCGTTGGTGCCTCTGGTGCCTCTGGTGCCTCTGGTGCCCTTAGTGCCCTTGGTGCCCCTGGTGTCGTTGGTGCCTCTGGTGCCTCTGGTGCCCTTGGTGCCCCTGGTGTCGTTGGTGCCTCTGGTGCCTCTGGTGCCTCTGGTGCCTCTGGTGCCCTTGGTGCCCCTGGTGTCGTTGGTTCCTGAGGTGCCTCTGGTGCCCTTGGTGCCCCTGGTGTCGTTGGTGCCTCTGGTGCCTCTGGTGCCCTTGGTGCCCCTGATATCGTTGGTGCCTCTGGTGCCTCTGGTGCCTCTGGTGCCCTTGGTGCCCCTGGTGCCTGAGGTGCCTCTGGTGCCCTTGGTGCCCTTGGTGCCCCTGGTGTCGTTGGTGTCTCTGGTGTCGTTGGTGCCTCTGGTGCCCCTAGTGACCTTGGTGCCCCTGGTGTTGTTGGTGTCTCTGGTGTCGTTGGTGCCTCTGGTGCCCCTGGTGCCCTTGGTGCCTCTGGTGCCTCTGGTGCCCCTGGTGTCGTTGGTGCCTCTGGTGCCCTTGGTGCCCTTGGTGCCCCTGGTGTCGTTGGTGCCTCTGGTGCCTCTGGTGCCCTTGGTGCCCTTGGTGCCCCTGGTATCGTTGGTGTCTCTGGTGTCGTTGGTGCCTCTGGTGCCCCCGGTGCCCTTGGTGCCTCTGGTGCCTCTGGTGCCTCTGGTGTCGTTGGTGCCTCTGGTGCCCTTGGTGCCCTTGGTGCCCCTGGTGTCGTTGGTGCCTCTGGTGCCCCTGGTGCCCTTGGTGCCCCTGGTGTCGTTGGTGCCTCTGGTGCCCCTGGTGCCCTTGGTGCCCCTGATGTCGTTGGTGCCTGAGGTGCCTCCCGTGCCCTTGGTGTCCCTGGTGTCGTTAGTGTCTCTGGTGTCGTTGGTGCCTCTGGTGCCTCTGGTGCCTCTGGTGCCTCTGGTGCCTCTGGTGCCCTTGGTGCCCCTGGTGCCTGAGGTGCCGCTGGTGCCCTTGGTGCCCTTGGTGCCCCTGGTGTCGTTGGTGCCTCTGGTGCCCTTGGTGCCCCTGCTGTTTATGGTGCCTCTGGTGCCTAGGGTGCCCTTGGTGCCCCTGATGCCTCTGGTGCACACCAACAATACCAGAGGCACCAAGGGCACCTTAGGCATCAAGGACACCAGAGGCACCAACAACACCAACAACACCAGAGGCACCAAGGGCACCTTAGGCATCAAGGACACCAGAAGCACCAACGAAACTAACAACACCAAGGACACCAGAGGCACCAAGGGCACCTTAGGCATCAAGGACACCAGAGGCACCAACAACACCAACAACACCAGAGGCACCAAGGGCACCTTAGGCATCAAGGACACCAGAAGCACCAACGACACTTACAACACCAAGGACACCAGAGGCACCAAGGGCACCTTAGGCATCAAGGACACCAGAGACACCAGCAACACCAAGGGAACCAGAGACACCAAGGGCACCAGGGGCACCAGGGGCACCAGGGGCACCATGGGCACCAAGGACACAAGAGGCACCAATGGCACCAGGGGCACCAAGGGCACCAGAGGCACCAATGACACCAGAGGCACCAAGGGCACCAAAGGCACCAGGGGCACCACAGGCATCAAGGACACCAGAGACACCAGCAACACCAAGGGAACCAGAGACACCAAGGGCACCAGGGGCACCAGGGGCACCAGGGGCACCAGGGGCACCATGGGCACCAAGGACACAAGAGGCACCAATGGCACCAGGGGCACCAAGGGCACCAGAGGCACCAATGACACCAGAGGCACCAAGGGCACCAAAGGCACCAGGGGCACCAGACGCACCAATGACACCAGAGGCACCAACAACACCAGGGGCACCAGAGGCACCAGAGGCACCAAGGGCACCAGAGGCACCAGGGACACCAGAGGCACCAGAGGCACCAGGGACACTAGGGGCACCAGGGGCACCAGGGGCACCAAGGGCACCAGAGGCACCAGAGGCACCAGGGGCACCAGAGGCACCAGAGGCACCAACGACACCAGGGGCACCAGAGGCACCAACGGCACCAGGGGCACCAGAGGCACCAGAGGCACCAAGGGCACCAGAGGCACCAGGGACACCAGAGGCACCAGAGGCAGCAACGACACTAGGGGCACCAGGGTCACCAGAGGCTCCAATGACACCAGGGGCACCAGGGGCACCAGGGGCACCAAGGGCACCAGAGGCACCAGAGGCACCAATGACACCAGGGGCACCAGAGGCACCAGAGGCACCAAGGGCACCAGAGGCACCAGGGACACCAGAGGCACCAGAGGCACCAACGACACTAGGGGCACCAGGGGCACCAGGGGCACCAAGGGCACCAGAGGCACCAGAGGCACCAACGACATCAGGGGCACCAGAGGCACCAGAGGCACCGACGGCACCAGAGGCACCAACGACACCAGGGGCACCAGGGGCACCAGAGGCACCAAAGACACCAGGGGCACCGGGGCACCAGGGGCACCAAGGGCACCAGAGGCACCAGAGGCTCCAGGGGCACCAGAGGCACCAGAGGCACCAACGACACCAGGGGCACCAGGGGTTCCAGAGGCACCAAGGGCACCAGAGGCACCAGAGGCACCAAGGACACCAGGGGCACCAGGGGCACCAGAGGCACCAACGACATCAGGGGCACCAGAGGCACCGACGGCACCAGAGGCACCAACGACACCAGGGGCACCAGAGGCATCAAAGACACCAGGGGCACCGGGGCACCAGGGGCACCAAGGGCACCAGAGGCACCAGAGGCACCAGGGGCACCAGAGGCACCAGAGGCACCAACGACACCAGGGGCACCAGGGGTCCCAGAGGCACCAAGGGCACCAGAGGCACCAGAGGCACCAAGGACACCAGGGGCACCAGGGGCACCAGAGGCACCAATGACACCAGGGGCACCAAGGGCACCAGGGGCACCAGGGGCACCAGGGGCACCAGGGGCACCAGAGGCACCAACGACACCAGGGGCACCAAGGGCACCAGGGACACCAGGGGCACCAGGGGCACCAGAGGCACCAACGACACCAGGGGCACCAAGGGCACCAGGGGCACCAGGGGCACCAGAGGCACCAGAGGCACCGACGACACCAGGGGCACCAGAGGCACCACAGGCACCAATGACACCAAGATACTATAACACAATACAGTGCATAAATGCTGACTTTGCATATTTCGTGACTCTTATATGAAATAACAACCGAAATGTTGATCTTGATCCCAACAAATTTACTAGCCCCAGATGGCATTTTCACAAAGCTGCTTGATGCCATATATATATAGTGCCCACTCTTACTAGCCTCGTCCCAAGATCGGGGAGACTGGGGATGAGGCTACACTCTTACCACAGTGTTTTTATTTAATCTATCTCCAATACTACTAGATCTTTCCCTCATTCACAGAAGCTTAATTGCCCGTATTGTTTCAGTTCTTAAGTCAGTGATTTGACTGCTGCCCCAACCATGTCCACCGTCCCATATCTCCATCTGGTCTATTCTAAGTTGCAAGTTTTTGGAGTGCCATGTCCATCATTTGACTTCCTTTGTATCAACTCTTCCCTATCAATGAGACAATGCAGGGGGATTCCTGCCAGGTATATACATGTAGATGCACCGCTTCAGCCTCATGTTACACACGACTGGTTACTGCAGCTTGAAATGGGCAACGAAATGTGTTCCATTTTCTTCGATCTGAAGAAGGCATTCGACAGTGTTCTTCACTGACTCCCACTACATAGACTTGAAGGGATTGTAACAGCCCCGTAGATTGTGCAATGGATCCGAAGCTACCTTACCTACCACTCAGATCGTGTTGGTGGTGGTGAACAGTCATCTTCTCTGTCTGTTATCTCGGGGATGCCACAGGGTTCCGTTCTTGGCCATTATTGTTCATAATAATATTATTATTATGAGATAGCCAGCCAGATTTCCATGGGCAGTCAGCTAGATCTCATTCTTTGCGGACGATATTGCTCCTGGTATATCCGTCCTCTTTGATGCAAACTATTGTATCATCCTGAATTTTTGTTTTCATGTTTACTTTAGCTTTTATGTTATTCATGTAACCTCTGTAGCTAGTATATGTACAGAAATACTACCTACTGATAGCTACTGAACACAGACTATGGTTCCCAAATACTGAAGCAAGTTTGATCAATGAATCTACCGAGTTTCCGACTCCACTTAAGTCATCATTCATCAATCACCTTCTAGCTATTGTCGACTGATATATCTATACTGTATATGTGGTGGTCTCGGTTGTAGTCTTATACTATACATGTTGTATATAAACCAGGGTCTCATCCAGTTGATGGTGTGTGTGTGTGTGGGGGGGGGGGGGGGGGGGGGGGACGAGGGAAAGAGGGAAAGCTTCCCCCTAAGTATTTGATTTTAGTTAAGCATCATAATAAATCACAAAAGCTAGCTACATCCCAAGGAAATTGGTGCAATACACTCATTTATCACACTTCAATCCACCTGAAAGTTTGTCGCTAGCTAGATGAAACCCTGTAAACGTATGGTGGTAGTATTGATTTTGTGCATAATATTATAAAAATTTTATGGCAGATCTAGCGTTGCTCTCATCTAATATCCCACTACATGCATGCTTGCACCCACTTACCAACATGTTCTCAATCAATGATTATAATTGGTAATGCATGTGGCAATAGCACACTATCACAATGCATACAAATAGCTATATAAAACGGCTAGCTAGAATAAGTTTGTAGCTATATGGCCGGCCAATGAAAACATAACTGTGTACCAGATCTAGTCTGTACACATTTTTAGGGTATGCGGCCAACTATATAATATTATACCCATGGGAAAAGCCTGGAAAGAAAAATAATTACAACATCCCTGGTAACATAAATGGGGTGGGGGTTTCTGTCCATTTAGAGAGTGCCAGGTCTAGTCTGGTCAAGTATAGCTAGGTCTCTGATCAGCTCAGCAAGTTGCAGTAGAGCTGCATAATAAATTAATTAATGTTATGATACTATCATAGCTATAGCTACTCAAATAAAAGTACTGAGACATGGGGCAATAAATTAATTTGGATAGCTGTATAGAATCTCGTCATAAAAGAATATTTTCCTTCTAGCGTTCAACGATTTACTCGCGATCAACCGATCAACAACTGGTGGTAAAGGTCGCCAATTTATTAATCATGTGTAGCACATAATGACCTAGTCTCGTGCCCAGCCCCCTTCAAGCAGTGATAGTAAGCTTACAGCGATTGCTTATTATTCCAAGTTTATAGCACGTACAGACCCCGAGTTACAATTCCGAATGGCTTACACGGTCGAGAGTTGATGGTCTTACGTTAATACATTGCTATTCACATAGTCTAGCGCGCCACCACCCCCCCCCCCCGAGATTGAAGGGTGTGGTTAGCGAGACTAGCGTTCACTATTAGCTATTAATGTATTGTCTCGGAGGTGTTATCTAGCCTATTATTGTACGCTTGGCGCTAATGTATACAGATAAAGTCATAATAGAATTGTAATGAAAATTTGCTTACATTACTACACGCGTACGTCTCCAAGGCGCTAATGTATACAGATAAAGTCATAACAGAATTGTAATGAAAATTTGCTAACATTACTAGACGCGTACGTCTCCAACAACGCAAATCTGTGAGCATATGACGTGACTGATTGCCACACTGCTGGTCAGTCCTCAATGCAGTGACAGTGTAAACAGGCAGTGGCTCTTGTAAGTATGTCACGGAGGCTTTCAGTTTATATAGTGACATAGCCAGGTGCCTTCCCCAAATCCTAGATCATTCACTGACTCTAGTACCAGAACCCTGTTCAGGTGCAGGGTAGGTAGCTAGTTCAATACTCCTCAGCAGGCATACACATGAGACATGCTAGAGATCTACAAGTGCATGAGTCTGGCATGCATGTAGTGGTGAGGGTTCTGCACTCCTGTGCATTCATTCAAAATTGCAATAAAAGATATGTATAAAGGTACCTACTCTTTCGTAGCTCTATTGTGGCATATGACATTCCTGGAGGGCTGACTCACGTCACCGCCTCAGTCATCTAGCTACCTGTGGGGTGTCAACAATGCTGATCAGATCTGGAGGTGTGCTCGTCCTTGCAATGAGCGAAACTGGGTATGTGTTTTTGGAGCTCTAAGACAGGTGGATGCTATGAGGTATGGGGGAGTCAATGCTGCATGTAATATTATAATAGAGGATGCCAAGGTACATTCTGAAGTGAGGATGGGTTCACCTTACTAGTGTGGGGCAGAGGACATAACATTATTGGATATGTTAGTGCTCTAATGGTTGCTAGCCTCGTCCCCAAGCCCTTCTAGCTTTTCACCGTTGCACGAGAAAAGCAGGAGGGCCTGGTATCTAAAAATCACGTGCGCAAGGTCAACTGCTACGTAATATTTCAGGTAAAAAGTATCACAAAATTAAGCGGCCATTCTTAGCTATATTGTGCGCTTTGGCGTCTTTTTTCTGCTTGGTTGTGATAGTAAAAGGATAGTACCACACTCTACAGCCCGCGTTAGAGCCTTACTTTATGACGGTTGGCAACGAGAGCGCTCAGAATATTGGTGATCTTTGCCACGCTCTTTTTCCAGGTGTCTCTCTACGAGCAACATCACGCCCGTGATTTTTAGATAGCTACCAGGCCCTCCCGCTTTACTCGTGCCATGTTGAAAAAGCTGCATGGGAGTACGAGGCTACATAGTTGGATCATACCAGGCTAGTGGGTGCTCAACAACCACAACGTTGCATAGGCTTTCAGTCTGAAAGGGGTGCACATGTCAAAGTCCCTCTACACTAGCCCCCCTCCCCCAACACACACACACACCTCTGTTGGGCCTGCAATCAAGAATTCAATGTGGTTATTTCATGTAACAATGTTTCTGGCTTTACAGAGCACCAGGGGAAGGGGGAGAATTCCCTCTAATTCCTATTCCCCACCTCCCCCCCCCCCCCCCCCCCCCCCCCCCCCCCCCAAGATTTAAACTATTGACTCCAGTAACAGCCAAAGTAGTGCACTAAGTGCTTCTTCAAACTTTCTGTTTCTGAAAATTCAACTTCTAGATGTGATTGGTCACTTAGCTAGATTGCATACAATAATTTACATTGGCCATTTTCCAGAAATGGAGACAATGTACCCACCTATAAAAGGCACCTGTGGTCACTTTTTGTGTATTCTACACCGAAAGGGCTGTCCATCCATAAATGGTCCCTTTCAGTTGTCAGAGCTGGTCATACGTTATTATGTAGCTGTACATAAAATTCACCCCCTATTCTACACATTTTCCCCCAAAATTCTAATCCTGGAAAAAGCACTGCAGAGCACCACACCATACACTCTATTATTACACTGCTATCTGCATTGTTCAGCTGTGTCCTTTGAAACTAAGGATTAACTTAGCTAAAAAGATGAATTATTGTTGAGTTCTGATTAATGTGTTGTTATTCATTACCTCAAGCAGTTACACTACACTACACTTCTCCAATGGTGGTTAGCCACTATGAAAAATACCAGGCTGTAGCTAATTAGCATTGGAATTTCTTTTAAAAAATACCCTGTGTACTTCATAGATGAGTAGCCTTAACTGTGAGGTACAATAATAGTATAGCTATGTAAGATACCTTATCTGTAGCTAACCAATCAGGCAACCACATCAGCCTATCAGACAGTCTAAGAGATAAAGCTGTTGTCTTTGATGCATACCAGGGTACCCACATTGTAGCCCTAGAACAGATGCTAGATTTATCAAAATTCTGGCAACTCATTGTGGGATGGAAATAATATTGTTAGAAATCTGGTTTTGACAAATTAAGGCCACCCAGAATTAAATGTTTGTTTGAACTAACCCTGCTGACTGTAAAATTTAAAGCATCCAATAGCTGAGTTTACTACAGGCATATGTATGGACTCATACTTTCAATAGGACTGTTTTAAAAATGTATTTTTAACCTATCACACAGCACACAGCTGGAATACTACAAGTTTACATAGAAACACTGACACTTGTAATTAAAATTCTTTGGTTAAATTAATTATCATCACGGGACTGACCAACCTACTATTTTGTGGTCATGTCAAACAATTTATTGTGTGTGGCCTAATGACTATAATATTCAGTGTGCAATTGCTAAAACTATTAAACTTCAAAATAAAGAAGACTGCTACTTCTATCCACACACACATAAACTTATGGTGATATAGCAAAAAGTGGGTGGATGGAATGAATAACCATCGTACACTAGAATAACTGTTGAGGACAGATAATAGCTAGCTATCACTATAGAGGATAAGTACCATACCCTGTATGTATGCACCATCAATATCAAACTAGCTAATATATACGTATACAAGGTTACATGCATTCAAAAACCAATTGCTGCTAAACAAACTTACATTAATTTTATGCATTTATGCTTAGCTACTGTTACAGTATGATCATAATAATTCAGATGCTTGTTCATCCATCACTTTTAACTGCTGAGAATTGTAATACTGAAACCAATCTTCTAACAATTTTTGTTGAAACATTTTCAACAAAAGCATTTAGTTTCTGATCTATAACACGTTATGTTACCTTATTATGGTATATAGAAAGATGTGGTAGTTTATAAACTCAGGTGACCCAAAAACTCCCATACCGTAGGACGGGTTTTAATTGCGTAGTTTAATAATTGCGTTCTAGTCAAGTCAGGCCAAATTGCGAATCCAATAATTGCAATGGACGACCCCGTACCGTACCGTAGTATACGTGCACGTTCATGTTTGCGAATCTATTAATTGCGAAACATAGAAAACTCGCAATTCGCAATTAATAGATACTTGCAATTAAAATCCGACCTATGGTATCTGATTTTACAGTGACATATATATTATATATAATGTCATGTCAAAAGGTATAGCTACGCTGGTGTTAGCTAATACTCTGAGGACAATATTTGTCACAGATATGTGTCAGAACTGGCTGGAGTTGATTCAGTTGCTGTTATGCAGTGACTCTTGCTATTTCCTTACCAAATTGTTGAACAGGAGCTGCATGTTGACCAGCAACTGCACGTTTACCAAATATTACTTGCAAAGCCATGGAAGTTCTGTCACGACAACCTTAGGAGTGTAACAATAGTCTTGCCCTATTTTAAGATAATTATATAAGATTCAGATTCAGAAGTAACTTGTCTGATGGAGTGATGGACTGTTAAAGAAGTCTATAAACGTTTGGGTGGTACATGTTGATGGCTATAAACAGTGGTGTTGTCAGGGAGATGCATGTGGGTTCATTTGCACCTAATCTATGCACCTGTGCACCCATTCTATCATATTATACATGTTTGTAGGGTAGTTGCCTTAGCAACCAAAGTTTTTATAGGCAGTTTGCCGGCTATGGGAAGGGGTTGAGTCATCATAAAGTAGGCCAATGATGAACAGAGGTGAACTACCAACAAAATAGTTACCTGATAGTAATTGGGGTGCATTCGACCATTCATCTCATGCATCCCAATTACTGTCAGATAAATATTTGTTGTTTATCCTACATGTATATCCTATGGATTCACAGTATGCATATTTCACTACACTATCACAGCCAGTGATGTAACCATGTCATGTACACATGTAGCCTTGAGCCCAGGCTCACTTTCAGGGGGAGGGGAGCCTGGGTTCAAGGCTAGTATACATGTGGACTATACATTGACTGTCTACATGGAATAGTACAATGCATTATGTTATAGGTTGTTACACTATTATAATATTGATAGTACTACATGACATTGTATGCTATAGTACACTTCCGCTAGCTTTAAGCAGCCATCTGTGCAGTTACTTTCAATAACTTAATTGCACCAAGTTAAACAGCTACCTAGAGACGCCACTGGCTATAAAAGTCAATGCATCTATGAATAACACTTGACAGGAAATTCCTATGCTTATCATTCACAAAATCTACTAGAGTGGTCAAGGGAATGAGAGTCTTATGTCAACAAAATAATTAATGGTGAATTTAATTGGCTAGCTAACTGAGTGCAGTTTAATAATATTGACTGTTGACAGTCAGTGTTGAGCTCTTGCAACTGAGTGCATCACGCTGAAGTTGAAGACCTTACGTAGCCACTGTATCAAACCAACATACTCTTGGTGCTTCAGTTTTCAAGATTAGAGGTCAGTCATGGCCATATGGATTCAAATAATCTGTACTATTATGCTGTAACCACTCTGGCTGTAACCTTTATACTGGTAACTGTATAAATCAGAAAACGATACCAATAAATTTAGCGAACATGCATGCACTAATATACCTTACCATATGAATTACTGTTGTGTTTTCCCTTTCATAGACTTCTGAAACGAATAGAGCTATTATGGCTACTAAAAAAGATCCTAAAACTGATGTAGATGCTTTACAGAAGCAGCTGTACAGTGTGATTCAGTTTGTCTACCCAAGTGATTCACAGAAAAGCATGCAGGACAAAGTTGACGATTGCTACAAACAACTGCAGAAGCTACAAAAGAGTGAGGATGCACCCACGTTCACTACGGAGATGGACAAGATAAGCAGCACAGTCACCAAGGCAACACTTTTAGTGGAACAGCTAAGGTCAAATGTAGACATGGTTGAGGCAACCCAAGCCTCACTGGCACTTTTCTTGAGCATTTTTTATCTAGTTGAGAATCACTCAGCTCAGTATGATGCAGCTATTTCTGCCCTCTGCACGGTCTATTCTGGATTTTTCTCATTCATTTTGCCCAAACAAAAGGAGACGTTGCCTGTTCAGATTCATAAATGCGTTGCAAAGGCTCTAGGAATCTTTGTCCTTCCATCACTAACGCAACAAATTCAAGGCTGGAGTGCCATAGGAAAGGTAGTTATGATAGAGCTAGTAGAACAACACAATAGCTCCTCTTATCCTGGATTTGACAGTGCTGCTCGCAACCGACTAGATAGCTTTGTCAAGCTCATGGGGGAATTAGAATTCCTGATGGAATGCGACGTTAAAGACGATGAATCCACCCAACAGCGTTTAATGTGCATTTGTGCATACATCCATGTTGCGTACTGCTACATTGCTATCCTCAGTTGGCACCTTGTGCTGTGTTCAGCAGCAAAGCTCAGTACCAGCTTGCTTATAAGGCGTTTGGATGACATAAAACTCTCCAGTCAAGGCCTGTTTGGCTATCTGGCTAACAAGTCTCTTCTTGGACGTGCGGGTGTGCTTGGTGGAAGGCTTCGAACGATGGCTACGTTTCGTTCAGACATGCGGTTCGTTCCAGTAGTTCTAAACTTTCAGAAACTCCTTGGCTTACCTGAAACTACTTATTCTGTAGACGAAGCTGCAAGAGCCTACGAAGAATATCCTGTGCTTCATCCAGAGTTGAGCTCCCATGAGGATGTAGACAGAGTTGCCAATAGTGGAAAAAATCACTATTTTGCCCTCGTCAACCACACTCAATATCCAATCCGTATCTTTTCCGGTACCACTGGCAATGACATCAGTAATCTGCAGTTTAGCGCTACCGTTAAACCAAGTGAATGCTATACGCATCCATGTGTACAAAAAGGTTATGCCTTTTCTGCTGCGGGTACATTCTGCATCGGACAAGAGTGTGAGACTTTGGAGGAAATGACTGATGTGCAGCTTGTAGAATTTGCTATGTCGAATGTTGCAGCTGTAAAACAGCGGAAGATCTTCACAAAGTTGGTAAACACCATTGGTAATGGTTCTCAGGCTTATAAAGAGCTCAGCGTCAATCCAGATGAAGCAAAGCAATTCATGTACCACAACCGCATATGCCTGGTGCAGGGGACAGTCCAGAATGCTTCAGGTGGGTATTTTGTTTGGAGATTTTCTATTGAAGAGATAAACTTCGATAAACTCTGAGTGAAACTATATTTTACATTAACTGTGTGATGATTAAGACACCTAGTAGGCTATTATTCCCCCTTTTTTGTTGCTTACTTTACAGCTATAATTGTGTATAGACTGAGCAATAGTAGTGAATAGAGACTCAGCTAGGAAGTCTAATAATAATAATTTTATTAAAGTGTTGTTTGCAACATCTGCTATAGCTGATCTGTGTAGCTGCCCATCATGTGTGTGTCACAATACCAAAAGACTGCAGCTAGTGAACGAATAGAGCTCACCAGTGGTGCATGAGTAAGGCTGAACAGCCAGACATGTACGCACGAAACACATACAGGTGAACTGAACTGATTTACAAAAACCACAATATTAATACCATTGCACGTAAGTAATGCAGCCAACAGGAGGTACACACCTAACACAATACATCTTCACCCATAGTGATGGGCACTCACACAATTATTGATGTTATATTCAACAAGAGTACATGAATGGAAGGGTCTGTGGTGATCCAGAATGGTTTGGCTGTAATCAACACACACAATGTCATAAGTGAATGCTAAAGCCCCCTTTATATTGGGCTAAGCCTTGAACTAACATGTATCTACCACACAACACATACCTATAATAGCTGTGGGAATTGTGTCCAAGTAATTATAACTGTGAAACGCCATGCTTATGAATATGATTACACCTGTCCACCAATCAGTGTACTATGGCATGTTACACAATACTAGAGGCCGTTAGATACCTGTGTAAATGATAGCTACTTGTAATACAGCAGTCTTCACAAAAGTCAGGTGGGAGAAGACAGGGTGTTACACGATTACTGCATGGACTGGACTCACCAGTTTTCTATAAAAGCATGCTGTAAAGCTTCAAAGCAACACAAAGAGCAGTAGCTAGTAATGCATCCTGATAGGCTGATCGACCCCTTGAATGCTCTGCCTTCAGCTCTGAGCCGAGGCCCAGCTAGCGTGACGACCTTATACCGCTCCCAACACTACTGCGTTCAAAGACATTAAAATTTATGCATGATTCTACACTTATTTTTTTTTTCACTATCACCTTGCATTTGTGTACACTGACATGCATGGCCGTGTGTTGGAAGGAATGTTTACCCACCTTATATAGCTACTCCTCTATAGTATGAAACATTCTGATTACATGTGATACTTGTTTACATGTTAATGAAGACTGTACTTAATCACGTAATGCACTTTCGCTGCATACAGCCTAAGACCTCCGTACTGAATCCTAGTGCTAAGCACTAAGCAACTGAGCTTTATATCTCCTACGAAGGATGGAGTAAAAAAAATTATTCCATTGGGTAGAGCTAAGTAGGCTCCTGGCGAATGTGGTGATGAAAGGATACACATGCCCTGCCACAGCGATGGGACTCTAGCTCTAGTGGAAGCTTAAGTATGAACTAATGACCCTACTATATATACAAACGGTGAGTAGATTTCCCAGAAACTTGAAGACACACAAAATGTGATCAAACAAACAAAATTGAAAAGGATATATCTACAGCCATAAATTTTATATTGCTTCACACAAACCAGGTAACATAATTATGTCTACCAACAAACAAATCATCATTAATGGCCTAGTGACTGGAGGCATAATATTATTACTGGGGTATTTCACTCACAATAAAGCAGTCATTGACATAACAGATTTAAGTATAAACACCAAGAGCATCTATTATTTTTTCTGAACGTCCATAAAATCCACTAATGATACCAATAACACTGTCAGAATTATTAGCTTATTAGCTATAGACACGCCCACCTTCGACCAAAAGCACTCGTATGGCCTCTTCGGCCACGCCCCTTCACGATTCGCTAATTGAATTAGCCAATTCTGACGCTCACGCCCACGCACTTTAATGCTACCTTAAGGTACCATTTAATTGCGTGGGCGTGAGCGTCAGGAATGGCTAATTCAATTAGCGAATCGTGAAGGGGCGTGGCCGAAGAGGCCATACGAGTGCTTTTGGTCGAAGGTGGGCGTGTCCAGAATCGGCCAGGGATGATTATGCGCGTGTAATTAGCGACCGGAAGTGGCCCCTGAAGAAAAGGCCGGTAATTGCCCACATCAAAGCAAGATCAAAGCATTCTTGCTTAACTATTAACCGCAACGACAAAAAAAAAAAAAAAAGCTAATTAGGCCTAATTAAGCATGTGGGCGTGTTCCTGGCACTGTGTGGAGTGTGTGCGTGTGCGTTAATGCAGGTTTTACTGCTTCCGATTGGGCGTGGCTTCACAGGCCAGTGCTTGGACATCGGGGCCGGGGACGTGGCTGCGGCGATAGGTGGGCGTGTCCCGGATGCGGTGGTGACCTTTGAACCCGTCCAGGAGGCTTTGGGGGCGTGGCAGGAGGTCAAAGGTGAGGCCATGTCTGTTAATGAGGCACTGTACGGCGGTGCGATCGAGGGGCCCGTACGGCTGGACGGAAGCTGACGATGGTTTGAAGCGGATGTGGTTGCGATGACGTGTTGTTACTCCGCCCACACAGGAAATGAGGTGAGCTCTTGCGTGGGCGGTGTGGCAGAACGGCCTCCAAGTGTTTGTGTGTGTTTTGGCCTTGAGGAAGCTGTGTGTTTTAATTGGGATTGATTGTGGGCTTCCGGTGGACATCCGGTGGTTAGTAGGCACTTGATTGAGAATGGTGGTCCTTGGGGAACAGGGTGGGGCTGTTTTGGGCGTGGCCTGGCCCCTCCCTTCCGGCTCGGCTTCCGGTGCATGGAGGATATTAAATGAACACTTCCGGCTCTAGCAGCCACACCCCTGAGACCTGTGCAATTAAAAGGGCGTGGTTACACAACATGCACCTCACTAATGACTTTGATGTGGTTTAGGTGTCACATCCCCCACCTCACGCCCACGCAATTTAATGGTACCTTAACCCCACCTCACGCCCACGCAATTTAATGGTTTAAGGTACCATTAAATTGCGTGGGCGTGAGGTGGGGGATGTGACACCTAAACCACATCAAAGTCATTAGTGAGGTGCATGTTGTGTAACCACGCCCTTTTAATTGCACAGGTCTCAGGGGTGTGGCTGCTAGAGCCGGAAGTGTTCATTTAATATCCTCCATGGACCGGAAGCCGAGCCGGAAGGGAGGGGCCAGGCCACGCCCAAAGCAGCCCCACCCTGTTCCCCAAGGACCACCATTCTCAATCAAGTGCCTACTAACCACCGGATGTCCACCGGAAGCCCACAATCAATCCCAATTAAAACACACAGCTTCCTCAAGGCCAAAACACACACAAACACTTGGAGGCCGTTCTGCCACACCGCCCACGCAAGAGCTCACCTCATTTCCTGTGTGGGCGGAGTAACAACACGTCATCGCAACCACATCCGCTTCAAACCATCGTCAGCTTCCGTCCAGCCGTACGGGCCCCTCGATCGCACCGCCGTACAGTGCCTTATTAACAGACATGGCCTCACCTTTGACCTCCTGCCACGCCCCCAAAGCCTCCTGGACGGGTTCAAAGGTCACCACCGCATCCGGGACACGCCCACCTATCGCCGCAGCCAAGTCCCCGGCCCCGATGTCCAAGCACTGGCCTGTGAAGCCACGCCCAATCGGAAGCAATAAAACCTGCATTAACGCACACGCACACACTCCCTCCACACAGTGCCAGGAACACGCCCACATGCTTAATTAGGCCTAATTAGCTTTTTTTTTTTTTTTTTTTTGTCGTTGCGGTTAATAGTTAAGCAAGAATGCTTTGATCTTGCTTTGATGTGGGCAATTACCGGCCTTTTCTTCAGGGGCCACTTCCGGTCGCTAATTACACGCGCATAATCATCCCTGGCCAATTCTGGACACGCCCATCTTCGACCAAAAGCACTCGTATGGCCTCTTCGGCCACGCCCCTTCACGATTCGCTAATTGAATTAGCCATTCCTGACGCTCACGCCCACGCAATTAAATGGTACCTTAATAATGCCATGAACTGCATGTAAGACGGTCGTGGGCGGGGTTAGCCACACCCACCGCCGTCCGTTAGTACATAGTCGGAACGTTTTTTGCATAGTACTTTATTACTTCGTGCAAGCTGCTGTGCCCGTTATCCGGAATTCGGAGGTTGTCTGCTATTCAGGTGCTGCTACTGTATTAAATATATGGAGATATCGGTTGGTACATAATATAGCAGTGTCCGTTATAAATAGAGAGTCCACTGTAATCATTTGAATACAAAAGTCGCTGTTTCTGTGGCATTTGTAGCTTCTGCAGTTGTTTGTAGCAATCATGTCCTGGAGTGCTGAGGCACTAGGAAGTTGGGTAGTGTAAAGCATCTACGGATCCGTTTTGGAGCTTATTCATTTCATCCCGCGCGCATGCGCAAGGGGTAATGGGTTTGTCTGCCGTTGTTGTCTGTACGACTCAGTCGTAAAATACAACGTATCCGTAAATATCGCCGAAAAACTGGCTTCAACATATGCTTCAAATCGTTTGGCAAGGCCCACGAGCGTTGCAAATACTGCGTTTTGTTTGGCCACGCCTATGGACACTGCCCACTGCACTATGTGCACTATGCTCATGTGCAAAACCTGGCACAATATGTAGGTAAAGGTCGTCAAACAGGCTGCGAGCTCTCTAACCACAGATACCTCTGACATCGACGCTGCAGCGCACGGGGTATGTCACCGTGCTCTAGTTAGGCCACTGTAACTTGATTCCTTGTTTCCCGTCACCCGCCCGCATGCTTATTTTGTAGCCGCCTCAACATTCATTATGCATTGCTACAGCAAGCCAGCTCCTTGTAAACCACAGGAAGTGGGCATGGTTTAGTGGTTGCATAATGATATTCATACATAATGAATAATGAATAATGACCGCCCATGTAGATTGTCTCGTCTATGTGGGGCTCGCTCAGGTTCGCCCTAATAAAATAGCACGATGATTTGAGCATCAAAGGTTGGTCACGATTTCTAACTTAAACTTAAAAGCAATGTACGCCCACGCAACCCAAGTCAACCCGCTGAGTCAGCAAAAATAGTGCTTCGCCTATAGCGCGCGATGATTTAACCCGCATTCGATATTCGCGAAAATCGTGACCAACGCCCTCTGATCTGCATGATGATATTTATATATCCTTGTCACATGATGGGCGTGAAATTATTACCGAGCGAAGCGAGGTTTATACTCGGATCGATCGAGTTTTTGTACGGTTTCTTTGCGAGCTTCTAAAATTTCGTTCTTGCTCGCTAGAGGGAGTCCAGCTCCATCGCCGGCTCCAAGGATGTCAAACAAAGTGACCTACTTTCACGAAGATTGAGGGCAGCCACAAGTCCACGGTCGTCCCGGACTCCATGACCCACCAAGTAAATTCATAGATAATTAAGACTGCGTAACCGCAGCTATGGTAAATTTTTGCGTCGACCTTAAATAGTCGCTCTTCTTGGTGAACATCGACGCTGAATTCTTTTCCGTGGCAGCAGGCGTCAAACATGGTTTTCTATCTTCTGGATCTTTAACAGCTGCCACATGGCTGTAGTATCGCCGAAGTCCAGTCGCCCGATGAACAAATTTTCGCGACGCCTAAAATCTTCGCCCATTCTGGGCTTGAGCCTGCCTGGTCCTTTGCTTTGACCAGCTGTGGCAAAAGTTGATCGCTATGCACTAGCTAACTCTTAGTCTTAACTCTATCGCCAGTGTCTGTCAATCAAAACATTTGTAGAACCTATGCCTGCAATAGTTTCTGTACTGACTTGACTCGCATGGTCAATGGCAAGGGAAAGTCCCGTTTGGTCACGTGGTCTAATTGCGCATGCGCACCGCTACCCCAGGACTTCAAATCTCCCAGACCCCAACAAACAATATTCGGTATCTGCCATAACGGACCCCGGCGCCACAGAGCTGAGCGAGGAACCCTACACTTCAGAGTATCGCTAGTATTTAATATACCGGCGTACGTAGACATGAAGCCACTTGTGCTCGAAGTGATCTTTAGCCTAGTCACGCTCTACGTTGCTCTGTCCAACTAGTTAGTCTACAATAGATCTCTTGTTACCCACTCAAGGGAAAATCGTTTGATGATGGTGCATATGCCATAGTTCCTCCAGTGACTGGAGTCCACTCACTGCTAATCCGTCATGGAAACTATATTGACAGGGGCGTAGCCAAGATTCTGAGGATGGAGGGGCTCGAAAATTTTTCAACTTGGCCACGCCCATTAATTAGGATCACGTGATTGCATTATTGACTATTGAACTTCAAACTCGAAGCTTGCGCGAGTTCTTATACACTTCCGTGCTTTTAAGCGCTGAAAGATATGGCGGATATCTACAGCTGAAATGGATTATTAAGATGTAAGTTAGAGCAGTACAATGCAGTATTCATAGAGTACTCACTGCAAAGAAGCTAATGTTAACTGTTGCCACGCCCACTATGGCTGATGACAAAGGGGGGGCTCGAGCCCCCAAAGCCCCCCCCCCCTCTGCCTACGCCACTGATTGATGGTATCCAAGCCACATACATTCTTGAAGATGGACAGACAATCAAGGCTGCCTACCATGGTGGGGAAGGTGGAAATATCACTCATATACAAATCAACTCAAATGAAGTTATTGCAAGGGTGGAAGGCTATTCTGAATATCCTTTGGGTGGTTACTTGACCGAGCTGACTTTCTACACAAAGGACCGCAGTGGACGCGTGCATCAATATGGCCCAGTAGGAAAAGGAGATCATCTATTCAATAGCTTATTTAGTTATTCTGGTATTGTTATTGGACTGTTTGGAAAGAGTGACTTTTATCTTAAATAATCTAATTCATGGGGGGATTGGGAGCACTTGGGGGAATAATTTTTACATGAGCACGCAGAATGGGTCAAAACTAGAGATTTGACCGGACAGATTTTTGATTCACACCTTACAATTAAAGTTATGGCCCTTTGAAGTTTTCCCATATGTTTGTATAGGAAGCCATGCGTTTGCAATGTTTTCCGCCCACGCGCTACGTGAGGGGCGGGGCCACGCTCGCACATTAATGTGACGACCATTACCCACTTTGATCAAAATTGCTGTATAGGCTGCCTGCTTGCATTGTATGGCTCTACTATGCATCCAGCTCAACTATGTGGCCGTTTTTGGACAATTTTTTTTTCTGCTTAGTGTTCAGGTCGCCTTGTTATACACTATTATACACTAAGTAGAAAAAAAAAGCATATTTAAATAATTAAATAATCTAATTCATGGGGGGGTTGGGAGCACTTGGGGGGATAATTTTTACATGGGCACGCAGAATGGGTCGAAACCAGAGATTTGACGCAGGGGAATTTTGATTCACGCCTTAGAAATGAAGTTATGGCCCTTTGAAGTTTTCCCATATGTTTGTATAGGAAGCCATGCATTTACAATGTTTTCTACATAAGGGGCGGGGCCACGCGCGCACATCAACGTGACGACCATTACCCACTTTACTCAAAATTGATGTGTAGGCTGCCTGCTCGCATTGTATGGCTCTACTATGCATCCAGCTTGATTATATGGTGGTTTTTGGACAATTTTTTTTTTCTGCTTAGTGTCTGGTCTACTTGAAAAAAAAAAAAAAAAAAAAAGCTAATTAGGCCTAATTAAGCATGTGGGCGTGTTCCTGGCACTGTGTGGAGTGTGTGCGTGTGCGTTAATGCAGGTTTTATTGCTTCCGATTGGGCGTGGCTTCACAGGCCAATGCTTGGACATCAGGGCCGGGGACTTGGCTGTGGCGATAGGTGGGCGTGTCCCGGATGCGGTGGTGACCTTTGAACCCGTCCAGGAGGCTTTGGGGGCGTGGCAGGAGGTCAAAGGTGAGGCCATGTCTGTTAATGAGGCACTGTACGGCGGTGCGATCGAGGGGCCTGTACGGCTGGACGGAAGCTGACGATGGTTTGAAGCGGATGTGGTTGCGATGACGTGTTGTTACTCCGCCCACACAGGAAATGAGGTGAGCTCTTGTGTGGGCGGTGTGGCAGAACGGCCTCCAAGTGTTTGTGTGTGTTTTGGCCTTGAGGAAGCTGTGTGTTTTAATTGGGATTGATTGTGGGCTTCCGGTGGACATCCGGTGGTTAGTAGGCACTTGATTGAGAATGGTGGTCCTTGGGGAACAGGGTGGGGCTGTTTTGGGCGTGGTCTGGCCCCTCCCTTCCGGCTCGGCTTCCGGTCCATGGAGGATATTAAATGAACACTTCCGGCTCTAGCAGCCACACCCCTGAGACCTGTGCAATTAAAAGGGCGTGGTTACACAACATGCACCTCACTAATGACTTTGATGTGGTTTAGGTGTCATATCCCCCACCTCACGCCCACGCAATTTAATGGTACCTTAACAATCTGTACAAAAATAATAAGACGGCAATACATGTAGACACTAAAAAATGGTAGTACTTTGTCTAGCTATGGTAATGACAACAGCCACTGCTTTACTTGCTCAAATGGCAAGTAGCTAGCCATTCATCCACCATGACGTAATTGACACTCGTCTAGTAGATCACTTCCTTGAAATAGACAGAATAGTGCAATACAATGTCATGAAAACACTTGAGTATGTCATGAATTTATTTATAACAATAAACTATTGGCTATAAAATTAATATTAGATGAAGTGGGGGGTGACTAAGGTAAAACACCCCAATAAAGGACATACCCCGAATAAAGAACAGAAGCCTATGTACCAAGGTGTCCGTTATTTGGAGAGTCCACTGTATTACATCAATAGAATATACACTACCATTAATTTATTGACTACTGTGGAGTTTTTCTTTATCAACATGAAAGAAGTATTTCCTTGTGTAAAGAGCTTATCGTATCGCTACCACCCAGTTTGCAAAATTTTCACCCATGAGGAGGATGATTTTCGAGGTGAACGGTCAATTTATGAAGCAGCTGATTCTGGAAACCACTTTCATATATTCAATGCCACTATCGACATCCCCACTTATGGGTTTGGAATTCAAGGCTGTGCAGAGTTCACAACTGATTGTATTCCAACTAACCGTCAATTTGCGATTGTCTGTTACTCACCATATTGAAAGTTATAACTTGCCATAATTGAATCATTAGAATACGATAGTTATCATAGAGTCGGTAGACTCTATAAGTAGGGATGGCCCGGATACTCCATATATATTATAATACATTACAAACATCCAAATATCTCAAAACAGGTAACTCTGTGAGATTTCTAAGTGTCAAAATCAGAATCTACAGCAAATTGTTGATCTAACAAGACCAAGACCATTCATCAACTCAATTGTATATACCAGAACCAGATGTTCAAAAAATAGCCATTTGTCAATCTTTCTTTCTTTCTTTCTGTTTTCCTGGGCTAACTCAAGACTGCCATGACCGCTCACCTTAGTTTGAGTATAAATCCACTCCATTTTGGAGCGCGCACGTCTGTGGCACGCTCGTTTTGTGTTATCAGGATAGCGATTTAATTGTGGGTGTGTACAGCACGCGTTTTGCGAGTGGGTGTGTCCAATTAGCCATTTTGTCATATAATGCGCATGCTCATTTGTTGTTGCCATGGTGAAGTCATGTGACCGATGTAGGTGGCGCGCGTGCGCCGGCGCAGCCTGCTCGCCGGATCTGGCAGCTCAGTGAACTGTCGATCATAGTGGCTACTTACCAACAGTAAGCTTACTGGCCTATAAAATATGCTCCTGAAACAGAATGTTTTCGTCGCTACTTGGTTCTAAACAGCCTTCTTTCAAGTTTGCCGGTCGAGTCAGCCAGCTTCAGGATCGAGATAACGAGGGGCGTGGCTTCATTCGCACGTCAGCTACGTAGTTACCTGAGCTGTCTCGAGAACCCCACTGATGCACGTTCAATAGTGTGTGATGCAAAAGAAGACGTCCTAGCAAGCTATCAAAAGACTGCCTGGAATTTGCACTTATAGCCTGGAGTATTCAAGTTTGAACCCATGGTGTGTTGGGGTACCATAGCTGCCTGACTCAAAGGCTAAGATCACACAAACATGGTGTACTTGCTTCCCTATAATAATATTGTATTTATTGCTGGAGCACGGTTGGATGTAGCTATATAGATCCAGAAAAAATTTTGAAGTAGCTAGTTCCATGCGTTAAATTTTAATATTAAACAATGACTGAATAGGCAAACCGGTCGCCATGTAATATGTATACATGTAGTCTCATGCCCAGCCTCTGTCCCCACGATATTAGTCATCTAGGTGGCATTGATGAAAATTAATAACTACCAGGCCCTGAGGGCACTAAAAAAAAGAACAGTAACAAGTATAAAAAACAATTGAATAAAATTGAAGGATGAAGTGGGGATGGCAGTGCCAAAAAATACACAAACAAGATTCGTAGGGATAACGTATCACATCCACTATACATCCCTACGATTGCTTTTTGAGTAGCCATGCACACACATAATATTATATTTGGGGCACATGCGTGCAGGAATGGAAAATCAATACTGCATGTATACCCAGGGATCAATATCAATAGTAGTGACACTTTTAAACTTACATGCTGAATCAGATGTGTATGAGAAAAGCAAGCGTAGGGATGTATAGTGGATGTGATACGTTATCCCTATGAATCTTGTTTGTGTATTTTTTGGCACTGCCATCCCTACTTCATCCTTCAATTTTATTCAATTGTTTTTTATACTTGTAATAATAATATTATCTGATTCATAGTATTCAACCCACTTCCAAAATGTAACACTTCAAGAAAAAAATTATCAATGTATGCAAAAAAATTATCAGTGTATTATCAGCTATATATAGTTAGTACGCTGTCAATCACCAGTATTATCAAGCCAAACAACTGCCTAGCTGTATAAATATTTTGAATAAGCAATTTTAGTGAAGGTAGGTAGCTACTCATATGAATTCGAGTGCAGTTTGGGAAATAATTTCATGAGTTAGCTAAATTGCATGAGGAAAATCCTAATGCAACTTATCCTTCTGGATTTCCCTATGGCTTCAAGAGTTGTGACCCACTCTGAGAAAAGCAACCACTTGGGATAAAATTTCAAATTCCAATAAATTAAATAGAAGTGGGGAAAATGACTTTTTTTAGTCCACCGGAAAAAATTAATGTAGAATTTTGACTTCATACTGATAATCATTATTACGCTATGTTATGTAAACTATCGTAATGGGCACAAACAATTGCTCGGACACATACGTATACAACTTAATATAAAATATGCACAATTTCCAAATAACTAGCTAGACTATAATATACCTGCGTGTATAAAAATGGTCAAAAGTCCACTAGTGATTGATGAAACTTGGCACCATTGGATTCAGCATGCACATAGAGCTATATCAATCCATGCTAAAACTCAAAATATCCCATGGCGAGTATATAGTCCCTTTTGTCAGAGCAGATCACAATTAAATTTTAATTATCTACTGTTGCAGGTTTAGCTATAGTTACCGCGATAATATTATTATGTCGCGGTTACCATGAGGGGAACTATAGATAATCATTAGATGGACAGTAATCACTCTTTCCAAGACATCAGCTCATTGATTGTTTATTGATAATTGTATAGTTAGCATACACAGTAGAGATGCGCTCCAACACATGTAGCTAAGGCGTGACAAACTAAATTCACAGTTTATCGTCACAAAGATTTCGATTTTGCATGCGGGCGGGCGGTCATTTTTCATATTTCAAACTAGTAGAGAGTGCTGGAAAGCTATGCTCGAACCTCGAAATCGCCGACGCCCCGCCCTCTAATTAACGCGATCGGTGGGTGGGGCTCAAAGTGCCATATGTTTACTGTATTGAATATGAAATCTGAAAAATTTTGAGAAAATCTGAAAATCCATGCGGGCGGTGACGATAAACAGCGAATTCAGTTTGCCCCGCCTAATAGTATACGTGCCACTGAAAAAATCCCACATCCTGCAATGGCCTCTCGTGAATACTATTATTATCATCATAGTTGTGGTCACCTGCAGTATACTGCATGTACCATACATTAGGCCACACAAACTTGAATATTAGTTTCTCGTCACCTCCCGCATCTGTTTCAACCTACCGCTTCTACCTTCATTATTGCCTTGAAATACCAGCCACACCTCTTTTTTGCTAATTATTTGGGCGGTTCCAGGAAACCACACCCTCAAAATGCCATAATATTGAATAATGAATAATGAATAATGACCGCCCGCCCGCATAGAAATATAAAAACGGGTGGACGAGAAACTAACAATGTAGTTTGATTGGCCTTATATTATTTTCAACTAAATTTAGTGAAAATGGTGTATGTATCCAAGTTGCTAATCCCAATCTTTTTTATAATAGTGGCAAGTCTAGATGTAGCCAAGGCTGTTGAGGTGCCTGACCTGGGAGCAGCTGACCTTACACTGCAGCACATCACTGCCTCCATCAACTACCTGTGGAGCACCACCATCAATGATGAAGTATGGACGTGTGAAGAACCATGCAATGGAACATGGGAACCAGTAGATGGCTATTTGAAACAACTAGATGCCAGTGACACTGAAGTGTGGGGCATAGACAGTGGAAATGCAGTATACAAGGCTCCTATTGATGGCAGTGCAAACTGGACCTTGATACCTGGAAACATGAAGCACATATCTGCTTCAGGTAACGGCTACATCTGGGCTCTTGACTCTGAAAGTAGTGTTGTGCACAAATGCAAAAAGCCTTGCATGGGAGAGTGGGAGGCTGTGCCACCGGTTAATGGAGGCAGACAGGTAATAAGACAACTGGATGGTGAATATGGCCTTGTCTATGCAGTAACTAGTAGTGGTGAAGTCTATTCCAGACCAGTGGATGGGAGCGGTAGGTGGAGGAAGATTACTGGACCTGGACAAGAAATGATGTATGTCGCAGCCTCAGGGAGAGAAGTGATCACTGGCATCACTAAAGGTGGCGACATCTACAACTGCATAAAGCCTTGCGTGGGAGAGTGGGAGAAAATGGAAGGAAATGCTCAACAGTGTGATGCCAGCATCAATGAGGTATACTGCATCACCAATTCCGCTATAGAGCTAGCTAGGAGTTGATCCAGCATAACCAGCGACAACAAAGACATGATATTATAATTAATAGATTACCATCATGCAATAAAGACACACACTATTTTGGTAATAATGTCTATAGCTTGCTGATATTATAATAATGAAATACAATGCAGTCTTGCCAGTTGATTATTGTCATGTAATTTATAAGTTGAAGTATAAAGTGTGTGGCTTGGGATTCAGAGGCATACACGTTACCCAAATTACAAGACTATCACTGTTGCTACAGCACTCTAACATAGCGACTCCTTGAGAACAACGTGCATGAGACAGCAATAATTATTACGCAACAAGCCAATATTAGAGTTCGAATTAATCGCTGAGTACATGTACATTCCAGTGGTTTATTAGACTGCAGGACATGTCATTGAGCATTCAGTGGCTATTTAAGTGGAGGGACTGAGCATTATTCTCCACACTGTAGCAAGTGCAATTTGAGGAGCAACATCATAACTCAACCGCCACCTATCCACCCAGCGGCAATTGCAAACTGCAAAAAGACATGTCTAAAGGTCTCTACTTCCTGCTCTTTTACAGCACTATTGTGGCATATGCTTATGGAGACTGGGAGAATATTTCTGGAGCGCTGACTCATGTCACAGCCTCAGTCAACTACCTGTGGGGTGTCAACAGTGCTGATCAGATCTGGAGGTGTGCTCGTCCTTGCAATGGACAAAACTGGGTTCATGTTCCCGGAGCTCTAAGACAGGTGGATGCTGATGATCATGAGGTATGGGGAGTCAATGCTGCATACAATATATACAAGCGCCCAGTGGATGGCAGTGGGAGCTGGACACAAGTTACTGGAGGTTTAAAACATGTTTCTGCCAGTGGAAATGGCTATATCTGGGGAGTGAACCGCAATGACAACATCTACAAATGCAAAAAGCCTTGTTCTGGTAGCTGGGTCCAGGTCAGTGGCAGTCTGAAGCAGATTGATGGTGGTCACGCCTATGTTTATGGTGTGAACAGTGCTGATAATATCTATGTGCGACCAGTTGACGGGAGTGGAAGTTGGAGGCAAATTCCAGGACAACTAAAACATATCACGGCTTCAGGAAAGCATGAAATATTTGGAGTTAATGTTCATGGATACATCTACCGCTGTAAGAAGCCATGCATTGGAGAGTGGGAGAAGGTGGAGGGAAATCTTAAACAGTGCGACGCTACTTTTAACTCAATCGTTGGAGTGTCAAATGCGAACGGAATCTACCGTCGACATACGGGAATATGAGATTACTCAAAGCACACAAAAACTAGAAAACTGTAGCCTTACTCACCGATAGCACAATACCATGTGTCAGTTTACAACCATGTTACATGCACGGAATAAGCCTATAGGATGTAATTAAACATTATATTAACTAATAGTATTGGATGTAAATATAAAAATGAATGGTAATGAAGTGTATAATACTATTATTATGTCACGCTTCTACAGTAGCAATACCAGTTACAGGAATGGTAACAGTTAGTACCTTGCTTTGTATATTAAACTGTGATCCGGTCTCATCATTATCCAGTAAAAACGGTAAGTCAATGTCCAAATAAAACAGATTTGGTCGAGTCTTTAGTAGCAGCCTATCTTCACCAACTTCCAGGCTAATGTTTTTTGAATTATTCTATATCAAATATTATAGAAATGATTATTGTCAATGAATTTGCCGATATAAATGCAACTGTGCATCATATCATGGAGGTGTATGGTTGGGTTGGGGAGGGGATGGACCATGCCTGGATAAGCATGCACATCATGAGAGTCTCTTGTAAAAGTTTCAGTGATTATAGATCACAAAACATTCACCTAAAAAGCTACAATGAAATGATAGATCCATAAATGCACCCCCTCCCCACCAACAATCATTGAATTTTAAGAGGAAATGGACTTTGGGCTAAGAATTATATATATCTACATGTGTGTATGTTCGAAGGGCCCGGGGGGTGGGGGAGGGGAGGCAGGGGCAGTTGGGAATAATTTTAGTGGAGGATAATCCCTTAATTATTCTTCCCTTACAATTCCAGGTAGCTTGATTTCCATCACAAGAAATTCTGGTATTTCCCCTTCCAAAGGTTCACGTACAATAGTATACTCTGGAGTTCTGGCAGAAAACAACCAATTTTCATGATGTACATGTATATATCCTAACACATGCATGCTAGGCATATGCCTCATTGCTCTTTAGTATTTAGTACAGAGAGTATGCAGAGGAGGGTAAGTACTAAATACTAAAGATACTCAGTGATGCGTGCAGAGCATGTAGAGGCATGAAACTGAGTTAACTGAAACTGGGTTAAAACAACAGTTCATTTTTTTGCAGTGGTAGTTCTTACTGTGCCACTTCATCTTTTGCATAGCCATAAGTAGCTCTCTCAGCTTCTCTGAAAGACAATGTAAATCTTTATACCAGTGTCACACATATTATGTATAGTAATAGTTCTTTATGTACTTGTTTGTATCCATCTCAACAATAAATGGCTTTGATTTCTTTCTGACTGCTTGCTCAGACAAGTGGCCCATAAACTTTCGATTCTTCATGATTTTACAATCTATATACAATTGTTATAGCTACATTGTATAGATTTCTGAAGACTTGGTACTAACCCCTTGAGAACTGTGCAGTATATTTGTCTTCTAGACCCTCCAGAACAATAGTCAGGAAAAACGTCTTCAACTTGGGCCTCCTCTGCATGTGTGTATGTATGTTGATCATAGGTACAACTTTTGTACTAAGTCTTTGGAGCAGCTTAATCATACCTGCACTGTTTCAAGAAACTTAGCATTAACGATGACATCATAGGCAGTGCATTCACTTCCACCTGTAGATGCAATATTCATGCACTCCGCTGAATCAATTATAAGGATCGATTCATCAATCTCCATAAATATTCAATTTTTGAAGATGTACACGTATGCTAGAGTTCAGCTATGTGCAGAATAAACCCTATACCTACTAACATGAAAAATGTGGAAAATTCTGTGATTATGCATCTTGTGCCACTACCGTAGAAAGTGGTTGTTAAGCGCATGCGCTTATAACACGCGGCAGCAAGAAAATATGCGCTTAACAGGAAGCATGCGCTTAATTAAAAGTGCTAAAACACGGTAGGTGGGGCGTGCGTAAAGAATGTGTCGAGGGTAGAAAGGCCTACAGCGATGGCCAAGGAGCGACCAGAGAGCGTAATTCTCGACGTTTTCTTCTCCAGCCTACTTCTAGCCTTCTTTCTGGGCTCGTGTAACCGATTGCTTGTCGTTCAGGTGGCTTGCTGGGCATGTGCGCCTAACAAAGAGCCATAAAGCTCGCACAAAACTATGCGCTTAATAAAAAGTATGCGCTTAACAGCGAGCAGCGCTTAACAACCAGTTTCTACGGTATTACAAGTTTTCATGCAGTATCATACAGGGCTATACATGCATGTATAGGTTAGAAATTGATACTAGCAATTTCTTGCCATACTAATTAAATTTTAGATCAGAAATTACGTCCAGAGTCCCAATTAACAAACCGATTCGGCCGATCGATGAGGTAATTATGATGAAATATGATGAAACCTATGATGAAATGATGATGAAACCTATGATGAAATTGGGGTGAAGACTGCTTCAAAATGTTTAGCTCGCATGACAGGGTATTGGGACACAGAATTCGAACCTAGCGTAGAGGAGATCGTGGACTATCGGATGATATATGGCGATTCTCTCAGTTCGCTTTCTTTAGCGAGCTTGCTTTCTGGGGGGATTTCCCTATTCATTCGAGCACATGGCAGGTGGAGGTCACGTCTGGGTCAAATGGCTCAAGCCGCGCGCCCCATTATACGCATATACGGAGCATGCACAGTTTGTTAATGTGTCCTAGGTAACGCGGTGTACATGAGGGACTCTGGATGTAGTCTAAGTTTTTCATTATATCCCCAGTAGCAATATACTTTTCTGTGGTTATGAGGTAATTGTGCGGTGAAATTATGATGAAATTATAATGCAACCTATGAGGTAATTATGAAAAAATCTAGGGCCTCGCTGGAGCCTTTCTGGGACTTGAAAGTCAGTAAATATGTACAGTATCTTATGTGTGTATCTAGCGAATACATTACAAGCTGAGCACTACTTTCTCTGAGAAGTACCGTTGGTTGAACTTCACATGTTTTCTTGGCTTATGTAATGCTGTGGATAAATAAAGCTAGCCTTGCGCTATATATAGTACGCATTATTGTCACAAGGGGCTGGCCTGCGTGAGACTGCAGCAGCGTGACAAACCAGAAGTTCAGAAGGAATACTATACTGTCGAGTTCATCTCTGTGATTGATTCAGAAGCATCGAAATTTGTTGCTATCAAGGTTGACAGCATCGATCGATCTGTACGCATTCTATTGACGACCTTTTATCACATGCACTATTACACTATGCAGCTATACTGGGGATATGGTCAGAGTGTTCATTCATATTTTAAAGGCATTGTGTCACGATATAAGCGGTGATTGTTACTATTTTTAGACCTAGTGTACGGTGATAAATCGCGCATGTACAAAAATATTGTCGCGCGCTCCTCGTGGACTCCAGAACGCCATCGAACGACAAGGCAAGGACTTAGCTACTCGTGGCGCTGCCATAGGACTGGTATCTCTGTCTGTTTCTCGACCTACTAGCCCTCGCTAAAGGTAAGTCTACTCGTGGTATGCACGTGGTGGATCTAGCTAGACATAGACATCGCTACTCTGGCAAGGCCGACTCTCGCCCGTCCCCCTGGTAGACCTCTTACCTACCGCCGCTAGCTGAAGACCTTCCAGCTCCAACCCTTGAGCCTTTCTTGGACCGATCGCATTCTGCTACCGCGAACTACAACCATTGATTGAAAAGTGGCTGCCAGATTTCAATCTAATGGGCGCGGTTACATCACGTGTGACACTAATTTACTAAAAATAGCCCTTATATCGTGGCACAATGCCTTTAAACAACACATGCACAGAATAATGTAAGAAAGGGCGGAGTGATATTAAGTACACACACAGGGCCATTCAGAATCCATAGTATCCACTTGTTTACTGTCATTCAGGAATCATCTAGTTTGACATCATAATGGCAGTCCTAACCACAACCATTATCCTACAAAGATGTAGGTCAACCTGGTTTACCTGGAAACAAGATTTGCAGCAGATGATAGCCACTGTTGTGGTCCAGTGCAATTTACAAGAGTACACAACCACACCAATAGTAAAAATAATTATATTATTATCTTTCAAGGTTTTGACATCAAAATCTGTGCCCAAGCCACACTGCCACAGGTGCACTATGGGCAGATGGTGTGACCAGGCCTCTGTGGTCTTAGTAGTGTCAGAGTGTAGGGTGTTAGTAATTGTTTACAATTCTACTACTCTGTTGGGGTTACTAAAAACATCCACTGCTGCTCTTTGTACTTTAACCACCTATTATCCCCTTCCACTGAGTGCAGGTGTGCTAGTAAACCATGACTATGATCTGGCTATGCCCTAGACCACATGCAGCTAGAGTATTACTTTCTAGAGTTAAACCACACAAGTTTGACATGGATACACAAATTAATAGGATATCACAGCAATTATTAGTACATTAAATCCTTTAATGACGCTGAAATGTGGTAGCATCCTATCCCTAGCAATTACATGTAAGTACATAGGGTATTGTTTGTGCACTCCCACAGTATGTGGGTTACTTCAGTTTCTCACACTATACCTCCATATCATAGTTCTCATAATACTATTAAGCTATGTCAAAACCAGTCTGTGAATAACAAACAGGCATAGTTGCACCTACCACTTGTCACATGAGTGTTATCAAATTCATGTAGTAACATTATCTCATAAACTGGCAAATTTGAGATAGTATCTATAATTAGCTGGATTATAAGAACTATGATAGGAATTAATGTACAAGTGCAACTGAGGCAGCCCACATTATATTTAACCCTCGGCGCATGCGCCGCAGGGTTACTGTAGTCGTTCTGTGTGTCATTACCCCGCGCGCATGCGCAAGGGGTAAAGTAATCGGTCGTGTCGTTGTCGTCGTTGTTGTCGTTGTCGTCGTGAGCACAAAAATCGCCATATCTCGAGATATATACGTCTAAGCGACTCGTAAGTACTACGAATCAATCGAATTCGGCGAAAAACTGGCTTCAGTATTCGTCAAATCGATGGATACGGTCCATAGACGTCACAAATAGTGTTTTTTTTACGTAGCCACGCCTATCGACAGTGCCTACTCAATGCATAATGCATGCCTATTGCATTGTCTGCTCATGCGCACAACTAGAGTAACATTATGACCGGTAAAGATCGTCGAAATTAATAACGTCCTTGAAATGTATACTCCATCCGAATCCTCTGACGGAGCTGAAATCTGCAGCCCTATGGAACCAAAATGTAATGTAAAATGGCTATACTATTACAACAGACTATTGGACGTATCAGTTCATATCTCCTAGTAGTCTAGATCTAATGCAGAGAGAGTGCTTTTGTCACCGGGACCTCCGGTAGCTATGACATTGAAGCATTTCCACTAATTTTCTGCAGAAGTTCATAAAAATTAATTATAGCCATGCACACAAAGCAATTCTATAGATTGCGCAATGTGCGCGCGGGGTATGTGCTCTACAGAGCTCTAGTTCTGTCTGTTACCACGCTAGCTGCTACATACCTCGTTTGCGAGTCCAATTTGCGGTGTTATAAGGTTCCTTATGACGTTCCAAACGCATGATTTGTGTGGATTTCGCCGAAAACTCTTTGTTCACCAGTTTGGGCGTCATTTGCTGATTCTAAGCTTCTTGGCTTTTCCAGGCTACCGCTGGTATGCCTCTATGTATAAATAGAACATTGTTTTGTGTGTCATGCGCTATATACGGTAAGTTTCTAATCCTCAGTGCATGCATGCGCAGTAGGATAATCGTTGATGCTCAGTCACCGCCGCCTTCTTCGCTCGCTGGCGGAGCTTTCGATGGATTCGGGATGAAACTGACGACTAGTCTGTGTGCCGGTCCCTTTCTCTTCTTGTGAAGGGGCTGGCATCCAGACTAGCTGACGACATGTACAGTGGCTTCATCCTTTCAACTCAAAGAGATCCAACTAGATGACTAGCTCATCACTGATTGGAGCACTGTGGCAGCGCTGACTTGGCCGGCAAGACAGTCATTTGCTTGCATATGGTCATTGTCCTCAAGGACTCCTGGAGGCTGGAAGCTGACTTGATGCATGCATGCATGTAGGCACTGCCATGAGTGTGTAGGCGAGACAGGGATGTTATAGCTACTTACACAGCAGTGTTTAATATTCTTCGGTGCGTTGCATGACATTAGCTGCATACATGTAAGCAGTTGATGACAATACAATGTTGCACATAGAAAACTTAGGATAAAGGACCCACTGCATGAGGGTTGGGGGTGAGGCTGACTCAAGGTTTATAATGGCTCACAGCAGCAACAACCTTGATGTAGTCACAGTGTATCGATTTCGGCTCCAGCCCTTTAGCTACCACTTTTTTTTGCATGCAACTGTTGAACCATGTAGCTAATGCCATGCAACGCGCCGAGGGTTTTGTGCTCGAGAGAGCTCTAGTAGATTAGTGTGATCCACTTGTTTTTGCTGTGTAACTTAGCTAAGTGTATGCATTTTAACTTGTGGCAATTAGGATACAAAAACTACTGTGTAGCTGAAATTTTTTTGCATGATACAAATTATAGTCTTCGCAGATCAGCTGCTGTGAATACAAAGATAACAACGATTTCAATCTAGTGTTGTGCGCTGCCATGGCCTATCATATGGTTCATGTGTATGTATATCAAGTGCAGAAGAGGTGATAGATATGGTGAGTATCAGGCCTTACTTCCCTTCCCCTCCATTAGAATGCCTAGGGATGAGGCTAGCTTGTGTTTTGTCTGGCTGTACATACTAACATACAGTATATATACATAGTTACATGTACCATAGTGTCGTGGGTAACCGCCCATGGGCGCTTTTAAACATAGCTCATGATTTTGGCCCACATGGGCACTTACAGTGTATACCCAAGATCAAAAAGTTCATTTTTATGTTTGTATAGAAGCTGACACAGTGGCCCCTTGAAATGAGGTACATGGGCGCATACCCGGGAGTGGGAGCTTACCCGGGACACAGAGTAACTTACTGTTGTCAGTGACAATATGTGGCTCCCCAAGACTCAGTGGAACACGATAGTGAGATGCATCCCCAGACTCCTGCAGAGCTTCAAGCTGTTCATCCGTGATGTCCTTGGGACATGGAATCTATAATGTCGTGCATTACAGAGATTTTATCACACAATATGCCAGTTGTGACGTACATAATAGATAACTAGAATACAATGATACATGTAGAACATTGATTTTAGCAAAAGCTTGGTTCCATCTCCATGGTACTTGTATTGTCATAATTATTTACCCTATGCACATGCGCTAGGGATGATAGTTCAAAGTTTGTAGCTACCAATGGTGGCCTTATGTCAAAATTTGCATTACACAATGTCATGGCTTTCCCAAGGTAGGTTACAAAGTTACTATATGAAAAACTTGACCATATCCCCAGTAGCTGCAGAGTTCTAATGGTGCATGTGATACAAGGTCGTCAATATAATGCGTGCATAGTCTATAAGCCACATCCATGGATGTCGGCACCTCAAACACAGAGATGGAGTCTGAGACTGACTCTCGACCTCGACAGTGACACATTTGGATACTTCAATCACAGGAGATGAACTCTACAGCACAGTACAGCTTCAAAACTTCAGATTGCTCGTGGCATGGTATGCCGCATGCATGATGCTATATATAGCACAAGGCTAGCTTTAGTTATCTACAGGATTATGTCAGCCAAGAGAATGTGTGAAGTTCGGCCGGTAGTACTTATCAGAGAAAGTAGCACTCAGCTTTTAATCTATTCGCTGGATACATGCGTCAGACACTCTACATACTTACCGATTTTCAAGTCTCAGAAAGGCCCTGAATTTTTGGGTAATTACTTCATAGATTATGTCATCATTACCTCATAACCGCAGAAAGTAAATTGCTACTGGGGATTTAATATGTTGATAATTAAACTTGATTATCTTACCTGCTCAGATTTGCAAATATTGATGAATATCTTCTCCCCTTTATCAGTTTTGGTCTTCAAACAAAATCCTGAACAGGAAAAACACATAACAGGCCATATTAAAATACTGTACCTGAGCGATGTAACCTCAATCATGAAATATCATAATAGGTTATTATGATAACATGTACCAGTTACCTGCTTCTGGAATGACTATCTTGGCAACTGGCTCATTTCCTACTAACTCTGGTGAGAGTTCTTCTGGCTGCATAATAGTCATGGTGTGCAACTTATCAATATCTCTATAGCATGGTATTTAAAAAAGTGCTGTTAAATCGACATTCTTTTGTTCTTTTATGTACACGTACCATGAATGCCACTCACATGCAGGGACTAATACAGAGGGAGGTACCCTGGGATTTCATACAGACCCCCCCTGAATATTATTGTCACTAATACATTATTAATACTGTATAGCGTGATAAAATTGATATATAGTTTTGTGCGTGTGATGCCCCCAGATCCTTAGTTTGGGTCAACATCAGGGTTTCATTTAGGATTTTCATCAAGGGAGGGCAAACGTAAATTACAGAGTTAAGGGGGGGGGGGAAGACTAAAGTAATATATGTACTTTTCATCTATGAAGAATTATGTAGTGCTCATTAACTTGCGGACGGGTGGATATTTTTATTATTGTTTTAATAATAATATATTATTCTGCTACTATTAGCTGGCATACAGTTCAGTAACTTCGAGCATGATCTTGCATGCAAGAATCTGATCACACCCCCAAACCCGCCTCAAATTAAGGGGTGTGGCCAATGAAACTGCCAATAATAAGTGAGGATGCGGGTGCCAAAATACAAGGGGTGGTCACATATATACATGTACCTGCTGTACTGACACCCGCGACCGGGATCAAAATTTGATCGGGGCCATTTTTGGACCTTGATCGCTTGATCGCACTGCTAAAAGAGCCTTGACCGTTGATTGCCAACTGGGGGTGGGTGCCTGGGGGTGTGGGTTGAGTCAAACAATAGCACCCGTCTTGACCTTGATTTGAACAGCGCAAATGGACATCTTGATCGCTTGATTGTCGCCAATTTTACAGCTTGACCGCTTGATCCCATTTTGATCCCGGTCGCAGTTATCAGTACAGCAGATACATGCATTATACATGTATGTGACCACCCCTTGAAATAGCATGTGGGCGGAGGACGGGAAACAATTTTATTACAAGTGATGGCTTAAAGCTTGTCCTGTGGAGAATGGCATCACAAATTCCATTAGTATTTAAGTTTTGGTAGGCCTCCTCTGGCCTACTATTAAAAAAGTGAGTACATATAGCTAAATCAAGTTCATTATGGTGCCATATGGCACCATATTCTTTCACATATAACTATCACCAAAAGAACTGACCTTCAATAAAAGATTCTGCAGAACACTGTCGGGAACAGCTGACTTTTCTTCACTTGATTCGTCAAACATGGAAGATTCCATACTTGGTGTCATGTGCTGTTTGACCCCGCCTCCAGGCTCCTCCCAGATTTTTCACACAATACTCTGTCGTCACAGTCCAGCGCCTATGGTATGGATATGGGATTGGAGTGACCCCCCCTTGGTTCAGTGATCTCCTCGCTCTGGCCTCAGAAAATTCAAAGTAAGCAATTTAACCCTTGAATAGCGAGCCCGAACTAGTTTCGTGGTGCATAGAAGGGGTTTATATAATGCAAAGCCTGTCATGCCTGTCATGAGGAAATCTGGTATTGGTCGACAACCCCGATTGTACTATAAATTACTAATAATTAGATTATTGGCGCATTGTTATGACGCAATCACGCGCGCATATAGCGGTATGGATGGGAGGGGCTGGGGGTTGGGGATGGGTTGCCAATAGTAGCCGCAGGGTTAGTCTCTAAGGTTTATCTATGAAAGGGGCAGCGACAACAGTGGTGGTGTAGTGGTTGGGGCTCTTGTGTGCCGAACAGAATGTAGCAGGTTCAAATCTTGCTTTAGATCTATACTTGGGTTTTTTTTTCACTTCTCGAACTTTTAAGTTCTCATAGGCCCTCTCTGTACATAACGAGATCCATAAATAATCCCGTGCGCATGTGCAAAGGTTGAAGTGTATGATGTTAATTTTGCCAAAGAAATGAGGCTGTGTCCAAAGTTCTTGTACCGGTACCAGAAATTTTATTTTTAGAGTACCGGTAAAATTTTGAGAGAAGAAGAAACGTCTATAGCAAGATTTGAACCCAATACGGTAACCTTGCATCAGAGCTTTTGCTGCTGGCAGTCATTATGTGGCTGCTTGAACAAACCCATGCAGCCACCCCGCCCCTCCCGAATGGGGGTGGTGTATACTATTAGCCTGGAACCCAGGCGCGAGGGGGAGGGGGAAAGAGCGCCTGGTACACACTGTATGCGCATGCGCTTAATTGCCCTGACATTCCACGGCTTCAGTAGTCCTCAGTAAAAGTCCGTTTCATGCTGACATCAGTAGTGCTTACGTAATCGTAAATACGTAATGCATGCATACTACATGTACGTACAGCCTCGCGGCCGCTACAGTACAGTATCGCGTATATGGAGGAAGCTGACTATGCCCTTCAGTATGCTCTTGAGCGTCTTGGGCGACCTTCGCTTATTCTCAAGCCCGAGCAAACTCAAGCCATCAAGTCCGTACTCATGGGAAAAGATACGTTCGTGTGGTTGCCCACCGGATTTGGAAAATCGATATGCTTTGAAGCCTTGCCTTTCGCATACGACTACAAGCTAGGCAACAAGGACAACAGAAGTCTGGTTTTGGTAATATCACCATTGATTTCACTGATGGTCAGTCAAGTGATAACTCTCAGACGTTATGGAGTCAGTGCTGCAGTCATTTCATATGGAAAAGGGACTCAAAAGGATGTCATAGCATCTGATGAACACAGTGACTCATGTACGTACAGCCTCTTATTTTGTTCTCCCGAAGCCCTAGTGAGCTCTAAATGGAGAGAGTTGCCTCAACAATCTGGCATCCATGACAGAATCGTAGCTGTTATTGTTGATGAAGCACACTGTGTTTCTAAATGGTATGCAACACTAAATCACTAGTACATAATATACGTATGTACTGAAGTAAGTACATGTATAATAGTAGCCATGGACGCTTGGCCCTGTATGTGATAGATTGTGCTACTAGCACTATCCATTGGTATATGCTTTAGTAATATATTGTGCATCCATCTTCAGATTCTGTGTTTTACGATGCCTATTTAGAATTAGCTGTAGCCAGTGACTGTGTGCGTATACCGGTACCATGTATATTAAATTTTGTCAATTATTTCCTTTAAGCTACGTAACTATCCCCCCTCCTCTTTCACTATCTCTATCCCTCTCTCCCCTGGCTCTCTTTTCCTTTTCCATACCTCTGTATATCTTTCAGGAGTAAGGATTTTAGGCCATCCTATGGGCGATTACATGAGATTCGAGCTCTTGTCCCACCATTTACCCCCTGCTTGCTTGCACTGCAACAGTCACCAAAAGTGTACATGATGAAATTATCAAGAGGCTTGAAATGGAAGGGTGTGAAATCATTAGCAAGTCTCCAGATAGGCCTAATATTTTCTACAAAGTGTTGAGATCAACCGATATGGAAAGTGATCTAAATCCTTATTTGGAATCCCTGAAGCAACTTAGAGTTAAATCACCAAGGACGATTATCTACTGTCGATCGATAAATGTATGTTCAGAATTGTATGCATACTTTCCGTATGAACTAGGTGAAAAAGCGTACTATCCAGATGGTGCTGACAAAGTTAGTGATAACCGTCTCTTTGGAATGTTCCATGCGCATACTCCAGAGTACAACAAGGAGGTTATACTAAAGAGCTTGTCTCAAGAGGATGGTGTTGTGCGGACTATTTTTGCAACTGTTGCACTAGGAATGGGCATTGATCTCAAAGCTACAAACACAATCATTCACTATGGTGCTCCACAAAGTATTGACGATTATTTCCAAGAAAGTGGACGTGGAGGCCGTAGTGGTGATCCTGCTAAATCTATTGTATTTTGGAAGCCCAAAGACTGCCCCATGAGAAAGGAGCTAACTAGCGTAAGGGATCAAGAGGTTGCAAACGTTAGGAGGTACCTTGAAAATAAGCAAAATGTCATCATTATGAACACTTACATGTATTATTATTATTGTGGGTGTGAACATACATCACAACAAGTATGTGGATTGGTACCTACACAAGCTATAGAAGGATCAAAGTAGTCCAGAAGCCATTTTCGACGACAAACAGTGTTATTATATACATTGTGTGTACACGTTATGATAGTCCATTATTGTCTTATCAAAAGCTAGTCATCGTCATATATTCACTATCAGCCTCACTACAGCTCTCCTCTGAATCCTCTCTTCTCATAGCTACTCTAAACATAATGAACTGCTTTTTCTTTTTTTCTATCCACTTCCGAGTCTTGCTAATGTCCCAGTTCCATAGGGGGTTTAGTCTCATTGTTTTGAAAGCTGTGTGTGCCCTTCCTGGATATATTTCAAGTAGTTCTCTAGTTAAGACTGTATTAATAACCTTGCTGATATCTTGTTTATCACAACGGGTTGAATGAGCATGAGTGCCCACTGGGACTCCAGATCGTTGATCAAATCTCTCACAAATGCTCTCTAAGGTGATTACTGATTGAGCAGCTCTATGTAGTGCCTTTTCTGTGAAGTTTGCACCCATAGTTACAATGATATGCTTTAGAAGTTTATTCACGTGCTCATTATAAAGGTCACATGGGATATTTCTCCCAGCCCCTCCATGTGTATTTACAAACCTATCCCACTTGACATGATGTGCTAGTTGAGGAGATAACACAGACTTGACCTGTATTTGAAGTCTTAAAGCCTCCAATGAATATTTTGTTCGTCCAGCTACTATGAAATGAGGTAAAAGCAGACGCCAGCATGTGAACATTCTGCCACTATCACCATTGCCCCATCCACCTCTGAATTCCATGACCATGGTACCAAAGTGACACAACACCCTAGCATAGTTGTAGATGTGGTCGCCTGAATCTCATACCTTTCCGTTAACGAAGCTTTCGTTGACTAAAGTGCATTGATGTACTACTTGTTTTGCAAAAGATGTGATGTATGCCCTTTGCTGATCAATGGTGGCTTTGTAAATGTGTGGTGGCAATGCTACTTGTGAGTTGAGTGACGTTATTCCGAGTATCTTACAAGCACATGCCAAAAAATGACCTTTTACAACCGTCAGAAGAAAGTTTATACTAGCATCTACCTCTTTCTTCGGGTCTTTTACATTATATCTATTCAGCAAACTCTGAAAATAACCAAGTGTACCATGGTCTCGTGAAGAATATCTGTACAAAGTCTTCCAAATCACCTACTATTAGTATAATAATAGTAATAATATAACTGTTAATAACGCCATGTATATAGAATAAGTTTTACAGTTACTTACAGTCAAAAGAACTACAAGACAATGCCAGTCTTCTGTTTGTGGCTCGAGAACATCCAGGCGATCTTCTGGACGGTTTCCACACATAACGTGACGCTGAGCTCCAACCTGTCTCTCCGTTGTTAACTGATCTCCTCCAGATGCCACCCTTTTCTCGTGAGGGTAATCATCTCCTAGATAACCCACCATCTGCTTTAGAATATCAATCATGTCACTATGTTTAGCTTTGTTTTTCATCAACACATCAAGTACAACTACTTCCGATTTTTTCGACATCTCTGCCGAGTATTTATGGGGAATATGTTTTATCACAGCCTTTGACAAAGGTGCAAGATCACTTATGTACTCGGTGAGTATTCTACTTATAATTACCACCATGTTGGATGTAACATGTTCCACATCATGCTAGTGTTTGCTGAAAGTTTTCACTCTTGAACAAACTAACACTGTGCTTGGAAGTAATCTTCAGAATACAAAGTCGACAATGCACCTCCATGACCACGTGGCTTACGATACAGCTTCGTTAAACAGTAACAGTACAAAGTAGCTTCGATATTGCGCGCGATCGTTTTGCACACGCGCGATCGCCGTGTACGCGTACGGTAAGCTTGCGCCATGCGCTTGCACTACAGACGTCATATGACCACACCCATTAACTTGGTGACGTTTGGCGGCCACAACCACGCGTTTCCCATTGATTAATTAAGCGCATGCGCATACAGTGTGTACCAGGCACTCTTTCCCCCTCCCCCTCGCGCCTGGGTTCCAGGCTATGTATACTATCTACCGGTACTCAGCAAAGCTCTAAATTTTCGGTACCGATGCCAGTAACTCTAGACACAGCAAACCTCACTAGCCAGACTTTCGCACTGGGAAGGTCTGGTGACATGCATATACAAAAGATATTGCGTTGAACTTCATAACAATTCAATCCAAGTTTGTTTTTGTTGTTGGGGTTAACAGTGCCCAATCCTCGTAGATTCTTCTCTTTCTCAAACTTCAAGCACAACCTATGCCATGGACGTTCATGCTCCTTGGCCTCTGTAGCACATTATCATCCATCGATCTTGCAGGCTACACTGTATATGCTGCATGCGTGCACAACTGCATGGTTGAAGATACATCGATAATGGTTTAGCTACTAATCATAATTTTATTGAATCTTGTGTGGACTGTACTATGCAGATTTTTTAGTCTACACATGGAAGTGCCTGGTTACATGGCTCCTTCTCCTTGAGGAGTCTATGAGTCCTTACTATCGTCGAATCCCAGATACAGATGCAATTTTAGATTAGTTTGGTTACCAGAATCATGGATAATTACAGTGTATGACCATATACCGTAGAGTCCCGGTCAAGCACCCACTCCCAAGTAAGCGCCCATGTACCTCATTTTGAGGGGTCAATGTAGCAGCTTCTATACAAATATATGGAAGTTATATCCTGCATGGGTAAATGCCCACATGGGCCAAAATCGCTATTTATGTTTAGGCACCCATGGGTGCTTACCCAGGACACTGCTGTAGAAACTATTATTTGCGATCCCAATCTTTCACTTTTCTATGCATGGCAATTATTATAATCATTATGATTAAGCTTACATGTATAGCATATTGAATCTACATGTTATGTAATTGTCCCATAAAGATGTTTACTATAATATACAATGAAAAATATTTTTCAGACAGACATTTTTTTATATAATATAGTCCATGTCCTTGCCTAGAGGGCACAAAAGATGCGCTCTACTATAAGTTTAGAAGGCTCATAATTGGTAAGAATTGATGGTGCCATGTGCACAAACGAGGGTGGCCATAGAGACTTATTCTTGAGTGAACAGCGTGAAGCACTGCGTGTTTCAAGAGGCCTGCTCAGTAGGTCACTGAGCCTTGAGCGAAGTGAGAGACAAGGTCTGTTCTTTGTCATAGTCTGGTGGTAGATTTGATATTTGAGCAGAGCGAGAACGTCACCATTACACGGTAAGTTCGAGCAGCTGCTCTTGGCCTGCAGTGAGGTATGCGGTCTACACCATAATAGCGTACATGTAGGTTCAAAGTTCAGTGTCACTTTCGTCTGCGCATGTACACTGTACTAACTGGTAATATTGATGATTTAGATTATACTGAGCATGCATTTAGTAGCTCATGCACATGCATCATCCCATGACTGATGATTGTGACATCAAACTTACTTGTATAATATTATTAAGTTGTAAATTTGACTATTTGCATGAAAGTTATGGTTACACTAGCTCACTGTATAAAAAAATTTCAACAGTTTCCTACATTTAAGGAGGAAGTATACTATAACCTAGCAATTAATTACTAGCAGAACTACATGTATGTATGCAACAGAACACGCTTAAAATGAGTTGTACATGTGATGTCATGTAGTAAATCAATATGTTGCAGTTATTCTGTCTGATCCTTGTACCTTGAGTAGGGGCTGTGTTTCATCATTATCGGAACCACCATTGGTTGCCAAGGATGTCATCATTTTGTTTGTTGTTTTCCTGTTGAATAATTGATATCAAAGTGCACTGATTATTCCATAGATGATGATGCCACAAAATATTATAAATGCCAGGGCAGCAGATAGTGTTGCTGTAACAGTTCTTATGGTTGATCCATGAGGGTATGCTTCAATGAATAGGGCAAAGCCACTAAGAAGAGCCATGTTAGTTAAAAATGAACCATTGACTAGCAAAACAGCCGTATTCTGATATGGAAGGGTAGCGGACATATAAAAGATAAGTAGTACCCCAAATATGAAGAGAATAAGTAGGTTAGTGTCTTGGGCAACATTGAACAACGTCGAAGAATAGCAAATTAGGAGAATCCCTCGGGCGAGTAAAAGCACTCCAAACCAGTACTGATGCTTTTGCTTCAAAGGAACAAAATGAAGATCCAAAAAGGGACTGAATCGCCTGAACCACCTTTGCCATCTAGATGGCAGCATCATTTGTATGCACTGTTTCACTAAAAGTATTAGTGTGTACGGCAGCAAAAAGAACAGAGCAGTAGAAAGACCAGCTATGAATAGAAGGATATGAGGAAATCCAAAGTAAGTAAGGTTACCATCTTCAGCCCATACCGTGCTTTCAGATTCACTTGGGTATTCAGTCACAGTTGAAGGGTTCATTGTAGCCATGATGATATGCATGAGTTTCATGTATGATAGTAAGAAAACAGTGGCTAATACTAAAAATGCTTTGATTCCAAGAAAGCTTGACAGTTTAGTTGAGCATCTTACTACTACAACTACTAATCCTGCAATGGCAAGTATGTAAAGAGGAAATAGAAACTGTAGCCACATTTTCCAGAAAGCGGCTAATCCAGTCACAAAGCATGTCTCGATCCCAAAGTCCAAATTAATCCAAGCTATGAAAATCCTAAGAAATAGCAACACACCACTTGTCCTTTGTTCTTGAGGAAAGAAAATAGGCTGATATGTCCATACAATATTGGCATAAAAGATAAGTCCATTAATCATACCTTGACTGACGGTAAGATTCAAGGTGCCAATGAAAAGCACCAGCAGGAATCCTGCACCTATAAAGAAAATGAGTAGAGCCAGGTTATTGTTATTGGAGCACTGGATGCAGTGGGAAGACCCAACAGCCAGGCTATACCCATCTTTGCAACCTCCACATAGTCGCCCAGCACGGTTGAATGCACACTGAGCATCTGGGTCCTTTTGCAGATCAATCCTTTTGTCACTCATGATGCAGTAATTGAGGGGACAGTAGTCTGTATAGTGTATGCTATTATTGGAAAGGTGCATCCACATTTTTCCATTCCATGATATGTATCCTATACCGTCTGTAATGTCACATTTAGTGAGCTTACTTGTCAGGAATTTGGTACAGTTGCATGTTGGAGGATTCTCAGTGAGAATAAATCCTGGTGGACATGGCAGTATGGTGATATTAATAAAGATAGGAGTGTAGTAATCATAGTGGGCATAGAACATAACATCGTTGATGTCCATCATTTGCTCAGAAGAAAGATACATCATTGCTGTACTGTGAGTTTGATTTGTATAAATGGTGTAGTTGAGAGCAGTGCAATGTTTGGTTTCAATAGCCTGACCGTATTCAGAAATAGTTTTAAGGAAGTATGGTCCATTTAAAAATCCTGCATGAACGACTCCCACTGTTGTCCCAAAGTCTCCTCCAACCACTACAGCAGAAACCGTGAATATTTCTCCCGGATGAACTGTGTAACTTTTATAAAGATATGTGTGATTCTGACATTGTGGTACACCATGATTGTCACATAAACAGATACGTGTTGGGTTGGAGGAGATGGAGGAATGGCCATCATAATATGATTCGTGAGTCATTAGTATGCTGCATTGTTGGTCTATTTGGCAATATTTTTGTGAAGTAGTACCATATATGTCATCTCCACCATTTATGGCCAAATTGTTATCAAAATATATGTTGTGATATGACATATTGTTGCAATTCATCATCTGATAGGTGCAAGTAGTGACCATGTAGACATTATTCAGAGGATATGGTGGTAGATTTGGCTCTATGAAGATGGCTCCTCCTCTATCTTTTGCTGTATTGTTGGCAAAGGTGACATTTGTGTTAGCATCTATGTATAAATTATAGAGTGTAAAAGCATGGCTCCTCCTCTCACTGCAGTGTTGTTCACAAATGAAATGGTTCCTGATAGCACAATGCCACCAAAATAGCATGTTATAGCAGATCGTAATGCATTGCTTATTTTTGATACTCCTGAGATTTGCAGAGCTGCTCCATTTAATATCATAGTATTGTTTACTAATTCACAGTCTGAAAAATTAACTTTCATATCTCCAAAGAGTGAAGCACCATTATAAAACTTGCATAAAATAAACTTCATCAATAAATCAGCATTACCTTCTATGTATGCGAATAGTGTGCTGTAGATCAAGTTTACATATTCAAATTGGACATGAATAATTCCCAGTGGCTTACTTGGTGACACAGAAATATATATATTTTCAAATGTTATGCTCTTTATTGTCACTTGAATGTTATTTACGAAGTAGATAGCAAAAGAATTCGAACCTTGAACTGTGGCCTTTTGACTTTCTCCCACGATTGTAATAGCTGGTGAATTAATGCTCACTGGATACCAGGCTTCGTGGATCCCATTCATGAATATTATTGTTACATTTGTTTGTTGATTGATGAGTTCATCTATGCAGTCAGCATAGAAGCTCCAGCTTTTGCACGGTTGATTGTGACAATCATCAAATAGACACTGGCTACTCTCCTTGGGCTTGACACAGTAGGTAATGCTTTCAGCAATCTCAAATAGTGCTTGATTTAGCAATACCATGAGAAGAAAGTGCAAGATGTAAAAATTTAATGCTTCCATAGTTAGATGAGCAGGAAACTTTCAATCTCAGATCTAGCAGTCGAGTCTCAATAACTTTCAGTATCTTTGTCAAGCTCTCATCTACCTATTAGAAAAATACCATAATGATTATTAATATTTGTTCTTATTTGTCAAGCCAGTCCCACACTGTCACATGAATGCAAAGAAATTGATGTGTATATGCTTATGACAACAAACACTAATTAAAAAATAAATTTTAGCTTACTATCCAACTTACATATTATACCCCTGCAGGTAAGATCTTGATTCACTGTAGAAGTATACTGAATTGACTGCACAATAACTATTGCTATCCTTTCTAGTAGCCTAACTATAATAAACTTATGTGCTATATGTCCCACGATAGTGAATGCATATACATGCATGCTAAGTTTATTTTTCACCTTTATAGTTTAGTTATTTACTTTCATTCAGTTCCCAAGAGTTATAAGTCCTATAAATAGTGTGTGGACTCTAACTAAAGGCAAAATCTATATTTAGAGTGAATGTATGTATGGAACGAAGCATGGCTCTAATACACATTTGCCATCACACACCGTAAAAGCAAGTGGATCATATTAAACTAATGTGGATTGCTTCAATTGCACAACTATAGCTACCTCCTATCATAGTTCTCATAATTATTATTTATACTACTATAAGTATGTCAAACATGCATGCCAGTTTGTGAATAACAAACTGGCATGCTTACATGTACCACTTGTCCCATGAGTGCTCTCGAATACAACTGACATACTACCACTTATCTCATGCGTATTCTTGAATTTATGTAGCTAGTAACTGTATACGCTCTATGTGCATATAGTTACATAAAGGCTATTATAGGCGGAGTACACAAATGCTGCAATCATACATCATGGGAGTATAATATTATGTAGTAGAATACGCCAGTTTTGGTAGCTACTCATAAACTGGCAAGTTTGACATACTGATAGTATCTGTAATTAACTGGATTATGAGAACTATGATGGGAGTTAATTATAATGTGCCAGCTAGTGCAACTGAGGTAACCCATATTAGATTACTGTAATCCACTTGTTTTTGCTGTGTAAAATGCGCATGCTTTATAGTGCTATATACTAGGAAAAAGTGAGCATTTCTTTACCGTATACGCTTCGCCTCGCGTCAGAGGGCCCACTACAGAATATCGGCCCACCCCCAACTTTGAAAATTTCTGCTGAGGTATCGTATGTGTGATCTAGCTCGGTATAGTGTATTGATGTTATGATTCCAGTTTGTGGTTACAGTAACCGTTATAGCCCATCATTTTCCGCATGTAGGAGTTGTTACATGTACAAAATTAATATTGAAAGAGTTGTGGACATGAATGGTGCTACCTTGGTACGTGGGATACGTACTCAACACTAGATTAACAAAAAATTAATGTTGATTGCTTGTCTATAATATGTAATTTATATTTCTGTAAAAGTGTGGTAAATAATTTATAAAAGTGTGTTTCAGATAAGTAAGAATAGAGGAAGTGGCAGCTACTGTAGCGTTTTCTTTCTTGGTGAGCCAGGATGGGATGGGAAGAGATAGTTGGTATGACAGTCTTTTAACCTATCCTGTGCATATTATGACACAGTATGTGTGCATAGCTTATTTCAAGACTCCTAGATTTCTTCATTGGAGTCTTACTTTCACTGATAGTAATGTTGGCATTTCAAAGGAAAGCCTGCAATATTGATTAATAATATTATAGATTGACATGCATTAAATATATTTAATATTGATAGTGGTGTTTTAAGCAAACACTCACCTGATCCATGGCTGCCTAATACTGATATCCCTAGAATAATTATACCATAATATCTGATTCAGTATTATACGTATTTGCAAGAAAATAGTCTATCAATTTGAAATCAAGAAGTTTATTTTACTTATGGATGTTAAACTACTTAATAATATTATTACTATGATTCATTGCAAGTTTGTGTATGCATCATGCATTTTCCGCATAATGGTTGTTGCAAACATTGAAAGAGTTTTGGGACATGAAAGAGTTTTGGGACATGAAAGAGTTTTGGACATGAACGATGCCTTCTTGGTATTTGGGGTAGATTGATCAGTGTAGAAAGTATAAAGTTTTCTTGTAAAAGTGTGGGAGGGGGAAGTGGACTTAGTAATTCCATGCACTATGAGCTTGATGTTTCGGGGTAAAATTTATTTATGCATGCTAAGCCATTTGAACTATATAGCATTGTAATTTCAAGTTTGTGGGATAAATACTGTAACTAGCCCATCATTTTCCGCATAAGAGTTGTTGCAAACATTGAAAGTGTTTAGAACATATCTTGCGGTACATCGGGTATAATATATATAGATTGAACTATGTAAATATCTGCTTAATTCTCTTATATTAGAGCAAGTATAATAATTATTTTTCCTACGTTTCTTCATTGAAATATTATGAATTGGTGAATTTATGAAACTGTATATCAGATTTAAGGAGGAAATTAATGAGGTGTTAGCAGGCGCTGATTCAGATATTTTGCCTGGAAGGTGGCTGATGGGGTGGCTACCCATGTACAGTAAACTGTACTGGTTCAAGGGGGGTGGCTGATTAATAATGGTGGATGTCTCCAATACAACTTGCATAAAAGAATTAGTGAAGGGGGGTGGGCTAGCCACTCTATCCACATGGTTACTTCAGGATAGATGATTCTTGTATTGGGATACGTACATGCATCTGAGCTATTATTATATTATTATAGGGGAGCCTGTTAGTGAAAAATTTCAATTTTCGGATACAAATCGGCCACTGAGGGCATCAAATTAAACCCTAATTATGTATGCCGACTGATAAGCTGAATTTCAACCTTGTAGCATAGCTAGAGAATTAGACTAATTTGAAGGTGTGTATTGAACTTAAGTAATATCATATTTAATTTAATAGCTTTATCACACTCAAACTAGGGGTCTGGGGGTATGCACCCCCCCCCCCCCCCAGGAAATTTTAAAAATTGAGAGGAATTCTTGTGTATTCTGGGCAGTATATTATTCTAACACGCACTAGCTGCAAACATTTAAGGGCAGTAAAAGTGACTTGAACACGTCAGGGATATGTGCCTTTTGGTCCAGAGGCCGAAATAATTAATATAGAAAATTTACTTTAGTTAACACCTTCTTCCCCACGTTTTTGGCCCGAGGAGTAGGGTGGGCACTTTAAATATTTGGCAGGACCCCTACCCTGATATAGGCCCTGCCTTAGATACGCCATTGGATGTAAGGGGGGACCATTGATATGGATTGATATGTGTTTTAGGTGTCACCGTGGTATTATGTACTGCTCCTTATTTAATAGCCAGTCTCAAGTTAAATAATTACTGACTGCAGCACCAAAAAATTTAAAATCCTCCTCTCCCCCACCACCTCTCTCTGTCTCTCTCTCTCCTTTTCCTCTCTTAATTCCCTCTTTCATTCTTTCCTTTGAGTGGATGGGGGAGGGGGAGCTGGATGTTTCAGGGGTAAGAAATTCATTAATTTTATGCATGCTAAACAACTTTAAATTAACAATAACAATAATACTATGATTTAGCTTTGTAAGAAAAATATTATAGTTGTAGCTCATCATTTACGAATAAGAGTTATTGTAAACATTGAAAGAGTTTTGGATATGAATGATATTCTCTTTGTACATGCACACATTAGATATAGCTGCTATAATATTATGCAAATTAAATTATAACTTTATGCGATTAGCACCTAACTCACATAAATTAACACAGAAAAGTGTCTCTTTGCGGTAGCATGATATATTATATCAAGATGAGAGCCTATTAGTATAATTATTAATTATTTTATAAGCATATATAGAATGTAAAATGAAGGAACAAGATGTGCTATAATTATTAATAACTGATGAACAAATGTAACTCCATTAATGAAGCTATTGCAATGATTTGCGTGATTATATTGTGACAATTGCTGCATAAGTTAATGCATAATAATAGTATTATAATACTGTCAGTGGTTATCAAACTACAGCTGTAGTTGTGTGGTAGATATTATGACATTGTATTAATTTTTAGTCAAAAATGGGATCACGATACATTCCATAATCAACAACTTTTAAATTATCTTCTGCTTTCACTTCCTCATCTGGCCTTTCGGTGCGGTGGTGTTTAGCTGAACATTGAGGTGCTATTACTGAATAAAGAACTATAGCACAAAATTGTAGGAAGGCAAATCCAGTTGAGAGTCCAATAACGACAGTCTTAAGCATCAACTGGTGATACTATGCAGTGTGTGAAACATAAATGGCACAGCCACTAAGAAGTGTCAAATTTGTTAGAAATAACCCATTCTGGAATAGAACAGCTCTGTTTTTATAGGGTTGGGTAATAATCATGTAAAACAGCAGTACTATGCCAGCAATGGAGAGATTAAGCAAATTAATATTCGGAGAAATACCAAAGGAAGAAGCAAAGCTAATGAGTAGAATTCCTCTGGTTAGTAGAAGCACTCCAAACCAGTACTGATGTTTAGTTTTCAAAGGAGCAAAGTATGCATCATAGACCGGATTGAAACGCATGATCCACTGAATATACTTTAGGTGAGATACTCTACGAAGACACTGCATCAGCAGCAGTAATAATGTGTAGGGTAGCCACAAGAATAGTAATGTTGCGAGTCCCGCTAAGAATAGCAAGATATGGGGGAACCCAAAATATGTTAAATTTCCATCTTCTGACCATACCAAACTTTTTGTTCCACTTGGGTACTCTGTAATGATGAAGAAGTCCAGTGTACCTGAGATAGTGCGCAACAGCTTCATATAGGAGAGCAAAAACAGGGTATCTAAAATGGGAACTGCTCTATTACCTAAAAATTTTGTTAATATTGTCGAGTATCTACAGGTTATGATAATTAAACCGGCAATGCTCCATATGTAGAAAGGAAAGATAAACTGCAACCATGTTTTCCAAAATGCATTCAGTCCGATTACAAAGCAGATCTCGATCCAAAAATCCAAATTGATCCAAGCTATGAATGTTTTCAGCAATACCAAACTACCATTCATGCTTTGTTCTTGAGGAAAGAAAATAGGCTGATATGTCCATACAATATTGGCATAAAAGATAAGTCTGTTAATCATACCTTGGCTGACAGTAAGATTCAAGGCGCCAATGAAAAGCACCAGCAGGAATCCTGCGCCTATAAAGAAAATGAGTAGAGCCAGGTTGTTGTTATTGGAGCACTGGATGCAGTGGGAAGACCCAATAGCCAGGCTATACCCATCTTTGCAACCTCCACATAGTCGCCCAGCACGGTTGAATGCACACTGGGAGTCTGGATTGTCGTACATATTGATACTTTTATTTATTATAGGATAATAGTCAAGGGGACAATACATTGTGAAAATAATGCCATTGTCAATGATATTTATCCACATGTTTCCACTCCAAGTGAAGTATCCTGTACGGTTTTTTAGTTCACATTTGACGTCATTATCCAATAATGTTTGGTAGCAGTCACACTTAGGTAGATGGTTTGCGAGAGTAAATCCTCGTGGGCATGGAAGGATGGTAATATAGAACAGAACTGGTGTAGAAAAATCATAACCAATAAGGGATTGAGCCTCCTCACTGTCCATGTATTCCTGAGAGAGATACAAAATCACCGTATGATTTGTTTGGTTTGAGTATATTGTGTATTCAAGAGTGTTGCATTGCTTGTTATCAATAGCCTGACCATACTGAGAAGTAGGTCTCAGGAAGGAATTCTTGTCGCTAAGAAAACCAGCATAAACTGTTCCAATTGTAGTGCCAAAGTTACCACCAACGACTACAGCTGAGACTGACAAGGTTTCTCCAGGGCATACTGTGCGATTGTTGTACACATATCGACACTGTGGAACTCCACTTTCATTGCAAAGGCAGACACGTGTTGGGTCAGATGAGAGAGAGGAATATTCGTTATTAGAGTCATGTACAATTGCATCCCAGCATGAAGGATAAATGCTATAGAATCTTTCAGGAGGTCCCCCGTAAATATCATTACCTCCATTTATACCTGAATTATTGGCGAAGTAAATTCGGTAAGGATTGTCCACATCTTGACAATCATATACAGAATAGAAACAGTAATTATTGTGATTGAACAGATACGGTTGATAGTTTGGTTCAGCAAAGATGGCACCACCCTTATCCTTTGCCATATTAGAAGTGAAAATTGCCGTTACTCCAAAATCAAAAGTAAGCCATGATGAATGTAAAGCCATGGCACCGCCTCTGGTTGCAGTATTGTTTTCAAATAAAACTATTCCTGAGAGTGTGATAGCACTATAATAGGAGGATATAGCAGATGTCTGTGCACCTGTGAATTCTGATACTCCTGAGATATTAACGATACATATTATAGCTACACTGATGGAATTATTCAAGAACTTGGAATTTGTAATTGTTAAGTTTGTGGATCGGTAATAATGATTTGCCGATGTTATGGATAGCCTTCCGTTTTGAAGTGTGCATCCCGTATACTTGAAGCTTGCATTGCTGTGGATTGGTATTCTTGCTGTCACTTCACTGAAGGACAGCTTCATTGATACAAACTGAAATGTCAGTAATTGAGCTACTGGTGACTTGCTTCCAAATTCTAAATTTGTCTCTGTTATCACAATGCTTTCAATTTTTACGTGAACACCATTCCTGAAGTTGATTGCAGAATGCTGCCCTTGTACAGTGACATTTTTATCCTCCCCAATCATTGTTACACTTGAAGATGTAATTGCTATCGATGATTGGCAAATTTTGTGATATCCTCTCAAGAATACCATAGTGACATTGCTGTACTTGTTGATTATAGTATCCTAGAGTTTTGCATTGCTGGCAATTCTGATCAAGACAGGTGGAATTTTCTGTTGGTGTAACGCAATAAGTTATCTCCTTACCAGATGCAACGAGAGTGAACGTAGAGAGAAAGATCACGATCAGGCTAATCATTAATACTGCCATCCTTACTTTAGCCATGAGTCTCATGTCTGATTACACTCTGTGAGCAAGTATTGTAAAAGTTTTACTACAGAGCTGATATTTATAAACTCCCAAATAGGAAATTGAATGAATGCGCTATTTCCTAGAATCTTGAAATTTGTATATATCACAACATGCATGCATTTCCTACAAAGCTTTGTAAGAATTAATATTGCCGTTTTTATTATGTAACTGGTACTCTCGTCAGCAATTTGTATATACATTGTGCTAGAAAAACACGGAATTGTGATAATCATTAACATAATAATAATATTTATTGATTTATACAATATGAGATAGATCATGTAGAAAAATGCTTCATTGACTGATTGAGGTGCTGAAATCGTATCCTGTAATTATTATTGTATAAAGTAAAAAGCACAATAGCTAGGTACAATCACTAGTTTACCTGTCATTCTCATTAATGCAATAGAGAACTAAAGCCATTGAAAGTAGATATACGAGACACCGTATACCCACCCATATCTTCAAAGTAGAGCCTATCACCAATGTCTAATTCTGTCAAGCTTGTGATGCAGATGTTATCAACACTATCATAAGTTTGTCCCCATAATGTGGTTGAATATTTCTCCTGGCCTTCCATTTCTGGGCATAAAAGAACTGGCAGGCATTGTAGAAAATTGTGTGAAACTGCTGTAGCAAAGGATCCATGTACACCATCATTGATGTAATATTCAAATTTTTTAACATCATTATCCGCAAAACATCGTTTTCCGATTACAGTAACAGTCAAAGAGCAAGATGAGCAACCAAAGTAATATCCTGTATGGAAAATAATCATTATGGCATGCGCACACATCATGATCATCGGGAGATAACATTCACACATACAGCACTTAGCATGGTATACGCAGAATTGATGTGTACGTGCATATGGGAAATTAAACCTGGTTCAGCAATGATCTTTAAGTCAGGACACTGATTTTGTTGAGCTGAAGTGCTTATTCAATGTTTCTGTTATGCCGACACTCAAGTTTCCAAAGAGTGTGTCTGTTTCCTTTTGTCCTGGGAATCCGCCTCCAATGTCAAGTAGGGTGAAGTGGTAACCAATGGAATCTGTATAGCTATTAAATAGTTCTGTACACTGAGCCAGTGCATCTTGATATGCAGATGGGCTTGTACACAAACTGCCAATGTGGAAACTGCCATGCATGTGCATACACTGTTATGATCAAGAATGTACCATTGAAAGATTTAAATTTTATGTGCCTTACACCAATGACGTTCATTTTCTGTTCGTCACATAGTTCATTGACAAGTAAGTTTTTCCCATCTTGAACAGAGCAGCCAAATTTGCTACTTAAGCCAAATGTGCTTGTTGAATCATTAATTTTGTTGCTAGTCGCAGAACTAGACTGCAGGAGATCGTAAAATGTAGGAATAGATATTATACTATACCTGCATAAGTCAATGGTAAATTAAAGGCCAGCTAATCCGGAAAGAGATGCATACAAATACAACCACTTGATAATGTAATGCAATAGTATTGGCCCCATGTTATTATCAGAATCTGATTTCCTCTCTTTTGCTTTCTTTCAATTCAGTAATTAACTAGTGATTAATACCTTTGGCAATGAACTTAGATGTAGATTTACCTTGCTGAGTAGAAGTGTTCCCTAATTATGAATCTCTGCTTCATTGTCAAAGGTCATCATTGATACTCCATTGCTGGCAGCATATTTCAAGTGTGAAATCTGCTTACAAGGATGGATTTTATCAGGTGATACTCCCAGTTTGAGTATTGCTTCGATTTCCCCCTATATACGATGTCATATAAAATTAATAATAATTACCAGGACTCTATATTATATAAGCCGTTGTTACTGGGTATTATGGATTTTCTATTACCTTGCTAGCACAGTCAAAGCTGCAACCTAAATCAGCAAGTGTTTTCAGTATAGCTGGGTTGTCATTACACTTGACGGCATAGAATGGATGTACTTTGAGACACGTTAATAGTCATGCCCTTCTAAACTTTGACCTTTGATCTCTCAAAAAGTGCTGATTGGAATTTTTTATTACTTTTTGTGGATAATTACTATAGACATTCATCTATTAGCTTTAAAAGTTTCAGTTTGGGGTCTGCATGCAATGGGATCCCAAGATAGATGCTCTTATGAAGCAGTGTGTAGGGTACCTATAGTGGAATCCCATGCAGTAGTACACACCTTGCTATTGATTTAAGCTTGCTGACACACAAGACTCATTGATTCAGCTACAATATAAATCATATCAACTGAAAAGGACACAGAAAAATTAGATGTAATACAAGTTTTTACTGTGATGACACAGAGTGAAGCCTTTCAGTAGCAAAAGTCATTTCTTTTTTTATCAAAGAATACACACAACCACTTCTTGTTCGTGGGTCTACAAGAGTTAGAATGTCATCCATTGGTATATTGTGAATATTGCGGGGCTCTGGATACTTAAATGAGTTTGAGGGACCTTGAGGATGCAGAAATGTTAGCTTCACTTTCTTGGTGTCACTGCAGACTTCAAGCACACAAGCTAACCACCAATTCCCTTCATATAGACGAATGACAAACCCAGCATTGCCAATTGATTTCGGTGGAATGTCATTCTTTGCTAGAGTGACTCTCTCTTTCCTGGATGCATCTGAGGCTGAGTAGTGTCTGACTTCCACTGTGCTATTGGAGATTGGTTCAAAGAGTGCAGTTTTCTTGTGCCAGGGATCGTGCGCGAGAGTTGAAAGTGTTGCTCCAAACTACTCCGTTCCTTTGCATAGCTAATCTTCGTTGCTACAATACCCAAAGTAAACAGCTGATAGACATCACATTCACCCAAATAGCATCTAGCATATGGAGGGTTGCAAATTATCTTCGCTAAACAGTGGTGGTATGTTGGTAGCTCAGGTATCTGCATTTCGAATGACATCAACTTGACATTTTGATGTATTGTACACACACATGTGTACCACTCGCTCCTGCTAAACATATTGTTTAGGTCTCAGTTCAGCGAATTTTGAGAATCCAACTTTGTAATCTGGAAATCTCTCCTTAAACTCGCGGTGCACCTCCCTCAGATTGCTCAGAATCAATTGCTTTTGAACATGCTGACGTTCACCATCCTTTTTCACTGATACAAAGTCTTTCTTTCCAGGCATTTACACGACTGACATCATCAGATTCGTAGAACATACAAACAGTATCTACTGTTTCTGATGGCAGTGAAGGTCCACGTAATGGACCAGGAAGAGAAAGAATGCCTCTCTCCTCTACCAGCTTCTTTGACTGCCGTACTAAATACTCTGAGACATCGATATCAAACTCCTGTTGTATTTTCTTCACTGACCAGCTCTTCGGCAACACTGTAAGCACTTGAATTTGCTCATTTCTAGAATTGTTTCCTGAAATTTCTCTTTCAGCTGCTGGATCATCTCAGTTCCATCATCAATAGGTGCCCCTGTGATAACTGTATGCTGCAAAGCTTCAGTAATCTTCTTCACCTTCTGTCTGGAGTAGTTCTTTGAACGGGCTTTACTCTGAGAATATAGTGTCCCACCGATTTCTGCTAGATACATGTTGAGTGAAGATGCTGCTTCTGAAGCACTGGAGAAGAGGGGATAGATTCTGTGGCTTGTGAACTAGGAGGGCTGGGAGGATCAGGCTCAGAGAGGATAGGCTCAGTAACATCCTGTAATTCCTTACTTAGCTTCTTCCTGCATGTGTCATAGATCTTCGAACCAATGGAAATATGTGGAGCTCTTTCACACATCCAGGCTGTGACAGGTCTGAGATTCTTTCTACGGCTGCTCCAGGTATGGCCAGGTATGTCAAAGGGATTGCAACAGGATTGAGTCATGTAGACTATATGTCAAGGATTAGAAATTCACCAAACTATAGTTCACCAAACTCAATGAATACAACTAGCTAGCAACAGTCTACTTAAATATAAAAACAAGAAATGACATAACAATAAAAATATTCTGTAGTCTAGTCAGCTAGTGTACATGATATCACCTATATTTCTAGGAAAAGGATGTAGTGTGCTTGAAGTGCATAATTCAGTTAGGGTACAAGTCATGTTGTAGGCTTACAGTTTATATAGTGACATAGCCAGGTACCTTACCCTACTCTTCTAGATAACTGATCTGCAACACAAAGTAACATCTAAAAGAGCCTACAGCCCAACAGGAAACATCTGAAAGAGTGACCTAACACAGTGGCGTAAGAAGATGTTTTTGAACAGGGAGCTGTAAATAAAATTTCGTGCAAAGTGCGTTTTGGATCACACAATATGCCTTCAAACCATGCCCATTATTATGCTAATTATTTGGCTTTTTACATCACAAATCTGAAGATGTCAAGGCCTAGTAGGATAAATATCTTCCTAGGTTTGGCTGACAAGATAGGGGGGGCTACAGCCCCCCAGCCCCCCTGCTTCTTACGCCAGTGTAACGGACTAAACATGCATAATATGACAACTGACAGGAAATCCTTGAAAACATGACATTATTTGTTAAAGATTATTTATTTTCTAGAAAATAGGAAATTGTCTTGCAGACAAGCCTTAAGGGAACTAGCACTACCCAGAGTAGCTATATAGCAGTTACACGACTGACTTTATTTGTGAATTAGTACCTAATGCATTAAAGGTGTAATAAAATAACAGCTATTAGTAAGTCCTATTTCCATGGAGAATTTAACACCCTTGTTAACTAGAGTATATGCAACTGTGTATCTATAAGTATATTGGGCTTGAAGGTGTGTAATACTTTCCATTATAGTACCCTACACACTGCTACATAAGAGCACCTATCTTGGAATCCCACGCAGATCCCAAACTGAAACTTTTACAGCTAATAGGTGAATGTCTAGTAATTATCCACAAAAAGTAATAAAAAAATTCCAATCAGCACTTTTTGAGAGATCAAAGGTCAAAGTTTAGGAGGGCGTGGCTATTAACAACTTCGTCAAATGAAGCCATTCAATATACTATTGAAAGCTCATTCTTCGAGCTTTAAGATGGTGCAATTCGTTTTTCAAAATAACGAAAAATGGCGAAGTTATGGGGGTTTGAATGGTCACAGGTACAGCAAAAAACAGCAAAAAAGTAGAAAACTTAATGAGCCATTTCTGGGAAGCCATACTAGCAATGAAAGTAAATTTTCTTCGGGTTACATATGTCCACTTGGGCTACCAACAAACCGAATTTTGTCCAAATCTGAGAGGGTCATGTGCGAAACTTCGATGAACTGATATGCAACATTGAAAGGCTGGGAGTGGCCTTGGGATGAGGCTACGAAGTTTGTATTAAACACTGAGCACTGTAAGTGCTTCGTGTTGCATTTATGGTTCCATTTCTACTTAATGTGCCACGTATAGCTGTACCGATGTATCACTGTGTGCTTGTTTTGAGTATGTACCACTCTACCTGTGAACATGTAACATTATGTTATGGTAAACACCCCAAGCAGGGATGAAAATGATTGTTTTTTGTATCGAGGTGAACATTATTATTATAATTTATATAGAGTATAATATTGTTGTAATGATAATAATAATATTATTATTATTTATAATAGTGTGTGAGTATACATGCTATGCCCTGCTTGGGGGAGGGGGGGGGGAGGGGGTGTGCCTGCGTAATAAGGAAAATGATAATGTTATGATAATCATTCTGTTTAATAGTATAATAGTGATAGTTAAACTCGTAGGGCAAAGATTATCATGATATTTCTAATGTGATAACAACACAGTAATTGTCACAAACAGTTTTGCACTACTATATAATATTAATTATTATAGAGATAGTTAAAATATTAATAGTCTATCAATATAATCATATAAAATATGTATCACCATGCAGTGTTCATATATCTGTATGCTATAGCTATATAGTAACAATAATTATGCAAATAACACTGTTTAGTGGTTCATGCCAGAGGTAGAATTCAAGGGCTAATATTAAGTCAATATCACTGCTATGCCAATATTAGCTATAAATTTAAAATAAATAGTTATTTCAATTCGTGCATTAATTTTTTGTTCCAGCCTTAACTTGGCTGTATAGAGCTAGCTACTTTGACAATGACTTTTATAATTATTAAAGATTATATAATATTACTACAATAACAAAGCTAAAATAATAATATTATTATTATAATATTCACATAATGCTCAAGCTATATAAACATGGATATGTGCATGGTATAGCTAATTATATTATACAGCTAAAAGCTACAAAATAAAATCTAAGATTTAGTATAACAGTACTTAGTACACCGTCTATTTGATAGTAAGCACTGAAATGCTTTGCTTTGTACGATCAAAGTTCATTCTGTCAACATGTGAACTCTTAAGTCCGGTTATGCTTAATGTTTTCAAGGATTTATTTAGTTGTAATGCTTCAACAAGGGTTTCAAATGCATTTTCATCACAAAAGCATGAGTCAAACCTCAATGAAAGGTATTCAAGAGTAGAATTAATCTTCAGCATTTCACTCAATTGATCAATCGTTTTGCTGTCCAAAATGATGGACTCTGTACAGCACAGCTTTGTTAGATGAGTGTTCACTTGAAGAGCAATGCACATTTGCCACACACCTTCGATAGTGACGTTGGTGTTCCTAAGAGTCAGAGTTTCAAGTTCTTCATTGCCTGCTAAGGATGTAGCAATACTCTCTATAACTAGAGCATGAAGAGAGCAATGATCCAAGTCTATATGCTTCAGAGTGTGATTGCATTCCAAAGCTTGTTCAACTGTAGCAGCAAGTGTATTTTCCTCCGTTATTCCAAGTTGACTGTTTCCATAGAGAATCAGCTTTTCTAGCTTGACGTCGGTATTCTGCAAAGTAGTGAATAAGGCAACAGCTCCAGGTGATCTGATATCGTTTTCACTAACATTCAGAGCTGTAATAACTCCATTTTGAAGCAAAGCTGAAATTGAAGGCATGTGTCTGTCTTCCAAATAACATCTCTTTAGTGTAAGGCTTGATAAGGTCTTATTACATGCCAAGGCTACCAGAAGTGGATCTGGTACTGTTTCAATAGATTCAAGATGAAGCTCGGTTAATGTCTGATTGACAAGTAGTCCATTTGAGATGGCTGTTAAATCTTGAAACTGGATGTGACTCTTGATGATGGTCAAACATTGGAGAGAAGTATTATTGGAAAGCATTTCTTCCAGGGCTTGTGAACAATTGTTGGCTTCAGTCTCATTTTCGGAAGCACCAAACAAAAATTTTGTATCTTTTAGCTGAAATGACTTGATAGATTTGCTTGTTTTCAGTGAAGTGAACAGCATTTCTGCCTCTCCAGGAGTCAGTCTTCCATTATCAGTGCAATTTGATTGCCTGAAGCTGCTTTTAATCTCTTGTATGCTAAATTCATGGAGTTTCATTGAAGTTGCAATGTGCTTAGCAACAGTTTCAATGAAGGCACTACTAAATATTGACATGAGAAACTTGAGAGAGAGAGAGGATTCTCGTTTTTCAAGCATGTTAATAAAAGCTAGTGCACATGCTTCATTAAGCAGATCAGGCTTGTTGTCTCCTATAGACCAGACCTCTAGCTTCGCAATCTTAGGATTGTGAGAAACAGCTTCAAATAGCTTTTGCATTGCGAGAAAGACATCTTCTTTGGGACTGGGAACTATAGTGCCATCAACAACAGTGGGAGCCCTGAACCGCACTTGTAAACTTGTGAGGCTGGGCATCATTGTGATGGTGGAGAAGTATATGGCAGCTATCTCAGGACAATTGGAAATATCCATTTTCAAAAATGCTGTAGCTTTAAATACTGGGTGAAGAATGAAAGGTGCAATTTCTGTGGGTGTACAACCACGTGATTCAAGGTAGAGCTCCTGGACTTCTACTCCACTACTCTCCTGTGAAAGATTGTCAGTGAGCTGTTTCAATTCTTGACGTGAAACGTGACAGTCATACATGTCAATTGACTTTATAGGCTGGCTTGTGAAAGATAAAAAACGACCAATTACCATGGCATCGAAAAGACCTATGTTCAAGCCGAATGTCAGCTCCGTAATGCATGAAGGTTGGCTTCTACCGACGTCTTTAATGGCTTGAACATTTTGTGCTTCATAAAGCATGTGGCACAAGAATAAGAAGCGTGATTCGTCCTTACTGCTTGAAGCAGTTGCAAAGAGAAAGCTCAAAACGGACTCAATGTCACTGCGATCAGCTTTTCCAAAAACATACCTTAGCATAGTCCTAAAGCGGATGTCATCTAGGTGATCCATCACGAATTTTGTTATAACCTCGGCTGATTTATGAGAAAGAGCTTCTGCTGCAAGAAATTCTTGAATTGTTAGGTGAAGGAACTGATACTTGAGGTCAATGCCATGTTCAGAAAAGCCCTTGAATGCAGTCAGTAGCCCAAGTGAGTTAGAACTTGCTGTGAGAAGTGGGTGATAATTTTCCAGTTCTTCTTTTGAGAAGACCATTTGATCTTTTACTAGGCCACCATACGCTAGATTGCAGAGGCCTTTGAATAGCTCTTGAATTTCTTTTGGCAAAGCTTTACGGTCTTTAAGGAATGTCATAGGTTCTGTACTTGGATCATACTCTTGCAGATACCGGAGTAGTGCATTGTTAGCAAAAGAATCATATACACCTGTAAGTGTGTTTGGAAGACTGAAATTGAGAGCTTTGAAGATATACAGAATCATTGCTAGATTCATTGGGACATAGCAGAGAGTTTTAAGATCAGTTCGGACCTCAAGCTTTCGTAAAAGTTGTTCAGCTGCTGGAGGACTGAGCATATTTCGAACACACTGGTTTACTTGCTGTTCAGTAAATCCAAAAATCTCGACATGCCGATTGCAGACTTTTGGATTTCTGAGCCAATTCGAGGCGTAGGGTCTGGATGTTATCAAAATAGAGCAGCGTGGTAGAATCTTACGCTGAATAATCTTGCACAGTAGAGATTGTTTTCCACGTTGCTGAAGAGAAAGCTCATCCCAGCCATCAAGAATCAGCAACACATTTTCACCATCAGTGTCCTCTAGTTCACGAGCGACAGCTTGCCTTAAACTCTTGGGACCATAGCAGAACAAATGCTCGACTTCTGTGGCACTTGCTACCTGGTTTTCTCGTAGAGGAACGTATACAGTGAGCTTATAGTCGGTAAAAACCTTACCATCTGCCCAATCTTTGCATGCATTATGGCAAAACGTTGTTTTCCCGACTCCTGGAGCACCATCAAGAAGCACTCTCAGACCTTTTTCGTCTTGTACAGGAGGCGGATCGGGGACGCCTACACCTATACCCTTTGTTAGAGACATTGACAACAAAATCTTCTGTATTACTTGATCTGTCATTGCCACACGATCTGCTGTACCAGGGAGACCTTCAAGAATATCTCCAAAGTGTTGATTTACTGCTTCATTAACAAGGAGTCGGCGTTTTTTCATGCTCTCTCGACTGAGAAAGTCTTTCGGCTTAAAAATGCTTTCAAGTCCGATTGTTTCCTTCTCGAAATGAAGATCGTCAACCGTGCCATGTAATGTCGATTTCATGAAGTCGTCTATATCCCATGAATTGGGCATGCTGTCATGATTGATGAGGGCCAAGTTGACATACTTATCACTCACCATTGGTGGCCATTCATCACTCTGAAAAATGTAATCCCCATAGAGACGTTTTACGTAGGGGATGTATTGATTGATTGCTGGTGTGGAAAATTCCAGAGTTCCATCTGCATGAAGAATACAATGAAAACAATGAGATCACTACATGCATTGTTTTATGCACAACACTATAACAATGCACATTACTTTGCTTCCTTTCTTGAAGTGTATACTAAATCATGGTTATTCTTTTTTCTTGTGTTTACTCCTTTGAACTTGCCTATACATGGTGGGTGATCTCATGCAGTATCGCTACTAGCTACATGCATGCACAGTAAAAACAAATATTATGTCTCATTAACATGGTAGTTTTTGTTGTCTCTGCTACATGTATGATGAATTCATTCTAGCTACCACTGTAGTAGACTTATTAATTGATATTCATGTCTTCCTGGTTGGATCATTCCTCTGGACTGGACTACTGGACTGGAATACTGGACTAGCCTTTGACCCCAAAATAGCCCACAAAAGGCTTAATTTAGCCTCCTATAGCTTGGTGGGGCAAGTGCTAGCTACTTAATGTTGTGTCGAGCCTGACCTATTTCAATACCCTGGTTGCCTCAGCTGCAGATGCCTATGCCTAGCTACATGTAAGTCTGAGCGATCGTAGATAGTACCTAGAGGGGTTTGGGTTCGGGTTTGGTGTAATGGTCCTACATGAGATCACGCCAAACTTTAGCCAATATGCTGTGGATAGTTGCCACTATTAAAGTAGTTGTGACAAATCCAGCCTGCTATTAAGACAGGATCAACCTAGTCTAAGAATTAATATTGTTATTCATGCTGGATAAGACACAATCACTCTTAGGAACACCAACGTAACTATCGAAGGTGTGTGGCAAATGTGCATTGCTCTTCAAGTGAACACTCGTCTAACGAAGCTGTGCTGTACAGAGTCCATCATTTTGGACAGCAAAACGATTGACCAATTGAGTGAAATGCTGAAGATTAATTCTACGCTTGAATAGCTACCTTTCATTGAGGTTTGACTCGTGCTTTTGCGATGAAAATGCATTTGAAACCCTTGTTGAAGTCAGAAGCGTTACAACTAAATAAATCCTTGAAAACTTTAAGCATAACCACTCTATTAGTTCTAGTCTAGATACTCGGGTGTGAAGTGACAAACTGCAGGAGCAATGAAATGCTATTAGTCTGTAGATATTGAAGAGGGCCCAGGGAGAGTCATGAAGAATTCACTTGTTTGTCACTGTGTTTAAGATAGACTATGCTAGGCTAAAGGCTGACTGAAATTGATGGCCCAATATAATTAGGAAGCCCACTGCATGTACATAGTATGTACTGACATAATTATAGGGTCATAAGTTAGCTACTGTATTTTGGGGCTATCAAAATCTGAAAAATGCCAATTTAAGTTGGTATTTTGGGGTCAAAGGTGAGTCCAGTATTCCAGTCCACTGAATAGAGACTGCCCTAATCCTCCCCTTTTTGATATACCCCACCTCCTATTAGACATTCATCTTTTGTTGACTTTCTGACCCACCCCTTTTTTGACATACCCCACCTCCTGTTGGATATTCATCTTTTGTGACCCACCCCTTTTTTGACATACCCCACCTCCTGTGTTGGATATTCATCTTTTGTTGATTTTCTTGCCCACCCCTTTTTCAATGTAGTTATTGCTTATAGATTGGAGGTAGCTAGGTACACGTCTCAACCTTTAGCCTATACTAGAATACATCAGAACATTATTTTTATTATAGCCATCTCAACCTAACAATTTTGCATGCACTCTATGCCACTTTGATGAAAGCCATGCATGCACGCATGCCATGCATGCAATGCATGCATGCGCGCACGCGCTGTAAAAATAAAGTTGCTACTTTAACACAAATAATTTTGTCATATCAGATGCATAGTGCAAGCATTGTGTTGGTTGAATAACACAAACCCTGAATGGTAAAGCTACTAAGCTACTGCATGGTGGCTATTATAATTATGTGCTGTATGGTATGTAGCTATGGTAGACCTTGTTCTTTTCATGCCCAAATAGTGAAGAAGTATAATACTACTCTCAATTGTAAATCTTTCTCTATTTGGTTGAACTACAATAATATGGATGTGCTACAAATGTTTATGTAATGTGACCTGATCATGAGCGAGGCAAAATTTATGACAGCTCATACTAAAGTGATGCAAACATTGAGGGGGCAAGCCTTTGCTTCCCTGTTTTCTAATTAGCATAATATAACACAGTCTTTTGATTAGTGGAGAGCAAAAGAATATCTAGTGGAATCTAATTAGCGTAAGCTGCCAATTATCGACCCGCTTATTTCCATCGCGTGTACCGTCTCGTAGGAACGATTCCTGGAGTTCTAACTTGCACCATCGGATTCCTCGCTATTTTCTGGTCCGATTCTGCTAATATTGTATGGAAAATTCTCTAAGCGCTTCGAGCGCTGACCCGGACAACAGTTTTTCGCGGAAATCAATTATCGCCACCGCGTACGTATTATCGCCACCCCGTATGTAGTAATACGCCAATTATCGACATCGCGAACTTTAGTCGATAATAGTTGCGACACTGATGGTGCCAAAATTAGTGCACTTTACCAGATTATGTCTGAACATATTCTTTCCACCTCCAGCACAAAAAAATCCAAAAAAAGTTATTCAAAAGCATGCAAGAATTTTTTGTTTAATGCTGCATCCGAAGTCAGTAATACGTAAATAGTATTATAACAATCATACACAACAAAAAGGGCACAATAATTCTTCTCCATTGGCATCTGTAGAAATATCATATGAAATGCAGTCTTCATGGAGCCATCTTCCACACACACATTCAACCCACTCCAAGCCTGTGCCTTCTAGAACATCTTCAGAATACGTTCGGAAGCATACACAGCACTCGTTAGTGTCGATCTCATCACTTGTAGTTGCACCACTGGAGGTAGAAGCTCTTGACGTTGACGGTTGATTCTTAGAGGATTCGGATGCTATTTTTGCCTTCTTTTTTGGTACAGGAGCCGAAGTCGAAGCCACCCTCTTCTTCTTGGATCTCATTTCTCTCTTTTTTGCCAATTCCTCTGCCTTTTTTGCTTTTTCAGCTGCCTTCTTTTCCCGTTCTTCAGCCCTTTTCTTCATTGCTATTTCTCTCTCCTGTTTCTTTTGCTCTCGCTCTATCTTTCGCTTCTCCTTCTCTTCTTGTTCTTTCTCTTTTTGCTCCTCTCGCTCCTTGAGAATGGCGACACACTGCGCACTAGTAAGAACTCTTGCACCAGATACTCTTTGTGCTGAGGCAGCAGGCTTAGCCTTTGGTGTTGCAGCCACATATTGTATCAAATACTTTGAAATATACTTCAGGTCACCAGTACCCGGTGGTTAATTTGATGATCCAGGTGTGCCAGAGCCAGAAGAGGTGAGTGATCCGCCAGAGCCAGGGGTGCGGGGTGGTGCGGCAGAGCCAGGAGAGGTGAGTGATCCGCCAGAGCCAGGGGTGTGGGGTGGTGCGGCAGAGCCAGGAGAGGTGAGTGATCCAGAACCAGGGGTGCAGTGTGGTGCGGCAGAGCCAGGAGAGGTTAGTGATCCAGAACCAGGGGTGCGGGGTGGTGTGGCAGAGCCAGGAGAGGTGAGTGATCCAGTGTCAGGGGTGCGGTGTGGTGCGGCAGAGCCAGGAGAGTGTGTTTCAAAACATTCTTTCCACGAGCCACATTTTCCGCTATCCACTTAATATCTCTCCTCGATTTTCCATATCCAGCTTTTGCTACATCCACTAAATAGCCAGCCAGTTCAGCTTCCTCGGCGTTTGTTAAATACGGTACAGGTCCAGGGTTTGTGCCATGTTTCACATTTCCAGCAACTCGGTCCCTTAGAGTAGATCTAGGAACACCAAACAGCCTAGCAGCACGCTTCACAGGCATACCACGTTCAGCTTCCTCCATCGCAGACACCATAGCGTCATTTGACCATTGCTTACGTTTTATTTTCTTGGTAGGAGTGCGAAGAACAGCAGGAGCTGATTTTGAGCGTGGTCTACCGCGTTTTCGGGGAGCCATGATGAACTTATCGATCACATTTCTGTAAAATGATAAAAATGAGAGAACGATAGGTTTATTGTTACTAATATTAGTTAAAATATGCCAAAATTTACCGAGATCAACACTGCAGAAAGGCTGGCTAGTTCCTTCGAGGATCAACACGCGGTCGAGCGAAACGAAGGTCCGTAAATTTCCGTGCATGCCCGTTTATCCCTCCGTTCACGTTGGGGTCGATAATCGAGCCGCCCGGTGTCGATAATAGGTACGGGTCGATAATTGGCAGCCTACGCTACCTGTAATTAGAGCAAGAGATACTAGTAGCTGTTTTAGTGATTAAATTCATTTCTCAGCAACTCAATGTACAGTACAAGGAGTATGTAATTATTTTTATTTTTTTCTAACAACTGATCTAGTACATGAAGCTAAAATTAATACGTACAGGGGTAAAGCATGGTCTAAAGCCAGAACCACAGCTATATTTAAGTACTGAATATTTAAGTAGTGACAATCTCAATGGAACAGACGAAAGTAACAAAGACTCAGTTTTCACAATTGAATAAGAGGTGCCATTTGAAGAAGGATAGCTACGATCTCATTGATCCAAAGTACGAGGCCTGATTACGTATTCATCATCCTGAATCAGCTGGTAAAGCAGAAATGAACAAATCTCCAGTCCTCACGAGTCCTTCGAAAGTGACTGACAGTTATGTCTCTATATCTGGCCTATCCAAGCACAGTTCTCCCTCAGCGGTTGGACCTTGCATTGACAGTTCTCCCTCAAATTCACCAAAAGTTCGATTAAAAAGACCACATCCACTAACGCAAGGGCGATTGTATTGCAATTGTGTTGCACATGCGCAGTCCAATACGATTTAATATTGGTGGATTATTTTTGGCCAAATTTTTCGGCTATACGATATTTAGAAATCAAATCTGTGGTGGTCTAGAGAATGTAGTGCTCTATCCTCAGGCCAGATTTTTGTAGAGTTATGCAGATGCATGCTATTAATTGACTGAACTTTTGATCATAGTAACTGTTGTAATAAATATTGGAATCTGATTGCTCAAGAGGAAGTGACCAATTCTGATAGATACCTACATGATTCTGGTAGACACCTACCTATTTTTTACAACTTTATATCCTCGGGCATGCAAAGAAACATCATTTTCAAAATGCGTGGTATACATATGCATGATAGTACTATGTCACAATGCTATTATATACAATGTGTGAAAGTCCAACAATAGGTACTGCAGTTTGCATAGGTTACTGCTTGCCCTCAGACTGTCAGACATAGTGTAATGCCATATGAGCGAATAAAAAAGATTGCGCTTTACGTTTGAACTTAGTAGGCAGTCATAATATTATTATTGTTGTCGGTGTGCAGTACAGCACAAGTGGTGAGTAAAGTATAGTAGCGGAGGGTGTCCGATAAGCTAGTCAAATTGCTGAGAATGAAGTAAAGCACTTCAAACAGTAGTTGACAACTCTCTCTCCATTACTTTATGGCTCTGTAACTATGTTAATTTTGTGACTATGGCAATTCTCAAACGTTCCTAGTTCAGCGTGAGGCACCACTGCTGCGCGCTTAGCTACACGCAATGCTTCGATCAGGCAACGTTGCTATGATCTGAACCTGTTAGACACTAGTACTGTTTAGTCAGTTTCGACATGATTTAAAAGACCTCTTGGCTCTGTAGAATCCTCGCTGCACTCAGGATTCTACATAGAGTCCTTTGGTCTTCTAAATCATGTCGAAACCTCCAAACAGTGTCTAACTAATATTTGTAGCATGGAAGCCATACATCAAAGGTACCGCCTGTGGTTTATACTAGGACACTTATCGGTCTACAATCAGCAGAATGGAAATGATATTCATGATTGCGGTTTAATGCACACTCGTGCAAAAATTGTGCAATGTTACGTATTGATATGTAATACCACAATATACTCCGTATACTGTCCGTTTATTGTCTGCACACTGCGTCAGCCATGTGCTGAAATGAACTTTTTCTCGTTAAACTTTGTCAATGGTTCATATCTCAGTATGCCTGGAAGTCTCCGGTTCCAAAGCGACCCTATACACTTGCACGGAGGTATGGACTGGCCGTGCTCAAGTTTTGGTTGAAATGTAGATTGCTGATTTGCCCCAATTACAAAGTTGCAGTCAGCCAAATAATTTCAAGAAACTGCTTGCTAAGTTGGATTGTTGTGAAGAAAGTACTCATGGCGAAGACTTTCCAGCCGATATACAGTTCTGCTCATGGCGAAGACTTTCCAGCCGATGTACAGTTCTGCTAAGAGCCAAAAGGTCGTCTGACAGTAAATCTACGTTAAGGTCACAATTTTCTATCTAAGGTACTATCGAAAAGAACAAGAAGTGAGCTTCATTTTGATGCCAAGAACACTAGGAAATGGTAGAGGATTGTATAGAAACCAAAGATCCAGTGATCCAGATCTCCGTCAAGGATACCAGGTTTGTAATCAGTGGGGCAAATCAGCAATACGAGGTATAGCTCTCTACTTCTTAGCCTTTAAGTAGCTAGCTATATGATAGACGTACCATCTAGCAGCTTCACTGCTTACCATGGACAAAAGTTACAGAAACAAACATTTATGCCATTTTTTTCCCACCACGTACGTGGCATGAGTATCATTAATGCCTATACCTACAATACCATGTGCTTGATAGTATTGACACATACGGACTTCTGGTGGTCTGATTGTAGACTGTTATGAATTGCAGTTAGAACATGGATAAAAGTTAGAACATGACCACAATGTACACATGCCACAAGTCAGATAAAGCATAAGTACTATAGTAGTGGTGTTCCTGAAATACACGAGACACTACGCCCTCGTGGTTTACTACGGTAACTGTCAAGTGTAGTTCAGGAACATCACTATATACACCCTATGCTTTATCTATAACGTAGAAATAGCACTCTTATGACTTAAGCATTATACTGTGCTTGTGTGAGTAGCTATGTAGTAGGTTATGAATAAAATTAGTGGTTTGTGGTTTGCACCAACACGGGTAGCATGCAAGCTTGTGCTGCACTTGTACTATAGATAGTGTGTGTGGAGTATGTAGTAGGTTATGAATAGTACTGCCATCATGTTTACTGTAGCTAGCTAGCTATCGTAGAGATTCCGGACGCCCGATTATTCAGCTCGATATCGCAAAGTGGTGGTGATAATTTTTGCACACAAATTTCCATAGAGCTAAAAAAAACCAAAATCGCAAAGCATGTGGTTAACCGATTCACTTGATTCAAGGTTCAGGAGAAAGGCCATTCACTCAGCTCGTGTGGCAATGAGTGAATCATCGATAGGTGAGATACCCGATTCAAGTTCAAGGACCATAGCAACATGGCAATAAAATAAACATCATCAGCTTTACTGGGAAAGGACACTCAGATAGTCTCTCGAACTCATTTGTTTAGAATCCGAAAAAATTATTATCACTGTTTATCTGAAGCAATACCTAATATCCAAGTGCGAGAAACAAACATGTCATTTAATTTAAGCTTTCTTTATTGCTTGCTACTATATAGTTGGTTTTGGTTGCTTGATAAAGATGCATCTATGGTCATGCATGCCATAGTACAAGTTGGTTATATCACTCGGTTCAACATCTTTGTGACTTATACAGCCACGGGGACTATGGAAACTGGTGTATTAATTGTGAAGACACCTGTACCTCGTGATACAACCTATACTAAAAAGACCATCTGGATATCATAATAATATTATTATAGTGGAAACACACACACACGTACACACTCTCTCATTGTAGCTACACAAGTATTTTATCGAGCGCATGCACATACACTGTCACTCTATTTAAAATTATATAGGTCCAAGTACACGTACACGAAGTCGTACTATTACTTGTAATGTTGTCGAGGTTGACAGAAAGTTTTGGAAGGTGAAGTGATCGACTATAGCTAATAGCGATAAGTCAAGTATATTGCTTGATTATTGAGTAGGAAAGAGAACTAGAACTTAGTATCACATACACTGATTGAGAGGATACGCACTACTGTTCTCTCTCTCTCACTCTCTATCTCTCTCTCTCACTGAATTAGGCAGTACACGTAATAATTTGGTGAGAGCCTCGGAAACATTCTCTTCACAGATGCATGACTTCACACACATAACAATGTTCTGTATTATATTATAAGGCCTTTGTTTTTAGGCCTAATAATATAATATATATAACCAACAAAATTAAACTGCATATTCATTCACATGCATGCTATAATATTATATTATTATATACTTAATAGTCATATCTATGGTAAAGAAGAATCCACTTACTACATGATATGTCATGATATGTGCATACACACACTCACACATGTAATACACACATTCGCAAACACACACACACTCGCTATAATTATTACGTGGCCCAACTTCCATGTTTAATAATATTATTCTAAAGGTATAGTGATAGCACATGGCCATGAAGGTGTACTTTTTATCGAATAATAATATGACTTGATTAATTATTAGCTAGCCGATTAGGATATTCATTATACCTGTTTTCAAGCTTCATGCATATACTCCTAACAGCTCACAACAGAAGATGCTTATACTAAAATTGACTCTCTCCATGAAGCACCTATGGACAGTCTCAATTATTGAGTCGAGTTCTTTCAAATTGATAGTCTGCCACCCGTCACACATAATATTATTATAAGCCTATACTTTACAATGTGATGTTTATTCGATGTATTTTAGAAGCATTTCATTTAGCCTAGAGCTAGCGCCTTTGCTGGCAGTGTCGGGCTGGGCTCCCTGATGTAGCCCTCCGGCGAACTCCCACTGATAAACACACACACGCACAGATAAACAAAATTAATGAAATTCTGAATGATGATTATTACAGATGGAATTAATGGTATACCCATACGCACCATTAACGACAAAATCTTTTCTTTACTTATCGTACAATCCAACAGTGTACAGATACAGTCTATATTTATTTAATATTATAGGTCATACAGGCAAAGTACGCTCATGGTTTATCATCATACAACCCCCAAAGTATACATGTGGGCTAGCAGCAATTTAAGAAACATTCTTGAGGTCATGCAGTGTAGTATAAACAAGCTACTTCCACTGAATCAGATAGGGGAGGTATAGTACAATACACCCAAGTTAACGTAAAATAATTAACTGTTTTGCTGGCCATTATCAGTATGAAACAATACCATACTTGCTAGGCAGCTGCAACCAATACTCTCACATACACATTACATGTTTATAGTAGATAATTGAGCCACTCAGCCTCAAAATTGGGCCAAGTGAAGTTCAGATGCTGATGTTAACTGTACTTAGCCTGCATACTATACATGCACACAGGCTAGCGATTCCGGACGATCGATCTGTGGCAATAAAAGCAGCCGCCATAACTTGGTAATGGAATTAGCTGTGAATAGGAAGCACAAACCATGAGTTAGCTGAGTGAATGGCCTTCAGGCTCCTGAACCTTGAATCAAGCGAATCGGTTAACCACACGCTTTGCGATTTTGATTTTTAGCTCTATATGGAAATTTGTATGCAAACATTTATTTTAGTGCGTAACTCGAACAAGCTTTGTTCTTTCAACATGCAGGAAACACTCAGCGCTGAATAGGCCTCGTTGAGAGGAAGATATCGACGCATGAATTGCTATCGCCACCACTTAGCGATATCGAGCCGAAAATCGCACGTCCGGAATCGCTATCTACACAGCAGAAATAATGAACATACGTACCTGTGCGTGCATGTTGAACGCTTGGAACAGTAGTAACCAACTGAGAGGAAAATCTTTTGTACGTTTCCTCTAATTTTTCTGCTACATCCCTCAATGAGGGGCTATTATTTTGTAGAACTGTCATGAGATGTTCAAACTTCTCGGGCTCAACCTTTAGCTTATCTCCAACCGCACTAAGCAGTTTCATCTTCTTCTGTACTGGAGAGAGGGCTATCATCCCCACCTCGCTCATTAATCCACTCGAGATGATGTTGACGGAGTACAAAGCACAGGCTATAATTTCTGGGTCTTGTATCGCTACGATCAGGTCATTGAAATGAACACGAAACGCCTCTGAAACGGCTGGCCCGTTGTTAGGCGTAAGCGCAGTTTCTTTAGGCCCTTCGGAAGCCATGGTATTCCAGAGATCAAACTATCGTAAACGGTAACTGTATAGCGGAGCTATATACACTCCCACATGCACAAGAACTCTTCTGGACACACCCGATCTGCGCATGCGTAATTCGATGCACACGTGCAGGGGCCAGGCGTATCTAGCCTCCAGGCCCTTCCCACTCAGTGACTGTAAGTGGGTCCTGTAGAAGTTAGTGTAAAATAGAGTTTTATCCCTAGAGTAACTCATGGGACAATTTTACACCAGTAAAACCTAGAGTAATTCATGGGACGATTTTACACCAGCAAAATTAGTGTAAAATCCTGAGTATTTATTGTATATGCCAAGCATAATTATTAGCTATAAGGGAGGATTTTACACCACATCAAAATTAAGGGGCTTACTCATGTAAAATTCTCCCATATAACTTACCTCTGCTATATATAAGGGACGATTTTACACCAGTTGCCACCACAGGTACTGAAGTGGTGATGCCATGTAATACTGATGGCCAATAGTAACTGGAGCAAAGATTTATATGTGACCTTTGACCTCACTTAAAATTCTCCCATAATAATAAGAATGTACATCCATACTCTGCTAAAACTTTAAGTGTGAACTTTGACCTGGTGTAAAATGCTCCCTTGTATATAGCCACTGAATTCATACTCAGGTGGGTTTTTAAGTGCGTTCTGAATGCTCGCTTGCTGTGGGTGTGGCTGCATGTAGTGCAGAATGGTAGGTGGGGCTCACTATGTACACGAGTTACAATGCATGCAATGTAGAGTTCCTCATCAGGACATCTCTGCTTCACGCTCTTGCTAATAGAATGGTAGCTACTCATCATGTGCACAATTGTTCGTGAAGCATGTCTGGGAGTAACGGCATTGTGAATTGGTTGAAAGAAGATGAGTACAAAAATGAGGGATTTAGTGATTTTTGTGAGGGATGGGTGCCATTTTTGCTTGAAATCAAGCAGAAAGCTGGATGGTTGGTAGGTATGTGATCACATTTTGGAGAAGCTAGTAGGATTTTCAAGCAAAAATGCCCCAAATCAAGCACATTTTATACAAATTTCAAGCACAAGACTGTCGGCAGGTTGGCAGGTATATGATCACTGAGTAGCTATTATGGGACACCTGTCCTTATTATGAGACACGTACCACACGAGGTGTTTTATTTAAAATTGATGTCCTAGCCTTGGGTATTAGCTAATGACAAAAAAAATAGCTAAGTAGCTAATTTGATGTGCCAAATAAGCAAATTTGCAAAATTTATACACCAAAAACCATGTTTTACCACAAAAACCCATATCAAAATAACTTAAAGGTAGATAGCTAGCAAATCCAACTTTGTAGGCAGGTAGCTAGCTAATTAGGTATAATACAATTACCCCCAAACCGGAAGCTTCCATCTTCGTTAGTATGGATGTCCGATAGTCCCATAATACCAACTATCTCATAATAATTATCTGCATAATATACACTTTAATACCAAACACATGGGTGAGTCGTGCTGGTGATGCAATACATCCAATGCTGCGGAAATAGGAGGGTCTGGGTTCGAGACTAGCCATGAGTGATTCCTGATAGCAGCTACTATAGTGATTTAGCTCATCTCTTTTTAATATGATAGCTATTTCTCTTTGAAGCTATAATATTATTATTATCTATGTATTCATTAAGCAGAGTAAAACACTACCAAATAAAATTATAGGGTGCAATTGAGTGAGTTCACTCCCATGTAGCTATTATGGTATCTAGCTATGGACAAGTTGAAGAGGCATCTTTGATGATGAAGATATAGAAAGATTAGTATAAATAATAGCATCCAAATGAGAGATCTAGAATGTACCGGTATCTATAGTCACAGAGTCATGATTACTATAAACTCTAAAACAGTAAAATTATAGCTATAAGTCAATGGTGATCATAATATTATCATTTCTACCCTTATCATTCTGAACACAAGGTTGTACTGCAGGAATTACCCTGACATGCTTTACAAAGAACTCTAACTCGTGCACACAGTGAGTCCCCGGCCTACCATTCTATTAGCATAAGCCCAAAGTACCTATCACGACTGCAGGATAGCCCCACCCACCAAGTGCGTGCACTACAGCCACACCCACAGCAAGTGAGCATTCGGAACGCACTTAAAAACCCACCTGAGTCTGGATTCAGTGGCTATATACAAGGGAGCATTTTATACCAGGTCAAAGTTCACACTTAAAGTTTTAGCAGAGTATAAGTATGCATTGTTATTATTATGGGAGAATTTTAAGTGGGATCAAAGGTCACATATTATAAATCTTTGCTCCAGTTACTGTTAGCCATCAGTATTACATGGCATGATTTTACACCACTTCAGTACCTGTGGTGGCAACTGGTGTAAAATCGTCCCTTATATATAGCGGAGGTAAGTTATATGGGAGAATTTTACATGAGTAGCTAAGCCCCCTAATTTTGATGTGGTGTAAAATCCTCCCTTATAATATGCTTGGCATACAATAAATACTCAGGATTTTACACTAGTTTTACTGGTGTAAAATCGTCCCATGAGTTACTCCAGGTTGTATTGGTGTAAAATCGTCCCATGAGTTACTCTAGGTTTTGCTGGTGTAAAATCGTCCCATGAGTTATATACTCTAGGGATAAAACTCTATTTTACACTAAAATATGTAGGACCCTGTAAGTGTTTCTGTGATTTGTGAAACTATCAAGTGTTCAAAATTTTTCATGACTCATTCTAATTATACATACAGAAATTTAATATTACAGTTTCAGCACAAATGATTTTTAGGAATAACACCAATAAGTCTTAAACGGTAAGCAGGTAATCGCCCAACCTACTCATTAAAATCCCATTCAGGCATTCGTTGATTTGTTCATGAACTTATTAATTTTATGCTAACATAGAAAAATTGGAAGAATAGCTATAGTAATAATAGCATACAAGCCCAAGATTTAGAAATCTCATGCAGGATGTACTAGAGTTGGCTGAGCCCTCACGCTCACAATCGTATTTATATGAGTTTGATCCTCACAAAAGTTGTTTTTATTGTGGGAATTTAATGCTACTAATGACATTTTAATAAGAGACATAGCTATGTACCCTATCATCTCTTCTGCATGCATGTATCATGTAAAACTTCAACGGTTACTGTACATTATGCATTGAATAGCTATAACTGGCATTATTCATGTGGAAGAATGCTACAATTGATATCTATTTCATTGGTTGATTGAGGTGCTGAAATTGTACCCTATAGAATAATAAAGATGATTAAAAAATAATATTATGATCTGATTCGCTAGCTTACCTGTCATTCTCATTAATGTAATAGAACTTTGTAGGAGCACTAAAGCCATTGAAAGTAGATATACGAGACACCGTATACCCACCCATATCTTCAAAGTAGAGCCTATCACCAATATTTAATTCTGGAAAGCTTGTAACACAAATCTTATCAACACTATCACAAGTTTGTCCCCATAAGGTGGTTGAGTATATCTCCTGGTCTGCCGTTTCTGGGCACAAAAGAACTGGTAGGCATTGTAGAAAATTGTGTGAAACTGCTGTAGCAAAGGATCCATGTACACCATCATTGAGGTAATATTCAAATTTCTTAACGTCACCATCAGCAAAACATCGTTTTCCGATTACAGTAACAATCAAAGAGCAAGATGAGCAACCAAAGAAATATCCTGTATGGAAAATATTCATTACGGCATGCGCACACACCATGATCATTGGGAGATAACATTCATACATGCAGTACTCACTTAGCATGGTATGGCTAATGCAGAATTGATGTGTGCATGCATATTATGGAAAATTAAACCTGGTTCAGCAATGATGTTTAAGTCAGGATATTTTGATGAGCTGAAGTGCTTGTTCAATGCTTCTGTTATGCCGACACTCAAGTTTCTAAAGAGTGTGTCTGTTCCCTTTTGTCCTGGGAATCCGCCTCCAATGTCAAGCAGGGTGAAATGGTAACCAATGGAATCTGCATAGCTAAATAATTCTGCACACCGAGCCAGTGCATCTTGATATGCAGAAGGGCTTGTACACAAACTGCCAACATGGAAGCTGCCATGTGTGTATCACAGTATGTGCATACACTGTTATGATCAAGAATGTACCATTGAAAGATTATGTACCTTACACCAATGACATTCATTTTCCATTTGTCACATAGTTCAAGTAACTTTTTCCCATCTTGAACTGAGCAGCCAAATTTGCTACTTAAGCCAAATGTGCTTGCTGAATCATTTGTTGCTAGTCGCAGAACTAGACTGCAGGAGAGTGTAAAATTTAGGAATAGATCTCTACTATACGTGCATAAATCAATGGTAAATTAAAGGCCAGCTAACCTGGAAAGAGATGCATACAAATACAACCACTTGATAATGTAATGCAATAGTATTGGCCCCATGTTATTATCAGAATCTGATTTCCTCTCTTTGCTTTCTTTCAATTCAGTAATTAACTAGTGATTAATGCTTTGGTAATGAACTTATTTACCTTGCTGAGTAGAAGTGTTCCTTAATTTTGTGAATCTCTGCTTCATTGTCAAAGGTCATCATTGATACTCCATTGCTGGCAGCATATTTCAAGTGTGAAATCTGCTTACAAGGATGAGCATAGATGATTTTATCAGGTGATACTCCCAGTCTGAGTATTGCTTCAATTTCCCCCTATAATATACGTAGTATTGTACGATGTCATATAAAACTAATAATAATTATTACTCTATATAAGCCCTTGATACCGGGTATTATGGATTTTCTGTTACCTTGCTAGCACAGTCAAAGCCACAACCTAAACCAGCAAGTGTTTTCAGTATAGCTGGATCATCATTGCACTTGACGGCATAGAATGGATGCACTTGACGTAGGTTAGCCATCCACTTATCGTAACGACTTAGCAGCTGACCAAGGTTCACCACGTAGAAGGGATCCTCATTTTGCTGCAAATGTTTTTATAACGCATATCTACTTAATAAAATTTAAGTGTCATAATTACTGCGATAAGCATGCGATATTATCATTATTAAAAGTAGCTCCAGTTTAGGTGTTCAGAAACTTACTTGGTCTTTAGTGGTGATGTTTTGTGCATACCTCTTGGCAGTTAAATTGGTAGCCACATCAACCAGGATAGCGTCTTGATTTCCTACACTGACCTTCAACTTGCTCCCACATTGCCTTGTTGAATTACCAACATCTGCAGTGATATCAAATTCAGGGGAACCCATTCAAGTATCACGTGTACCCTTCTTAGCAATAATAATATGCAAACTAGTAGGTCGGTTGTTCACTACAGCTTAGAGAAGTAATTATGTGATGTCATACAAAACATTCTGTTGCTATGGCACCGGTGCACACTGCTGAGCTAGATGGATACAGTGACATCAGAATAACTATACCAGGTCGTCAATAACTTATTGACGACCTGGTAGTATACCGAGCTACCATATACAGACCCTTGCTTGTATGCATGCCCAGGAGGTAGTATGAGCTGCATGCCGGACCATCGTATGAAAATTAATATACAAACTCATCATAATTATATACCTGATACTACTGCATCAGATTCTTCCATCTGCATAAATTTTAAGTGGATATTGATCCTCGTGTATTAGCCTATGCATTAAGTAGCTGATGGGTATAATAATATGCTTTATATAGCTAGCTACTGGCGGTACCGGTAAAGGCACATGATAATTTCCTGAGGCTCTTTCCTGAATCAGGTGCAGTATATTATAATCTTACAATATTATTATTATTATAGACCATGTTTAACTTATTATCATGGGACCCAGACTTGTTTATTATCGATTGCATATCCTTGGTTACCGTGAATTCCCATCATTGAATACATGGTCAATTCCAGGCCAAATACTCAGTTGATTTGCTTAATGAGTACAAGCCGAAGCAGTCTGACTGTCGCTACAATGGGTTGCCCACCCAAAACATAGCCAGCACACTTCCTGCATTGGGTCTAGCCATCAAAATTAATAGTAATTAACCATGATAATAAGGCTACAGTTGCTTGCATACATGGAATTCATCATTAAGTTTAAGTAGACCTACATAACCAGTAATCATGATCTGTTTGCCAATAATGGGTAGAAGCACTAGAGTTGGAGACTGCAGTCTGCAAGGTAGCTATCCTCTATAGCCACAGAATCTGATAATTATAAATAATTAACTTCGGACCTGCTAACCAAATTTATACTGTACTGAAATTATTCAGGTACTATAAAGTGATTGTAGTGTTAGTTATTAGTTTTCTCTGATTCTAAACTATTTGCTTTATATATAGCTTCCACTTTGATCTTGGCTGGGTACGGGGTCGTGACAGGTCATGTGTTTGCGCATGCGTAAAGTTTCTGCCACGTGTTACAGGAGATATGCAGTCCAGTTTGATGCGCTTTTTTGCTCTTAGAGAGAAAGAGAAGTTGACCAAAAGGGTAGGAGATCGTTTTATATTTAGCGTTGCATGGATGAATCTTTGCTTGCTTGCAGGTTTCCCCAGTACCTGACCTAGGAGAGACTGAAGGACCTTCGAAGAAAAGAGCGAAAGTTGACAGTAAGATCTAAGTTCGTTTGGATCAAGTGGCATAAACGGCACTCAAATTTTCGCGTGCTATTGTGACAGGGTTTTTAGGTCACCGGTATCTTCTATGGTTTAAAATTTTTACCCAAGCCTCGTACGCAGGCCCTTTGAGGAGGAGAAAGGGCCTGGTACACGCTGTGTGTGCATGCATTATTAACCCTCGGCGCATGCGCCGCAGGGTTACGGTAGTCGTTCTGTGTGTGTGTGTGTGTGTGTGTGTGTGTGTGTGTGTGTCTGTCTGTCTGTCTGTTACCACAAAATCAGCTGCCTACCTCGTTTATACGTCGCAAACAAAGTTTTATAGGGTTCTTTATGGTGTTTTCAACGTTTTTACCGTTTAGCTTTCCCTGAAAACGCTTCGTTCAAGAGTTATGGCGTCATTTGCTGATCACCGCTTCCTTCCTCGCTCCCTGGCGAACTTTCGACGGCCAAACGAGACAGCGATGGCTTCTTTTCAACTTGAAAAGTATATATGGTTGGTTATAGATCCAACAACACGACTGGTTCATCACTGATCGTACTACACTGGCAGAGAAGCTTCTTGGCTATCTCTGCATGCTGCAAAATGCTGACACAGCATTACACACGTGATACTGCTGGACATTATGCAATCGCATGCAATGTGCATTCTTGTGGTTACTCTGACATTGCTTATAGGAAACCTACTGCATTAGTGCAAGATGCTTAGCTATATACATGCAGACAGTGCTTGTGCGCCGAGGGTTTTGCACTATAGTGCTTCATTTTTCCAGTAAAAGCTGGGAATTCTGCTTATTTGTCCGTAAACGTGAACCTTGACCTCAAATATGCCTAAAAATAATTTTTTGTTGGTAGCATTTCGGGCTAAAGATGCCTGTTGTGACCAATTAATTTAACTATCACAACAAGCAACATCAAATAAAGAACCTATGAGAAGGACCTCAACTCAACGTTTAGTCAGGTTTTTTGATGGATATTCAGAAGTATTGACACCGAGGCAGTTGTCCAACGGCAGTGAAGGGATCTTCGTCAGATCTCTAAAGCTTATGAAGGTTTGTTTAAAGTCAAATGAGAGGGAAGAAAGTCTTCCGTACGATATTGCTTAGGAATATCGAGTCCCTAGGCTAATAGTATCAGGAGTAGATTAGATAGGAGTGTTGAACTACATGTAAACGTGTTCCAGGAGGATGACGTAGATAATACGCGAGTAAATGAATCTGAGGTCATGTAGGTGAGTAGAGCGGGTGTGTCCCACCCAGGCCACTATAGTACCAGCTGCACTATACAGTTGTTCAGTCTGCATTTACATAACACCCACTTAAAGTACAAGATGTTGGTAGTGCATGGCAGCCTTTATTACAATTTGTCTACGTCATCCTACCTGAATGCAATTACTACGTTTGTGCTGTAGTTCAACACTCCTATCTGATGCTAGGCTTCACCGACTTCATACCTTGTCTCTACGCTTCTGACTGCATGGTAGTGACATATCCGGCGAATTATGCTAGAAAATGCTCTGTAAACTTCGCACATGCACGTACAGTGTATACCAGGCCTTTTCTCTTCCTCCTCAAAGGGACTGGGTATGAGGCTATATTTACCCTCACCCTTCGAGGCTTCGGAGGAAGTACACGCTGTTTGCACATACATGTACACCAATCTTTCACTAAAAATGCTCATAATGGTTTCCGTACGCTAATCTTTGCCACGTGCTGACAAGTGAAACTGTCCATCATGTCTAAAGAGTACTTCCTGACCTTTGCGATTGCACTTGCACTAAAGGTGCCCCCCACTGCCTAGCCATTTCTGCAAGCGCGAGGAATTAGGGTCATTTCTTGCTATCTGTAAGCATACTCGTTTTCAAGTGCACTCAGGGATTGAGCTGATTTATACAGTAGTGGATATAGATGGACTAATAAAACTCAGTCTGGCTTGAATAAGGAAGTGTCTGTGCAAGTGACCTTGGCACCCAGGTGCTCATTAATTTATTACATCAGTGGTGAGTGCCCTCGTACTGCCAGTTATAGCCAGCACCAAAGCAAAATCTGTACACTGAAGAGAGATTCATCGAAGGTAGTTACACGCATAGTAAACAGTAGCCCTCTCAAGGAGAGTGGTCAAAGTACAGCATTTAACAATGGCTATAGATTTTTTTAAAATATTGGCTGTTTCTATCTTATGCAGAAGCAGTAAGGCTTGACAGGCTAAAGCAGTTTGCACGGAATGACAGCCGTGAACAACAAGACACTTTCACCTCTGACCTGCATTCAACCAGTGTTGAGGAAGCGCATAGAGATGGTGCCTCCTGTATCAGCCGACTCACCACATCCAATGTCAGTTCTATGAATGGATCTACTGATACAGGAGAAAGGAATGGACGCTCCCTTGCCAAGTTTCGAGTTCCTTCTAGTCAAGCTGACGTATCAAAAACCGAAAGTGTTGAGCCACATTTAGTGTCATCTTCCTCTGGAAGGGGCAGTGTGTCCCAGTGTGGCAGCAGCAGTGGAGGATACACTCCAATGGAGCAGCAGTACCTCTCCATCAAAGCTAATTATCCCGATGCCGTGCTCTTTATAGAGTGTGGCTATAAGTATCGGTTCTTTGGGGAGGATGCTCAGATTGCCTCTAGGGTGCTCAATATTGGATGCAACCTTGATCACAACTTCTACACTGGCAGCATCCCTGTGCATAGGCTCAACATTCATATCCGTAGGTCAGTCCTGTATAGGCATTTGCACGTACTGTATTGGTACTGATCTGTGTTAATGGGCAATTATTGTGAAAACTAGTGATAATTTGGCTCCCTGTAATCATACCATCCTTTTTCTGGCTCTTAATAAATAATTTCAAAAATTATAAATTAAGTACAAAATTGTAATAGCATGAAAATTAACATTCTTGAACATGCATGTGCATAAAAACCACTATTTTTAGTTAGGCAGTAATCAACGTTATGGTACATGTGTACATACACACTTTTAATACGTTGTGTTACTTTTGCAGAATGGTTGCAGCTGGCTATAAAGTGGGTGTGGTGAAACAGATGGAGACTGCAGCCCTGAAGGCGGCCAGTGACAAGAGGTCTGGTCCATTCACCAGGGAGCTCACTGCACTCTACACTAGGACCACTCTCATTGGTGAGCTGTTGGGTTGTTGATTGACATGTCTTGTGAAGGACTTTGTGTACAGGAAAGTGGGTACTGTATACACATGTACATGTTGTAGCTTCCTTGTGTTGTGCACTGAGGTGATGCTGTGGTGGCTGGTCCTTATTCATCCGAGCCAGCTTATCTTGCTGTGGCCGGGCTTCAGACGGAAATATTTCGCTGTGTTTTCAAAGTCGAAGTACATGTATTGCCTGTGTTATGCTGTGTAGGTCTATCAGTGCACGTTCTGTAGGGATAGAGATGACCATGCAGTAGTGTGACGGTGTTTCTGGGTGCAACCCAAATCAAGTTAAACGTAATGTCGTGCATGCCAATTGATAGGGTGGGCCGGGGGAGTTCAATTAAACAGTGTTGCTATTATGTGTACCTGCATTCAGACTAATTTATATAATTAGGTCCTGATGTTGAGAGCCCCTTGTCCTCTGAGTCCCATGTCGGTGGTTCTGAAGGTCTGTTACATGTAGCTGAACCAGAAGACAGGGAGCTCTATCTGATGTGCCTGTGTGAGCAGCAGGTGAAATCAGTCAGTGGAAACAAGAGGAAGAAAGGAAAGGAAAGGTTCATTGGATTCTTGGTCAGTTGTACATGTACAGCATTGTTTTACCCCTAGCCCCATTTGCTGCCCTTTTGTGTTCTGTGTGAGAAAGGAAGCACTGCTTTCAAAAGTTGTACCTGGTGTATCACTACTACTATGCATAAAGGTGTTCATTTGAATTTAGGCTGTTCAGCCTTCTGCTGGAAACATGATATACGATGAATTTCAAGATAACACGGAGTCATTCTCTGAGCTTGAGACGAGGTTGTTTCATCTACAGCCAGCTGAGGTGCTCTATCCAAAGGGAGCATCCAAGCCCCTTATCACCATGCTCAGTCAGTGGAGGAAATACAGGTCCGTCTGAAGTATTACACATGCTCAGGTACACTAAGGCATGGGAGTACAATTTCGCGTATAGCGGCCGTTTCCGATCATGAATATCATTTGCATGTAATTTGCATATCATTAACGAGCGTGCACGTGCTCGCTCTCCATATGTTTTGTATTGAGCGGTGAGGCAGCTAGCAGCCAAGAAGCTACTGATCGATTTGCGGAGCAGAAGACGATAGTTTATGGCTGTAAAAAGCGACTCATCTGAACGTTAGATACCTCTGCTTCATAGATTCATCTGGGAGAAGTGGATCTGGTTGCTTGTAGGTGAGCTGCAACAAGAAATACATGAACTAGCAGTGGATTTTGGTGCTTATTGAGTACACAAGTCGACACCTCGCTCAAAAACGAGCCTTTATCCATCCTCCTAGATAGTTTGAGATACTCTAGCATCTATTTAACTACCATACGAAGTTAGGAGAGAAACTAAGGTCATCTTCTGCTCCGCAATTCGCGATTTTTGTTTGTAAATATCGTGTGCCGTTTTTGGTTGCCACGCCCACAGGACTGGTTACTATGGCAACAAATTTGGTCCTAAATTAGATTAAAGTACCAACAATTAAAATACCAAGTCTTATGTACATGTCTCAAAGATTTTTCCAGATACAGTGAGTTTTGTATCACTATATTTTTGACACAAAATTGCATGTCCCATGCCTTAATGCACCTGAGTGTACATGCACTTGTACATGTAGTATAATAGTATTTATCGTATATTGAACTTTGACCCGTAATACAAACATATGGGAAACGCGTGGGTGGAAACACGTATGATAATTTCCCATATCAGTCGTGTTCGTCATGTGCAAAATCCGTATCAATCGTGTTCGTCACATGATCGCCATATTGACAGTGTTGAAACGTTGAACAATGGTTGAACGTTGAGCGCCAGAGAAGAAAGTGAGTTGCTGCTATCAGTCATTTTTGTTGCCCTAGTTAGATAAATGAGCCATGGTGCCGCTGCCCTTACCTTACTTAGCTATACGCCTTAGTCTTCGGTGCCTGAAATGACGGCGGTCATCGCCAAAACTTAAACGAAGCCGCCGAGTCCCTTCTTAGCTTTACCGCTCGAACTACTAAAGCTCCAGTACAGAATAGGCTTCTTAAATATACGATAAATACCTTATTGCCATAGTAGAACGACGATACCTCGGAAATACCACTCGTTCATTGCCTTTTGCATTGTTACTCGTGCTTCGCACTCGTAACAATACGCGGCAATGAACTCGTGATATTTCCCGGTATCGTCGTTCTACTATGGCAATAAGTATATAGTATAGAGGTATAGTTTGGAAGAGGAGAGAGCCTATAATTGAGAAGATCCCGGATACAAATCCTAGCTTTGTCCTAAGATTTTATCTTTCCTTCGCTTCTCTATTGTCATGTTGTACATGTGTACTTGAATTTCATTTTGCAGTGGTATTGGTGGTTTGCGGTATGAGGAGCTGCCAGGAGAGTGGTTTGACTACAACAAAGCCTTCCCAACAGTCACCGACTTTTATGGCTCCTCATCATCCAGGCCCAGCCCTGGACCCACTACCTCAGAGGATACTGATGAAGATGCCTCCTCACCTTCTAGCATGGACACAACCAAAATGGCTGAAGGTACATGTGCATTATGAGGAAAGGAAGGGAAGGGAAGGGAGGTTAATTTAGAGTACTAGCTATAGAGCATGAATAATCTACCTTTTCCAATTCTGCTTCTTCTCATGTATCTACATGTACATGTACATGATTGTTGCAAGATTCATAGAGTGTGCATATCCTATTTTACTGTATGCTTTTGTAGCTCTTCAGGTTGCTATTAATCTTCCCTCTACTTCCCTGTGCTGCCTTGGAGCTCTCATTCATCATTTGAAGCCTTTTCGACTACAAAAGGTTCTCACCATAACAAGGTTTGATGTCAGTCTTTTAGATACCATTCCACACAGCCATGCGTATTTATTCTTAGAAGAGAATACTTTGAAAAGGCAAAAGCAACATGCCCTTCATTTGGTTTTATTTTAGCTGTGGTGCCTAAGATATCCCCCCCCCCCTCCCAAATGATGCAGATGCACAAGCCATGCTGGCTTTGTTATAATACACTCAGTATCATTAGCAAAACTTGGGATGAGCCATAATAGGCGTTTAACTATCACTTTAAATTGTTTCTCTCAGCAATTTGCAGCCATTCTCCACTGGTAGTCATTGTATGAGGCTCAACAGCAGAACTCTGGAGAATCTAGAAATCTTTAAAAACCAAGTAAATTGTTAATTTTACAAGTATTATATTTTTATATCTGAGAGAATTACAGTTTATAGGTATACAAGTCGATAGTTACAGTGATGTTAGCTGCTGTCCTGTTTTGCTACTACCATAATACCCTACCAAAATAAGTAACCCCCTGTTTTGGCAGTGGGCATGGCCCAGACAATTTTCGAATAATTATGTGATGTTCACCTCGATTGTATATGTGTACTTGTAAATGTAAGAGCTGAAAGAAAGAGTTAATACAATAAAGAAGACAACCATACCGTGCGAGAATACATGTACATGTATCAAAATCTTTATCGATCTTCAAGGCATACCTTTTGCTGACAGTGCAATTTTGCAACAGGGATAGGTGTTTGTAAATGAGGTAAAAACGCTGATGTAAGAATTTGGAGGTCGAAGAGGGAGAGGCTTGTTTTCGGGAGAATGCAGTAATGTTTTGTGTATTAGCGTTACATGAATCTCTATTTTCAGACTACCAAGACTGACAGAGGGACTCTATTTGGAGTTCTCAACCATGCTTGCACACCATTTGGAAGAAGAATGCTTATCAAGTGGATCACCTACCCTCTCAGAAACCTCAGGTAAAATTTAGATGTTAGCTTGAAGACCACTTGGGCATTTTTAAAACTTGCTGCCATGATCATTAGTATTTATTTTGGTCATACATAGCGATCATGATAATAAACTCTTATTGTCCGTTTTGAGCGCAATACCAGGAAATATCACGAGTTCATTGCCGGTATTGTTTACGAGTGCGTAGCACGAGTAAAACAATGCCACAGGCAATGAACGAGTGATGTTTTCATGGTATTGCGCTCAAAACGGACAATAAGAAATTTATCGTATAGACCTGCAATATTATTGGCCGATGAAACTAGCTACCTAGCAACAAAATCGTTCTTAGCTAAACAATATTTGAGTGAGGAGCTATATCGGACAGTCGTTCTCTCCGCTAGAATCCATGGCAGGACCTCGAGACACCGCGTTCGACCTTGGCATAAAATCGTTACTGTGTGATGAAAACGAAGATGATGAGAACTTTTGGGCCTATTTTTCCGAGTTTGTCGATGCTGAACAACCACCGTTGACGCTCCCTATACCACCAACGCTCACACTCAAGGGAACTGCGCATGCTGTATCAACTGCTCCGCCTACTACCCAGCCCATTTCTCTATCAGACCCTACTGGTACCAACACCTTTGACAACCATTACCAATTACATGTTCTCTCTGATATACAAAACACTATGGATAAGAAACCACTGAATGATGAAGACATAGAAAAATTTGTTGACCAACAGAAGAACGCAAACACTAAGCAAAAGACTGAGAGTGACTTGAGGAAATGGTATCAGTGGAGCGAGGAGCGTGGAGAAACGAGGGAGTTGAAGGACATTCCACCAGCAGAGCTAGATAGGTTTCCGAGCCATTTCTTCGTAACTGTTCGAAAGAATGATGGTTCTCTTTATGAACCAGATACCCTTTCATCATTTCAGCGAAGCATTGATCGACATCTGACACAGCAGAGAAAGCCCTTCAGCATCATCCGAGATCAGCAGTTTGCGTCATCACAGGAGGCATTCAAGGCATCTAGGAAACACTTAAAAAAGGAGGGGAAAGGCAACAAACCAAATGCAGCTGATGCTCTTGAACCTGCTGATATCGAGCGGTTGTGGGAATCTGGTGCATTGGGTGACACTGACCCTCAAACACTTCAGTACACACTGTGGTGGTTGATAGCGACACACATGGGAACACGAGGACGCGACGAACACCACAAGCTCAGATTTGGAAACTTTACAGTGAAGAGCACGACTGACGGACACGAGTACGTGGAGTTTTCAGCTGAACGAGGCACTAAGATGAGAAGTGGGGAGACTGAGAAAAGCACCAATGCCAATGCCAGATCATTCAAGCCGAAAATGTGGGCTACACCAGATACACCAACTCGGTGCCCTATTCGGTTGTACAGAGCATTTATTGAAAGGCGTCCACCTGAGATGTGTGCAGCAGATTCACCTTTCTACCTAGCAGTCAACCATCACCGCAAGCCAACATCCTTCTGGTATAAAAAGCAACCTCTTGGTGTTACTTTGCTGAATCGAATCATGAAGGAGCTGGCTGATAAGGGTGGGATTCAAGGTAAAAAGACGAATCATTTAGCGAGGAAGACAATGATTCAAACTCTCTGTTCAGTAAATGTCCCTGATTCCACAACTATGCAGCTATCTGGACACAAGAGCATCACCAGCCTCAATCACTACAACCATCACTGGATCAGCAGAGGTCAATGTCTAATCTCCTCAGCGCTCTCCAGGCTGATCCTAGTCCCAGTTGTTCACTGTCTGTAAGCAAACAAGAGACAAATTTACATTCAAATCAACTCTGCAGCACTCCAGGTCTCTTGAGTAACGCTACATTCAATGGATGCACAGTTAACATACACGTAAACACACCATCATCGCAGCTATTCACGAATGATACTAACCAGGCTCCAACTAGCACACCCAAACGACCCAGGCTTGACATGTAAAACTATCACATAGCTCATAGGCCTACAGTATGCCATCGTTCTTTTATTTTTATGGTATTTCATACTACTAGGTCTGTATCTTACTTGTTCACTGCTCTGTTTGGTATCTTCTATTTTCTGTACACATGGTATACCTACAACTCTGGTATACCTATATGCATGCACGAGGCAATACGAGGGGTGTGGCCATCATGTGACTAACACGACAGATATGGATTGCTCACGTGATGAACACGACTGATATGGATTTCGCACGTGACAAACACGACTGATACGGGAAAATATCAAGCGCGTTGGTCTTCACGCATGCCCATATGTTTGTATTAAAGGTCAAAGTTCAATATACGATAATTACATGTATCTGTAATCCCATACTGAAAGTTTTGTAGTGTGACTGTCTGTCTTATCACAAGTGTACATACATAATAATTATGTACTTGTACATGTATGCTGCATGCTGTACCTGGGAGTTTCATGGGTTGTATATACATGTATAGGATACACTTTTAGCATTTCTTCGCAGAATATTCTCCATGCATGTGTTTTGGGTACTGAAACATTTCTTTGGTTCATATTGATGTACAAGTTCAAACAAACCATAATAGGCACAATACAATAATTTTGCATATAAATGTATGTGTATATTTTTTGTAGGCAGCTGAAGCAGAGACAGGAGGCTGTGTCTGAGCTAACCACTAATGGTAGTCCATCTGTTTCCCTGCTGAGGGAATGCATTCTCCGTCTCCCTGACCTGGAGAGGATGCTCTGCAGTGCCTACCACAAGAAGGTATATAGTACAGTCATCCTTAAGTGCACGTACTGGTTTCTTGGACATTAGTGGATGTATAGTGTTTTGTTCATGTACGTATCTCACACTTGTCTAAATTGTGCAGTGCTCTCCATCACAATTTTATACCTTGGTGAAAAATCTCAGTCATATTCACGACGATCTAGAGGCATTCTCAGAGATGGCCAGCACTGATATCTCATCTGAACTTCTGTCACATACCATAAAAGAGGTACATGTACAGTGAGTGAGGGCATGCAGGGACCAAGGACTAGGGAAGCGGAAAATCATAGCCACCACAGTGCATGATATCTTTAAGTTGAAAGTCCTCTGAAGTGCTTGGAACTGTAATTGTCCTGGAGACCCCCACAGTGTACCCTTGTTCTCAAGTGCTCATGTATACATGCTATAGACTATAGACACAAAGAGAGGTACAAGAATAACATTATTATTGTGGATGTGTGCAGGTGCCATTACTGCTGGGATGCATACGGGACTTCTTGAGTTCACTAAAGGAGCAGGCAGCCAGGTCAGCAATATTCTATATTATTATTATGGAATCGTTATATTCCTGGGATTAGTATTGCCAATATGCGTCCTGCCCACATCTGGTATGGGCATGACAAGCATGTGACTTGATCACTGTCGAAATGGGCCATGTATGTAGCGTTCAGTGCTTTGAATAGGAGTGTAACCTGACTAGTAGAAGGCCTGATCTGCTTATACCGTATACTTTCTAATATAGGCGCCCCCAAAAATAATTACAGATCGTGCAGGCGCCTCCAATTAGAACCGAAAAATTCACGAGCAGGTCAAAGGGCGCCTAAATTAGGGAGGCGCCTAAGAGCTGCAATTAGAACGGTTCTGGAAGTTTTGCCAGAGCACAAGCGCTATCACTAATCGGTCCTATTTAGTGGCAGTGAATATGATAGTGGCAAGAATAACAAAAATATGGTTCTAGTTTCAGTTCTTTTTGGAAATTTCACTCTGATCCTGAATCATTCTCGAGTTGTTGGTACCATAGCCATCAGAACGATTGTCTCTAACTCCAGAAAGACATCAAAGCAGTCGGTAAGTGCCCATATAAATGTAGGAGACAGCTTAGTTTGACATCTAAACTGCTAGCTCGATAGATCAATCGACGGTACCGAGGTATTGCCATATTGCACGTGGCAATACGTTCCAATTAAATAGGCGCCGCCTAAAAATAATTGATGTCCGGAAAGGCGCCTTAAATTAGAACCGAAAAAATTGCGCAGGTCTCAAAGGGCGCCTAAATTAGGGTGGCGCCTATATTAGAACATATACGGTACATCAAGCCAGAAGCCCAATGCTCTTGTAGTGTTTATGTAGCAACAGCTTGAAAAGTGCCAAAAATTTGCATTTTACGTGAAATTGTCCCTTTTCTCAAATCTGCTCACAATGTATACGTTCTATAGAGATGGTGATTATGAAAATATTTTCACTGATTTGAACCGATTTCCTGAAATACTTAAGGAAAAATTGGTAGGCTGTTGGAGAGTAGCACAAGATGCATATAGTGACTGTACACTATTATGCAGGCGATTGCTGAGGTGAAACAAAAATTGGTAGACTACAGAAAGCAAATTCGGAAGATCTTATGCAATTACTCCCTCGATTACGTCACCGTATCTGGAACACAAGTAAATTGATATTATAATATTATCTGCTGTCCCCCTTTTCGTCTATAGACACATGCCCCAGATTGGGGGGAAGGGGGGCAGAATTTCACAATGTGCCTCATTTAAGCCTCATCTCTAGCAGGTAGCCTTACTTACATGTACAAGCTTTTCTTTGCTTCGTCTAGTCAGGGGAATATGATATTTAGGTCATAATAATATTACTATGGACAACTAATATAGTATCTTGTGGAGGTCAAGAACAAGAACATGGCCAGAGTACCGTCTGACTGGATCAGGGTGAGCAGGTTAGTCACGTTTATGTACCAAGCGTTATGTATACTCGTGTGAAGTATTGTGCATGTACATTGTATATGATGATCTTGCATAAATAATGTAAATCTAAGGAAGTTCCGGGATCATTCATGCATTTTACAAGGCATCGGATTGATTCATTCTATGAAAGACCATGATGACTGGATTTATGAGGTGCATGTTTATATTTTTCCCCACAGCACAAAGCAGGTATCTCGGTTCCACCCTCCTTATGTGCTGGAGGCCATCAAACTGCTAGCTCAGCATACTGACCAGCTCAAGATCAATGCACAATTAGCATGGGATGAATTTTTGACGTACGTATGTGATGATTGTGATTGACAATTTGCAACCTTAGTAATTGCAGATGTGTACTTCATTTTGTTATGATGTTACTGCAGTGATTTCAGTGTGCACTATGGGAGTTGTAAGAAGGCTGTGGAGCACCTAGCAACCGTTGATTGTCTGTTCTCTTTGGCCAAGGTAGCCAAGATGCCAGGATATGTGTGGTTAGTACGTTTATGTACATCCTTAAACAGCAGTACTGCATATGTAGATATCGTATACATTAAGAGGAAGGAGACAGGATATCTAGTTTCTGTAATGATTTGCCCCTGGGTTGCTCCTCAAATTTTCTTGATACAGAACAAGTGCTGGATGTGTGAAAAACTATATATTTGTTATTAAATTTGTTAGTTTGTGATATTGCATGGCAACCAACTAATGCACATGCTCAAATGCTACCTGTGTGGAAAGGTCAACGGTCATTACATATAATTCTGTGGATTTCCGCAGTTAACTATGGTCACCACACATATTACAAGCATTATGCAGGAGGTGCCTGTAGACCTCTAGTTTCCTACGCTACCTTTTGGTGGGAGCCAGGCTGGCGATGGCCAGGTCACGTGTGTGAGCCGCATGCGAAGTTGGATGCCTAAACATGGTGTCATGTGCAAGGCACGTGCATGGTTCCTGGTGTGAGTAAAACACGTAATCCCGGGTTTTCCCCTTTCTTGTTTTGGTGGGAAGTGTAAATGAGGGTCCCCCGTTTGGGGGACCGAGTGCCAACCCCAAGGGGGTGCCTGCATCCCCAGATGCAGGCACCCACTTCCCCTAAAACTTAGGTGTAAGGGTAAGGGTTACCTTGACTGGCAGGTACATTGGTAACTTATCCGAGGGTGTCCTCTCAAGACTGATCTGTATAGATGTACTTATGATGTATACGCCACGGTCTGCAATGAACCTTATAGAGAGAAAATGTATGTAGCTATACATATACATAAGATTATAACAAATCAGCATGAATTAGTAGCAGTAGCTAAGGTAGTTGATAAAGCTGCTAAACGTTGTTTGGGTGTACGAATGTACTGGAGGAATGCTGCGCTGTGCCAGCGGCCCAGCATCTGAATTGCGGAATCCCCAATACCAACTGCTGCTGCCGAGGTAGCTGCTCCGATCCGGAAGCTATGGCCGGCAAAGTGATGTTGTGGTAAGCCAATGGTACATACGATATCTCGTATCTGAGTTACGAAACGCGGTTTGGTCATTACTTTGCGAGCTGAGTCCAGGAAGAAGGCACCCAGCTGGTCCCCTCGGTGTTCGAAATACCTGGCTATTGCAGCCACCAGACAGAGAGGGATGCCCGTCTTTCCAACTACCACATTAGTTCCAGAGCCGAATTGATCACATTTTGAAACTTTGATGTGGAATTGTATCATCTGCAGGTCAGTATGGCTGTCGACAGATACATCTCCCCATGATAGGCTCGTGACTGGGTTGTATGAGGATAAGGAGGCTGGTAATAATCCCCCAAGGCGAAAAAACCCAAAGAAAGCAGAAGCTGCAACTGCCCATATAACATGCTTTTCAGGGTTGGCGGAAGCCATCAGTGCAGTTCAGATTTGTTCCAGTATGTGAGCTGTGATTGGTAGCCAATTGCGGGGAGATGATCCCTTCAGTATTCTAGCACGACTGATCCCCACTTGAACCCGTTTGAGAATTGGTAAAGAGGACTGTTCTCTGAGATCAAGGAGGCCGAGGGAGATTTGCATATTACGTAGAGTGGATAAATAAGATTTTATTTGTTACAAGTAGAATCTAAGTATACATATAGTGCTACACAGCAAGAGAGTAGATTTTTTTATAAACTTGCATGCAAAGTTCTTTCCACCTATCTAATACAGAATCATCACTTTTAACCTTCGTATTGATGCAGTTTTCGAGATACAGACATCGCCGTTTTTGACGTATTGATGACGTCGACAATCATCCATGACGTTAACGCGTGCACGAGCGCGAGCGTGCCGCGCTAGCGCGTGTTTTGGTTAATGAAATTCATGACAACTATTCAAAACGCCCGCACACGCGCTAAAATTAAACAGCTATTCTAGCTAGCGCAACCGTATGATGGAGTGTTTATCGTCTTCGAGCTCAACCGGTTCTTCTCAGAACCAACCGTCCGTTCCTTCTCTGGGCCAAGAGCCAACCCCCAAGGAAGTCGAGGAAGCGAGGTATCGCTGCTCTCCTTGCTGATGTGACCAACCAACCTGAAAGTTCTGGCAGGAGACTGCAAAAGCCATTGCAAAGGTATCAGCCATGGTACAAGATCTCGAACCTCGGGGAGATGCTGTGAAGGGTGGAAAAGCAAGATCAAAAGCCCTAAGAGGACAGGCAAGTCATCCAGATGATACTGTGACTTGTACGCTATACAATATGTACACAAAAGATAGAGAATTATTTGATAAAGGGCAAGACTATATTAGCAATTTTGTATCCAAAAATGTGTCTTGGGAGGTCCAGAAAGCCCTTGCTATTCAAATAATGACGTCTGCAATGACTAAAGGGATTCTTGATGCTGCAAAGTTTGCCGCTGCCACTACTGGTTTTTCACAAGAAGTTGTGCGAAGATGGGCTTATTCGTACTTCACTGCATTAGCTCAGTATCCTGGCTCACTCGATGATCTGGATATTGAATTCATCCAAACAGAGCTGTCATCTGAACGGGGGAAAGCTTGTGGTAATCTTGACGCTATACTCCACGATGAAGAGTTTCAGCTGTCTGCTCGAAAGTACATACGTTCAAATACATACAGGAAGGGTGCACCAAATCTCACAACCGAAATGTTCTGTAAATGGGTTAGCGATAATTTTAGTGTAAATGTAAGTAATGAAACAGCTCGTAGATGGCTCCACTACCTTGGATTTAATATGAGTGATCATCACAAAGGTGTATTTTTCGATGGTCATGATCGAGAAGACGTAGTAGAATATCGCAACACCTTATTGAAACAATTAGAGAAATTTGATGAGACAACCATCACCCCTAGCACTCCTTGTCCAAGTTTGGCTGATGGAGAGAAAAAGTACATCCGCGTCTATCATAATGAATCTACGTTTTTTGCGAATGCGGACCAAACACGGTTTTGGAGCGATGGTCAATCTCAAGTGTTGAGACAAAAGTCACTTGGAGCGAGCATCATGGTGTCTGACTTCATTGTGGAAGGGTACGGATACCTATGCCATAACAAGGAAGTAGCACGTCTTTACTTAGAAACACAAAAGGATGGTTATTTCAATAGTGATATGTTTCTTCAGCAAGTTACTACTGCAGTGCATGTATTTGAGTGTAAATTTCCCGGTGTTACTGGCATTTTTCTATTCGATAATGCACCAAGCCACCGAAAGTATCCGCCAGATGGTCTGAATCCTGCGTACATGAATGTCTATCCTGGAGGAAAGCAAGCAATAATGAGGGACACAGTTTGGGATGGGAAAACACAAAAAATGGTCTTACCAGATGGCACAGCCAAGGGAATGAAGTTGGTGTTACAAGAGCGAGGTGTTGATGTGAAGGGTTTAAATGCAGAGAAAATGCGTGAGAAATTGAGCGAATTTGAAGATTTTTCCTGCCAAATGACATTACTTGAAGAACTAGTACGTAGTCACATGTTTGTTTATATCTACCAAAGTACCACTGCGAACTTAATCCCATAGAAAGAAACTGGTGCCACGCAAAGAAAGTTTCTCGACAGTACGTAAATGGTAGCATAGTTCGTTTGCGAGAGGTAGTACCAACGTCATTAGCGGCAGTGTCGGTGGACATGATGAACAAATTCTTCAGAACCTGTCGTGACTATGAAATGGCATATAGAAGTGGCTGCAATGGAAAAGATGTAGAAATAAGAGTAAAACAGTACAAATCACATAGAAGAGTTTTTAGCAGTAACAGTTAGATAGATAGGTATATATCCCTCATGCAAGACACATGTACTGTGCAAGTTCAGCAATCATCAAAGCCATAGAGGACAACTTTACACTAACACTTCAGAGGGCATGTGTATAGTGACATACAACTGTGTGGCCTAATTATTGTTGAACTGTATTACTTATTCATGGTCTATTATTGGAATTTTAATATAATTATGCTCTATATTACAAAATCAGTGTACATGTACATGTCTGTATTTCATGTACATGTAACTTGTATGCCTTACAGTGTACACATACACATGCCATCTTACACACACATTCATGGATATAAGGGTGTTACATATATTATGTATAGGACAAGATGGAACCCTTTGTATTTGGGGTGGCTTTGAAAAAAGCCGGTAGGATGGTGTGTCGCGGCTTAAGGAGATGTTGAAGGGAAGATCATGTCCCAGAAATCGTCCATTGTGAGGTTCTCAGTCTTTGTCGTTGGTTTCTTAGGCCTAGGTGGTGGTGATGGTGCAAAAATCATGTCCCAAAAGTCGTCCATCGTCACATCGTTGGTGTCCTTTGTCTCTGTCTTGGTGGTGGTGTTGCTACATGTAGCAGCAGTGGTGGCAGCAGTCTTCGTTGATGTCCTCACGTCATCGTCCTCGCGTAGTGGTTGTCCATGTCTGTCGAATGGTCCAAACTGTAGGCAGGAGTATACATATGCGTGTGCATTAATATACACACTTGATTTTCCAAGTACATGTACTTACAGTCAGTCCATGTACGTCGTTGTTCCTTCCCTTCAACACCTCCTGTAACTTTGGCAGCATGTGCAGTGGTCCACTCATAAACACCTCCATATCCACTACACGATGCCGCCAGTTACGATCACCTGGGACCCGAGAGTACACCTCAGACACAACGTAGCTATAGTGTGTGTGTAACAGTATAAAAATTTTATTAAGTAAGTGCAGCTGTTAATCCATCTGTTTATACATCACAATCATGCACAATTAACTGCTATAAGTACCTTGTGACCCGGAGAGTTGATACAACCAGCAAAGGACTCAACCATCTCGCTGCCTCCTTTGCAACATGGCCAAGCATACGCGGTCGAGCTCCAGCGCCTCTCTCACCGGGTATCCCAGGGACCCAAGCCGCGACACACAGGGGATCGTGGGGGTTGGTTGGCTCCTGGACTAAGTCCAGCTTAGTACCCCACGCTGCCCCAGCACTACGGAGATCGTAGAACTTCACCCCCCTACACTGACAGTGGAAACTCACTGGCAGCTCCATCTCGATCTCGTTCTCGATCTCGACCAGTGCAGGTTCTTATTGCGCAATACGTATAAATCGCGAACGCGACAACCGGCCGGTTGATGGAGGTGTGTCCGGGTTGTACGTATATCTACGCAATGGATTAGCACGTGCACTTAGCCGACGTCATCAGCTCCACCTCTTAACTCGATCGAGACGACCGGCGGGTGAATTTGTTTCCGGATTATAGAAACTGTGCAGGATATTCACAGTGTCCATCATGAATATGATTTGTTAACTGGTAAAGTATCATAGGGTGCAATTTGCTGTCTTAACTCGGAACTTCATGCAAGAAATGTGCCTAACATAAATATAGCAATTTTTACTACATTTTGGTTAATATCTCCATAGTTATAAATAGTTAAGACTTCAGACTTGGTATAGAAGAAGAGTCCATTGGTGCCTTCTTGAAACATAAGTGATGATTCTTAACTAGAATGCAAACTCGAGAATTGTGCCTAACATAAAAATCAGCAATTTTCATGCATTTATGCATACTGAGACCACATCAAAGGTTATTACAGCCCATAATTTCAGGCCCACATAGTCCCACCCTTAATATAACTGAATATCAAATTCTAATTCTGGACATGCAAGTTTAGCTGGTATACGCTGCAGAAAGTACACCATACTCAAAATATACTCTCTTGCTGTGTAGCACTGTACTATATACTCGGTTTGCTCACCACAGGTTGTTTCCCCGCTTTTCTGAAGACTACTTTATGTTTTCGTTCGTCAACGGCCACAGCTTTTACTATACCTATCAGCTCCGATGGTGAGGTGCACACAGCAAGTTCATTGGCACGACAGTTGATGGTTACCTTCCCCTTCGATTTACCCCTTCGTCTCTCTTTGGGGTTCTCCACTCTCTGGTGCCCTGTCTTGCGGCAGTATTCCTCGTACGAGCAGTTTGCGAACACCTGGCTCACATTGACACAAATTTTTATCAATTTTATTAATTTTGATGACAAACAAAATAGTACGGCATATTCTGTTATGTACAGTAATATTTATCTACTGTAACCCACTGTACATTTTCAAAATTTGGGGAGGATCGTCCAGGGGTTGGGACAAATTTTTGGGTATCAAACATTGTGCCATTCTCTTTTGGTGATGCTTGCATTTTGATTTCTCTTATCTTAAAAAAAGTAATAGCCGCTTCTGCCCAAATGTTTGGACAAGAACATACTATGAAACCCCCAAAAATTTAAATTTTGAATGCTCTAGCTAATATAAAATTTAAACCAAAGAACGGTAACGTACTGCCTTTAGCAAAATTCACACTAAAAGTAGAGAGCTATATCTACAACTGAAGAATCATTTATTGACTAGGAAGCAAGCTTTGGCACCGAAAATTTCACCCTGGCGCCGTTGTAGGTTGTTCTGGCACCAACTGCGGTCCCATAGCGCCAAATCAACACCCCTGCACTGGTCCACTCTGGTCCACTCTGGTCCACTGGTGCAGTGGGTCCCTCATGTTAAATCAACTAGTGCTGATGAAAATTATCTGTGCGGGGCGAGCCTTCGCGAAAATCAAGACTTCTTTGAAAGCACGGTCAGTCAGTTGCACATTATTCAGTTGTGTTTGACAGTTGCCAAGGATGACAGGAGCATTCTTGGTATGAAATTCCATAAGCTTGGCGTGCTGATTTTTGTCAAAGCCAGCAACTCGAGTAAGTTTTATTCCATCAGTCAATTCTCCATCAAAGAATGTTGATCAACATTTTGCGGCTGCCTTCTTGCACGGGTTACTACCTACAGTCTATATAAGATGTTTTTGACAGTAAAAAAATTAGGAATGTATCCAGTTCTACTTGCAATTTGTTTCTTTATTGGTCGGTCATCACCAGGCTTATTCCCATTGTCTTCAGCAGGATTTGCTCTTTTCTTGTATGCTTTACGTGTATCCTAGAAAATATTTAGAGTCTGATTGTATACAACCGCCACAAGGGATGTGTATCCCTGTAACCATGTGAAGATGTTAGTGGCAGGGGGCTTCCTCTGGCAATCGGCACTATTACAGCAGCTATGCTGCTTGGGATTCTCCCTGTCTTCCACAGATCCCAGTCACTCTACCGGGAGCAGCTCTCTTGTCTTGATGAATTCTTGTCCTTTTTTCATAATCCTCTGTGGCAGCACTAGAGGGAACACTCCATCCCCAAGAAACAGCTCGGTCGGCACATATACCATATCTGGGACTCAACTTGTTGAAGACTAGTTATTGTAATGGTGGAAATATGGAATCATGAAAGGACAATCAAATATGCAATGAACAATCTGTATCAAAAGTGTTCTGTCATTCCAATTTACAATGAGAAGATTTATTACTGGTAATTATCTGCATGAACGTTGTTTGTTTACCAACCTTAGCTGATTCAATCATACTTTTTATGAACATATATCTCTTTATCAGTAAACTGTTATGAGTAGTTCTTTGAAAGTTAACTGCATTACAGAGCTGTACTTATTAGAATGGAAATTAATGAGGATAATAGATTCCCGTGTGAAAAGAGTAGTGTACTTACGTAACAGTTCGCGCTATTTTGCGAATTGTTGTACTTCCTTATACGGGCATCTTACGTATACTTACGCGCCCCCAATACCGTACCAATACGCGCATATACGTTTGACTACGCAAGGCTACACTCGTACGTACACGTACGTGTGTACTCTACTATGTATGCATAGCGCGACTATTGTACTGATTGAATTTACTTGACCACGAACAGGATTTGATAGTAAGATTATTCACTTATTGCATACATAATAATAATATTATTAAGACTAAGTATAGTTCCAGTTCAAGACTAAGTGGAGTTCCATCTAAGACTCGCTTTGCTTCTCTCTCACGGACCTACATTTAGAGTTCAAGTTCTGTTGTTGGATCTTCTTCCAAGGGAAATTTATAGTCAATATGTGCTGTATGAGAATTGTGTGTGTGTGTGTGTGTGTGTGTGTGTGTGTGTGTGCACGCAACATGAGGGATGAGTACATCGAGAGGACACGGTGAAGTCTGTACTTATACATGTACCATGTACCTTAATATTCAATATACATATATACCTCGAATAGCTCTGATCTTTGTTGGATCTAGTTGGTTAATGCCATCTTTCCTCGGTTTAGTGACATTCCCTCGTGCCAGCTCTTGTGGAGAAAACATTGCACGCAACAAGTTCACCGCCAACTTCTCCGGTGTTGTTCCATTAATCTCCGCCCTATTGATGGCTTCTTTGGATATATCCTTTACCACTACCCTCCTGTGTGCATTCCTGCTAACCACACGCCATCTGTACAATACATGAGTGAACATAAAATTAATGTATTATCAATGCAGTGATTCATACAGGATTTTTTAACAACTTACCCCGTGCAGGATTATTTAACAACTTACCCCGTGCCGTGATGACGTATGTCGACATCCTATTTGGACATACAAGGTAGGGAGGCAGCTATTACATTTATTTTGTTGTTTTTTCATGGTATTAAACATTGTACAGGACTATCTCTAAGTAGAAAATTATGAGACAGTTTCACTTGGTGGTGGATCATCACTAACTACAATAGACGATAACCTACTATGTCAGATACCATCTCAGTTTCGATATCCTAAGTACCAAGCATTTTACCAAGCTGAAATTGAAGGAGAAATGTTTTATTCGAAAGAATATTCCAGAGCAAAGAAAAGAAACAGCTACACTGTAATGTTTAAATAAGGTTCTACCCATTTCTCACAATTTGGCCAGATCATACGTTTCATCCATGTGCCCAGTTATGGTTCATACTGTTTATTAAGTCGGCTGATACCAGTCTCAACACCTTCACTGACTTTTGATCTCACGGAAGTAGCAGTAGACTATAGTGCCCGGATATTTGAAGTTCGCACTGCCAGTATGATTTTAGCACCACTCTCAGCGCTTGTATGTATGAGTGTGGTAAGACTGTAGGCAAGGTTTGTGTAAACTTTGCATGAGCGTGGTTAGGCTGGTCTATGTAAACTTTGTGCTGCAGTGGTTAGGCAATTACTTAGAAGAACGCAGCCGTACGCGTACACGCGCGTAGCATGTATATGCGCGTATTGCTATACGCGTACACGCGCGTAGCATGTATATGCGCGTATTGCTATAAAATCTACGTATGCCTGCGATAGTATGCGTATTAACGCATAATACTTACGCGTACGCGAAACTTCACTACTCTTCTTACACGGGTTATTATTAATGTTGTTAGTTCTCACTCAGTATCATCAATATGCACTCCATCAGGCTGCAGTGCTTGTGTCATCTTTCCTTTCCAATCATAATAGCATTTCTGCCAGTTTATATTGCACTGAGGGCCTGATTACTGAATCAGTGGTAATGTTGTGATGTTGATTGTTACTTGCGAGTTGTCAATTTGAATTGAAGAATCAATCACAATTTCAAGCTCATCACAACCAGAAGTGCAGCTTTTCTGAATGTGGCAGTTCTTAATGGCGATTGCCATCTTCTCCATGCATGGCTCCACTGCTGTCAGTTACTTTACCATCAAAGTACAGTACCAATCAAAAAAATGTTTCTGTAGTTGTTAATAAGTACCACACTACGATACCATAGGCACTACACAACGGTGGTAGTACAGATCTAGGCGTTAATTGCTGTCAGTGTGCTGAAGTACTGTGAAAGTTGTGCAGTAGTAATTAATCAGTCTGTGGTTATTACTGTGGGTATGCGTCTCCCAATACACCGTCACCAACATGCCGACTGTCAAGGGCGTTGGGGGGGGGGGGGTCAATCACCACGTCTCGGGAAACAAGATGGGTCTTGCCATCGTAGCACGACCTATTATCTTTCCATATCACCCAAAATCATATTATTATTATCGGCTGCCATTGCACAAAACTGTACTTCAGAATCAAGGCTGAAAATGTCATAGACAGCAAACTTCCAACGCTGTTCTTGCAAAATCGAGGCTGAAAATGCCAACGACGGCAGAACTTCCAATGCTGTACTTGGCAGAATAGAGGCTGAAAATGCCAGAGGGCCAGATCCCATCTTAAAAAAGAGTAGCTGCATCAGTTTAGCTTGCCGCAATGCATACACAGATGTATCAATCATGCTACAGTACACGGTGCTACTGGCGGCAAGACAGAGCATTACAGTGTACCGCACGCTCTGTGGTGGTCCACTTTGTAAGCTAAACATGGCAAACTGCGCACAAGGCAGACGCATTGTAAGGTGCTACTGGCAGCAACAAGCAGTAGTACGCCGCGTATTGCGGTGCTTACCCATGACCACAACCTGTGATGAATAGCTAATACTAATAACACTAATAAGATAGTCTTTGACATTTAATTTATGCACCTATCAAAGTGAGGCCCATCCGGGTGCGGATTCGACTGCCATGCAATCAATAACCCTGCATCCTGTGCAAAATAAAAAAAAAATCAAAATGTCATCAAATCCACCTGATCACAACACATACTAAGCACAACTAATACAAACAAATGAGCTTGGTCTGGATCATCATCTCGACATGGACAACATACTATGTCATCTGGTGCAATGCCATAGTTTTACCAACTACATTACGAGCCTGAGTGTTTTACCATGTGTGTACCTGCTTGTGGTAGAGCTTGCAAAGTGCACATACAACAGCTGCATGGAGAAGACTGTTCGTTGGCCTGATCTGATCCAGAGGATAATCGTCGTATGCTACTTCTGGTGGTCATAGACATGATGCTATAGCACTACTAGACAAATCTATGTGAAAAATATTTTTAAAATGCTTGAATCAATCTCATTTTGAAATGTAATTGAAACGTCAGCGAAAACTGCGTAAACAATGTTGTGTGAAATTCCATTGAAAGTTTATTTGAAAAGTCATTGAAATGTATGTGCAAATGATTTGAAATTATGTGAAGTAATATAGATGAAGTGTATAAAAATATATGAATCAGGGATGTGAAAGTGTATGAATCAGAGGTCAAAAGGAATGTGAAGATGTATAAAAATGTATGAATTAGGGGTTAAAAAGAATGTGAATCTGTATGAAATATCATGTATGAATCAGAGGTCAAAATAAGTTGTGTGAAAAGTATGGCTATAAACTAAACTAGCAGCGTGAAAGTACAAGTATATGTATTAGTAAAGAAGTACGTATTATTGTTACATTAGCACAGTCGGTCCGGAGGACCAGATGGTCTCGATGAACGTCTGGTAGGTCTACTAGTTTTCATCCTTTCAGTCTTCCAGATGAATTTGTCATTATTCTAATAAAGATGAAGATAATAGCAACGATAAAACAGTTCACTTACACATAATATTATTAAAGCTATTCATCCACTGATTGAGTCCAGCTTAGCAGTAACCGTTTTAAACTGCTGTTTCATGGATGATATAAATAACTAACATCTGATACAGGTCACTTTAACTTATCTAAGGTTTGTATATCTTTTGCTGGATACCTTGCAATTGCTTTTTCAGGAGATAATAACTGCTGTGGTGGCACTGATGTTTCAGGTACTGCCTGCAGGGCTGAAGCTGATCTTGGTAGAGATGTTCCAGCTACTGCTTGGAGAGCTGAAATTGATGACTGCATATCTTCAGATAACATGCTGCGAAGATTAAGATCGAGTCAACATCACTAATGTCACTGCCTTAGAATAGAGAGGTCGTCCTGCTGCTAGTGCATGGACACGATTGTGGCATTATGTGAGGTGAAAGGTGAAAGTTGTGGGGTGGGGGGATACTAAGTGGGAATTAAAGTGGCAGCGTGGTGTTCATGCGATCCTCTGATGCTTGATCCTGCAGTGGGATTGAGCTCACTCTTGAACCTTTTTGTGCGCTTAGTCAAATTGGGTGCAGCTATCTCTTTCCGTTGAGTGCATGCTGTGAATACTGATTGGATTACTGCCCCTGCAGCAGGGGCAAGCTTGTGCAAACTTGCAATCGTTATAGTGGCACTTTGATCCTCCTTTTGTGTTACGGAGCCGATATATCTCCTGTGAGGTGGAACTTGAGCCGAGGTGTTGAGTAGTTGCCCTAATGGGGGGTTGTTTGGGGGCCTCTGGATACCCACCTGACCGATGATTATTGCTTGGGTAATGTGTACAATCTTGCCCCCTCTTCCCTTGCCCGACAAAGTAGAGACTAGTGTTTTTCTGCGATCATATGTCTTTTGTCAGAGCCACTTAGCTAGCGTCTTAGTCTATCGAGCTAGGAAGGGTCTAGCTCGATAGACTACTAGCGTCTTTGCCCTGTGAGCAATAACCAGTGCCTCCACAAGGGATGTGTATCCCTGTAACCATGTGAAGATGTTCCCTGTAACCATGTGAAGATGTTAGTGGCAGAGGGCTATTGCAGCAACTATGCTGCTTGGTATTCTCCGTCTTCCACAGATCCCAGTCACTCTACCGGGTGCAGCTCTCTCATCTTGATAAACTCCTATCCTTTTTTTCATCATCTTCTGTGGCAGAGGGAGCACTCCATCCCCAAGAAACAGCTCGGTTGGCATATATACCATATCTGGGATCAGAGTGCTACCAGTGAAGCAACTTTTTGAAGATTGGTCAGAACTGTAGGGCCGTGTGCACAAAGTAGAGTGCCTCGGGCCATAGCTACAGCTAGAGATGTATTGTCGAACGATCGGCACGAAAGTGCTGCGTTTCGAGAGGCTGAGGCCTGCTAAGCAGGCGCTGGCACTGGCCACCGAGCCTCGAGCGAAGCGAGAGGCGAGATCTATTCTTTATCATACCTGTCAGTAGTCCTGGCTCCGGTAGCAACGTTCAAGCAGAGTCGCCATTGCACACGTACACTTTGTTGCTATGAGGGGTGGCCTCTGCAACCGCTTCCATCTGCACATGCCCACGGTACTAATGGGCAATCTTTGCCCAGGCAGGATACTACTGTTTGTGCATGAACTATGTCTATGTTTTGTGAGCATGTACTGTTAATAGATGATCATTCATACTAACCACATTATCCTATGATTGTGACATTAAACATACTTGTTCTTGTTTAAACATTTGCACTATTAGAAAATATATAGTCTACAGTTCTGCCTCACCCCCTCACTGTCCAGGAATGTTCACCTTTAACAAAATAAATAGCCTGTAAGCGAAGGTCTTCATGTCAGAAAGCAAATCGATTGGCATTGGGCTCACAACATATTTGAGCGAGACTGCTCCCACTGCATTATTGGGCCTGCATCTTCTCTGTCCAGTCTGGCTAATGCCAGCGAAGCATACTTTCTTTTAAATATTGTAATGCATATTATCGGTTTAGGAGCGACCCCACACCACAGGTGGAGTTCTGTGTCTCTCGTGCTCTGGATTTCTCCAGTCGAGATGAGAATCCTTTGTGCGCCATAGTCATCTTGATATCCAACGAAGTCGGGATACCCGGCAAAGCAGTACTTTTTGCTTTGGTGCAATAGCATGTAGCCAATTAGCTCCCTGGCCCCTACCAGCTGCAAATACTTTGAGGTATGGCATCTTGAACAAGTGTACCAGTCTTCTCAATAATGCACAGGATAAATTCGTTACCCTCATCTAAACTCGCCATCTTAGCGGGGCTCCTAATTAAATCCTTTACATCATCCACTTGCTGCTCTGACAGGGTACCAGAGAAGAGGGCTCTGTGTGCAATGCACTTACACTGTTGTGGCTCAGTTCCATCAGTTGGGACACATGATATTAGCTGGTCATATGTATAGCAATCTTCACATTTCCCCCTTTGTCCGTGCTGAGGGTAGTAAGTGTGATCAATAGCTGTTTGAAGAAGGAGAAGCTGTTCGTCTTCAACAGGAAAGTCAGTTGGTGGTTGGCTAATTGAAATGTTATCGTCATCATCCACTAGCCCCATCAATTGCATGAATTTGACTTGGTTGGAAGTATTGCCCGCTGCAGCCACACCTGCAGCTACCCCAGTAATTATTATTGTGAAGTACTGGTGTAATAAGCAATTTTTTTAGCAAGGTCAAATTTTTCTGATTCCACTATCACTGTGGTGAGATCAGAAATACCTGAAGTTTATAGCAGGTCAGAGCTATATATTTCGATCTCGCCATAATGCAGTATGTACATAAACCCATCAGTATACAGCAGCGACGTCAGAGATTTATATCGAGATTTATCACGAATCCTTCCTTCAAACGCTGTGTGTATAATTCATGTGCTATCTCCGAACATGTCCCTGCATAATTATAATTTAATGTTCCTTTCTTAGTAGGCATTAGACTTTTTAAACATTGTTGAAAGATCTTTTTTGTATGGTGATAACTTAACAATATATCCTCCTTAGTGCAGTTACTTGCATCATCTACTTGACTGGCTGATTGGTTGTAGTGTTGCTTGCAACTGTCAAATACTACTTAATAAAATCTACAACAAACTAGCTTGAAGCAAAGCAGAAATAAAGTTTTATTACTACTATGGTTAATTAATCGTCAGGGTTATGGAAGTGGCTGCATGGAGTCGGTCATCCAGTATTGCACTCCACGAAACAAGATCATTTGCAGTGGCCAAGATTATAAAATTCTAACAGAAATGAAGTACCGTAAATGCCAAGCCAAGGATGACTGGAGCATTCTTGGTATGAAATTCCATAAGCTTGGCGTGCATATTTTTGTCAAAGCCAACGACTCGAATAAGCTTTATTCCATCTGTCAGTTCTCCATCGAAGAATATTGATCAAGATTTTGCTGCTGCCTTCTTGCACGGGTTACTACCTACAGTCTATATAAGATGTTTTTGTCAGAAAAAATTAGGTAATGTATCCAGTTCTACTTACAATTCATTTCTTTATTGGTTGGTCATCACCAGGCTTGTTTCCATCGTCTTCAGTTGCAGTTCCTCTTGCTGCTTTAGCTCCTTCATTAGCGTGACTTGCTGTAGTTGAGGAAACTATGCTATATTTATTTCATATTTTTCATTCTGAGTTAGAGACCTGTCGTGCAACTTACTCTGCAAACTCTCGCGAAAAAATGAGTAAAACGTGGCAATTTCCTTATCACTGAATATGTAGCCTGCCACTTTGATCCCACACTCCTCCAATACTTCCTTGAATATTCCATGTTTGTACTACATAAAGAATGAGATAAAATGAAGATGGTGAAGATCTATTCCAGCGTGTTTCTATTTATTTGAGTGAAAATGATAACAAAGATAAATCAAATTTTGATCTACCTTTGCATTATAGTCAATAATCACTTAATATGTTTACTCCTACTAGTGATGTACAGCATTGACCTCTAACTTCCTCGTCTGCTTCAATTCCAGTCAGCAGCCACATGACCACTTACTAAACGTAGACTTGGCTTTGACGTGCACATTACCCTTGGCAGCAGGGGCTCTAGAAGGAAAAGACAGCATATTAATGGATGGTGGTCATCAAGATATTTTTACGATGAAGTTTCTGCTCAACCAACTTGTACCCCATCTCCGACCTTGACAGCGATAATTGGAAGGGATCAGGATGAGCCCCTGAAAACTGCATAACTTTTCTTTGAAGTTCATATTTACATGTATGTGACCTAGGTGATGGATCTATTGTGCAGCACACTGCCTCTCCTTTTATTTTGGCTGGAATAAAACGAGCAAGAGTCAGAGCCGCCTCTAATATGAGGAGTAAGCTGTCATCTTTACAAAAAGTACTAATGATGTGTACAAAAGAAAAAAGGGATTCGAAACTGTTCAGATGTTTGTCACATATCTATTATGAGCTTGATCTATTGTGCACATGCGCACTGCATAATCGGTACTGTACTGGTGGACGTGGATCTTTCGGTCATGTTCAAATAGCACTTTATAAGAAATTGATATCTGTGGGGCAAGCCTGAGGTGATTTGCATCAAAGTGTTACTTTAACTTGTCATTAAATTTTGATGTTTGCTTTCGGAAGATAATGATATTAAATATTGAGATCAGTATGGTATTAAGGATATTGATATGAGATCATATAAGTATTGGCTAAATAGTTACACAGGTTTGGGACAGTGTACCATCGTTAATTATACATGTATGAAACATTTCATGACATCACAGCTTTTTGACTGCGTACACAATGTTTGTATCACAGCACTATACTGGTGCAGCGATACGTCTAAGAAGAGAACCCTTATATCACCATCTTTGGCTTGATCAATGAGGGTATAAATGATGTTATCAAACGGCATCAGTTGGAAATGTGGGGAGTTGAACTATTGGGGGCCATGGAACTCTGGGTGGAGCTACATGTCGCTAATGAGGTTGCTGTTGCTGCATAGACACGGTATCTAACTGTCTCTTGCTCTGCCATCCACTGAGTGGTGCTGGGGACAAAGGAACCAGAAAGGTGGGTGTCATACTGATCTTCATCTTCATGCTGTGCCTCTGGTGATCCTGCATCATCTTCCATGGAGTCAAGTGATACAGAGTGTAGCCCACTTAAATTTCCATCCTCTGGTAGCATTGCCAAGGTTTCTGGGTTGCTCGCCTGGCCCTGTCTCTGACTCGCTTCCTTGCCAATCTTTTTTCTATTTATTCCATCATAGATTATATATTCCCCTCTCCGGGATTGAAAGCGGAGCTCGTTAGCACTGTTTCACGCGGGCAGTCCACGTAAGACAAAAGTTCTAGGTAAATGATGGGCGGAACTAAGAATATGCAAGGACGGTGTGCGTTCATTAGATATCGCAGTGGAGTGCAGTGAAGCTCGAGTTTGTACTGAGGATACCATGGCTGCAGGAGGCGAAACAAGTGAGTAGCAAAGCTTGTTTGATAACGGGACTTAAATTTATTGATTTATTGATTTTAATGTATCAGCTTCTGTGTAATGATAAATATTATACACTATGCTGGGATCTAGTAGTTAAAAATTATCATAGAAACTTGAAACTGTACAGGCATAGATTATATTATAATCTATGGTACAGGTGCTATTGCTGGTCTGCTCCTCAAGGGAGTACTGGTGGTACTCAAGGACGAGTCTTTCTCTTTGAAGATGGAACCGGCTATGGCTGCTCGTAAGACTGCAGTGCAGCTGCTAGCATGGATTCCTGGTCACCAAAAAGAGGTATCACAATTTGAAAACAAATTGGTGAAATCTCTCTGCACTTGCATGCAGTCAAGAGCGAAATCGCAGAAGATCAGTAGAGAGAAGATATGGACTGCATATCATGGTTTACGTATATCAGTTGCCTACCGTAGTGAGTGGCAAACATTCCTGGAATCTAGTATTTCGATTTCAAAAGTGTCACCCATCTTTTGCCAGTTTGTTGGTGACTTTGTTTTTAAGGCGTTGATAAGACTACATCACCCTATCGCCGAATCAACGGAAAATAATTCTTTCCAGCGCCTCACGTATGAAGAAACAAATGCACTGAGATACGCTGCTGGCTACATCCCCCCGAGCTCTGAAGAAGAAGCTCTTAAAATCAACACATCCATTGAAGGAGGATATTCAACTGTGCATTCTGGATTTACTGAATGATGGTGATGAAGATCAGAGCGATTCTCAAGATTGGTTGCAGCTCATTGATCGAGGAGGCCTCACTCGTGTGAACAATACCACATTCGAGATGTTCGTGGCTATGGAACATGAATTGCGCCGGCACATCCACCAAGGACAACTACCCAATTTAGAGCATATCATCACTTCAGTTGCTGAAAATGAGGACGTACTATTTCTGTGGTCGCTGATAAGTGCCGACTGGGAAGAAAGCAGTGCATCAGCACTACTACAGATGGTCATCAGACAGTGGGTGAAAGTTAGAGGCTTTTCATATGCCAGCGCTTGGCTTGAAAAGTACAAAGTTGCACAGAAACAGACCACACAAAAATCTAAGGGAGTATGCAAGCATCTGATTTCAAAACCACAGGCAAAAAGCAAGTCAACTACTATGGACGATAAATCAGATTCAAATTAGTACGTAGTATGTCTCTGTGTGTTTGCTCTTTTTTTTTATTGTTCCTGTTGGTTGTAAAGTTTAATTAAAATGGGAAATTGTTTAATGTGGGTATGAGGTACAGGTGGAATAATAATTAAAGTCACGATTATCATATATACAAAAGGATCTAGAGATGTATATAAAAGAGGTGATTAATACAGTCCTAGTGGTTTTGATGAACTACTCTTGCGCCGAGGGCGCTTAGGCAGTGGTTGAGTTAAATTCTCCTTCTCCACTTGGTCACGCATACCACTGTCACGGCAATTTCCCTTGGCTGGTCCCTTGCAGAAGGAGTTGATCACCCGTAGAGCTTGAGTGTTCTTTGTGAACTCCTGAACATTGGGGTTGTTGTGCACTCCCCGCATTGGCGCTGGCACCCAAAGAAATTCTCAAGGGGGTCCTGGCATAGCCTCTGACTCAGAAAGGACTTGACACCTGGTATTGTGAACACATATCACACCAGCTCGACAAATGATTTACCTGAAAGTAGAAGCAGAGTAATGTGACAATCAAGAACACTGGACTGAAACTCACAAGTCATCCCCAATCCTAGCCTTGTTTCTGCACTGAGCAGCCTGCTGTTACGTTCAGTCTTGGTCAAGCCAGGCACGGCATTCACAGACTCCTCCCACTTGTCAAGATAGGGAAGGAACTCATTCTCAATCCACTAAAATTAATAGGGAGAAACAAGGGTATAATACACCAGGTAGGATTAGGTGAGTTTGGTGACTTCACTAGCTGTACAATGCTGTACCTAGGTTGAGTATCCAGCCGATTTTTATGAAAACACCACAAATTTAGCCTCGGACGCCTCCCTCCCTCCGGTTAGCTGAAGTGCTCTAGACACAGTTTCACTCAACACCTGCAGATAGAATAACCTTAGCACAATATTCTACCATCAAGAGTTAGTGTAATCTTACTTGTGCGGCAAATCAACGCGCATTTTGGAGAACGATGTCAGACCGATGTGCTCATATTTGAGCTTTGGCACCATCCTGATTTCTGCTCCAACACTCGTATCTCTCTCGTAGAGGTGTCATAGATGACCCCACGATATGTACCATCCATCAAACTATGCGATAAATACTTGAATTTAAGTCGTATAATCAAATAATCACTACAAAAACCATACCCATAGACTACGATGCTTAGAGAGCCAGCAATTCCTCACAGTTTTGATCAGGTGTGGTGGGTCTGAAAAGAAGTACAGGAAGCGGTTTTCGTCTCTGAAAAGATTCTCAACCTTGTACACAAGCTCAGAAGATGATTTATGAAGCTTGATCAAATGTCTATTGACAGAATTACCATCCAATGTAGCTCCAAGCACCTAAGACAGAAAACATAAAATTATCAAGAATACAGAATATATGGTGGTGATACTCACCTTAAAACCACAATTCTCTAATCGCCCAACAGCTTCCCAAAATGGCTCGTATAGCAAATCACCGGACAAATCGGCACAGGGAAATTGGGCATAGGCAAACTGTAACTTGCTGAATAGCTCTCGAACCATAAAAACCATCATCGTTTTGGCGAGCTTGGGGGTGGCTGGGGCACTGTCTGAAAGAGATTGCTCAAAGTGTAGCAGGTGTTCATTGATGTCGCCTAAGTTCGTGTAGCCAATCATAGCCCCGGTGTGCTTGTCGAAGACAAGATCCTCACGAATGTGCATCTCATCTAATAGGAGAATAACACACTTTTCTCGCTCAGGGCACGACTCCACCTTAGCTGCTTTCATTATCATTCATCAGCCTCACTTGAAAACCTGGTGCTGGCTTTTATGTAGTGTGTGTAATCTCGCAGTGTTTGCTGTGATGGCAGCCTTATGCATCCAGAATCACGAAGAGCTTTGTATGCACCACTTAATCTGCACATAATTATGTATACATATCAAATAGTAATTATGTTATACAGCACATTGCACTCACCTATGACGCCTATGACGCAAGTACAAGCACCAGCGAATCATTAGTGGATGCCAGCGCATGTTTCGTGCATTCTTTTTGCTCGCAGCCTCTATCTGCTGCTGCCAAAAATGGATTGGAATGAATCCTTAAAATTGGGAAGGCTATAAAAAAACTGAGAACTCTCAGATGATGTGACCAATTGCTTGAAGTCTTCTTGTGACTGCTCATCCAGAGAAACTCCATTAGTCTCAGTCACCTCCTCGATCTTCTTCTATAGCCGATCAAGCTAGCTGTTTACTCATCACTCGATGCTGATGTTGCAGTTGGCCAAGACGGCTGATAAGTGTAGGAAGGGATTGATATCTATAATGAAACATAATACATTATCCCAAACCTGTCACAGATTATAATTTACATCACTACAATAATACCTGTGATTGATGTGGCTTGATGGAGTGGAGGCTGAGACACTGTTCTGTGATTGTACTCGTGTAGCTTGAACACTCAAGGTTGAACGGTATGAAACACACTTTGGACAACAAACTCCTTGATTTTCATCTGCAAGCAGGAGTGGGCAGGCCTTTGTCTGATAGTTGAACCACTCGGCAGAGAGAGATCATCCATGAATGCACACTTTGAACCTGCATACTTAGTAATAATTATTATCAACCCATGATGTTATGTATACGTATCTACAATATTATTATTGTAACTTAGGAATGATTTTGTTCTACCTGAAGATCCATGGAGGGTGAGAGAACGATGATTCCAGTTGTCAATGAACTTCTGGTCTGGATTTCCTATGCAGATTTTGGTGGCATTCAATAGCTTCAAAAGGGACCACACTGTTGAAACGCTGGTAAGGGTAGGCAGCACACCGGACAGAAGTGGACACGAAGCTGGATCTATCTGCTTGTTAGACACTGACAGTAACCAATGAAGCTGGTTGTTAATGCTGACACTGAGAGAGACATCTGCCCTTGCTTGTGAAGACTCTTGATGTACTCGGAGCTTGCAAAGAGTCAGAGGGTTCATACTGGCAATCATCCATGACTCTGGTAGAGATAGCGATCTTAGCCGTGATGACAGTAACTCCAGTGAGTGGACATTCCCTTCAGTATACACTGATACTGGTAAGCTGAGCTTGAAAGAGCTCAAGGTGACAAGTTCTCGAGGAATCGACACTAATAAAGGTAGCTGCTTCTTCCATCATCTTTTGCGCTCGGTGTTCTTACGATGATTCAACCGAAACTTCCTTCCACCCATCGTTTTGTGATCTGTAATATTTGAAGGACAGTAATAGCTAGCTATACAATGCCTTCTGGGGCTCTTTTGGTATGAGCATGCAACATATAATACTTCCATAGGGACCACAAAACATGTGAAATGTCTATGATAACGTTACTGATGATAACGTTACTGATGAGGCACAATCCCCCCACAAAGTTCAACTACATCAGCTCACTACTTTGACACCTCCATCAAGACCATCACATGAAAACTTCAGATACACTACAAACAAGCACACCATGCAACAGAACTCAACAAGTGCAGTTGATTGGCGTCCTTTTTGCGTAACTCTATAGTCTATAGGAAGATATTTACCCCACAAAGTTTCTACCTGGAGGCATCACACTGCCATGACCATGCCGAGGCGTGAAATCAGCGTTCCCCCAGTTGGCCACGTAATGCAGGCTTGAAAACCACCTCACAGTTACAAATATGCAAAAATAATGTTATATATGCAAAAATAATGTTATATCTTACCTTAGAACAAATTCAGAACACTCCAAGAGCTCTCCTGCCTCACCAGCCCCTCTACTTCTTGGTGTGAAAAACAACGTGGACTGCCTGCGAGCTGAATGGGGTACTGAACGTATGCGACGCCCATGAATACGATAAACTATACCTAGACAGTTAAATTTTAACTGGAGGACTATCTATGCCTTCAAGAGACCAATACCATCTATTGTACAGCACCATAAATTGTGAATATTTTGTTGTTAAAATATTTTCAGATAGCCTGGCTTGTGCAAAAAATAAACACAGGAAAATACATGCGCATTAGTACAGGGTCGTTTGTCCGAAAATTTATTGCATGAAATAGACACGAAATATTAGGGATTTATGGTCTTCGCTTTTGCACACTCTTTGGAAACTGTATTGTGGTTGGTTGTGTGTGGGCAAGTGGTGTATAAGAATGGACACTTCGAGTGGGCAGAATTATACACTGTCCGCCAGCTTTCAGTGTGCAAGTGTGGACACGCTTGAAAACTGATGCTTATTCTGTATACTCAAGGGTCTATAAGCCCTTGGTATACTCCTTAACTGAGCACCACTCACCATTCATGGGTGGTATTCAGGAATGTCATAATTAATATTATCAATCTCTGTGTGGTAGCATATAATAGTGAATTTTAAGCCTAAATATAGATTAGTGTAAGAGCCTTTTACACTTCTGCTTTATTCCAAAGTAATACTAACACCTCCACCCCCCCCCCCCCCCAAATCCCCAATCCCCCATCTCCCATTCCCAAATGAATATTATTGTGTACTCTTATTATTTATGATTGTTATTTCATTCTTGCAGTCCTGAAGTAGTGGAAGAACAAGTGATTGAAATCCGAGATGGGAGGCATCCTGTCATTGACGTTCTCCTGGGGGAAGGGGAGCAGTATGTGCCAAACGACACAACCATGTCTGTAAGTAGTGTGTATACCTTACAGCTATTCTATGTACACGTTATGACATCTGTGTAGTTGTGTGGTGTCCGGACTATGATAATAACGGGTCCCAACATGGGAGGCAAGAGTTGCTACATCAAGCAGGTTGCCTTGATCTGCATTATGGCTCAGATTGGCTCCTTTGTTCCAGCCACCTCAGCGAGGGTGGGGGTTCTTGATGCAGTCTATACAAGGTAGCTACTGCCTACATTTACAGTAAAGACAATTTTAGTTGAAATTGTTTGATGATCCAGGATGGGAGCCCTTGATAATATACACACTGGAAAGAGCACTTTCATGGTGGAATTGATGGTACGGTGAAATTTCTTGATCTAAAGTGTTTTCTGTTATTGATTATTCTATTATTGCTGTTCCTTAATTTTGATACTGTGCAGGAAGCATCTGAAATCCTGAGGCTCGCTACTAGCAACAGTCTTGTAATCCTGGACGAGCTGGGACGAGGGACTAGTACTCATGATGGCACTGCCATTGCCTACTCAACTCTAGTGCACTTCATCGAGAAGGTGCGTATTAGACTAACTACAGTATGTGTGTTATCGTATGTAACTGTATATTTAGTGGATGGGCGTGTTACTTAACATTTTCCAATCTCTCAACAGGTGAAGAGCTTTGTTCTGTTTGTGACCCACTACCCTCTGCTTGCTGAACTGGAGCCCAAATATCCCGAGACGGTGGCAAACTTCCACATGGCATATGTAGAGGTGGAGGAATCCAGTTAGTCACCTTATGAATTTAGACTCGCATATCACAAAATAATAATTACCAAGAAACGGAATTTCCTACCCCCCCCCCAAATTTTGACATGCAGTGGAACCTCTAGGGACAACATTGATGGATACATGTGCCAAAATTAGTAGTTGTTTTGTGCACATATATCTCAGTTCCATCTGTTACCTTGAAATCTGCCATAATATGTGACCGTCCATGAGAACACCATACATAATACCGTAGGTCGGGTTTTAATTGCGAGTATCTATTAAATGCGAATTGCGAGTTATTCTACGTTTCGCAATTAATAGATTCGCAAACATAAACGTTTATGCATACTACAGTATGGTACGGGGTCGTCCATCGCAATTATTGGATTCGTAATTTGGCCTGACTTGACTAGAACGCAATTATTAAACTACGCAATTAAAACCCGTACTACGGTATGCTGAATATCTATCTGAGATACAGGCCAAAATGTCACCTATGGTGATAACTATCGATTTTCACTTTTTGATGATAGAGAAGTCATTCCTCTACACATTGTAGCTTCTAGAATACTATACATATGTGACCGTCCACGAGAAAACCATGCATAATGCGCTGAAAAAATTTTTTGAGTTAAGGCCACCATTACCAACTACAACCTTTGAACTATTGCTCCAGCAAATTTGAAGTCTCTAGCCCGTGTAGTCATGGAGATATGAGCAAAAATATACCCGGATCGCCCGTACTCGAGTATTGCAAAAAATTGCAATGAACTTGGCTACGTACGTTGCACGCGGAAGTCCGTATACTCGCCGTTTATGGTAAATACGTGGCCCCGCCCACAAAGTCAATGAGCTAGCTGGCTGCCAAAACGCTCGAAGGAGAGCAGCAGCCAACGTTTCGATGGGAAAGAACAAGAAGACAAACGTTTCTAAAGATCATTAATACACAGAATCGGAGAAAGAAGTGGCTGGAGAGTTTTTCTGTGCAGCTGCCGTGCTTGCCTACCTGCAACCATAGATAGTAGAGTATCTATGCTGCAACTATGGCAACGGCTCCGTATCATGGACGGTCCATGTTAGCTACACGGCCGACTTCTTCGAGCCATAACTCGGTACGTATAGCGTTCTAGAAGCTACGAAGCAGATTTTTGTGTAGAGGAATGATTCCTCTATCGATCTATACCAAAAAGTGAAAATCGATAGTTATCACCATAGGTAACTATTTTGGCCTGTATCTCAGATTGATATCCAGCGCATTATGCATGGTTTTCTCGTGGACGGTCACATATACTTCCAAGTAATGGCTTAAAGAAATCAGGCGAGTAGCTACATAGAGCGCCCACGATACATTGACATTAATTTTGGTAGTCCCCCTTCAAGCTCCACTTTCAGCAGTAAGCTTTTGTCACTCTCGAAGACCACACATAGCGCTTTTGCTTCAAAACTGTTCCTCTTTCAATAGATATGATGAAGTGCTGGCGCGAGGATGGAACCACTGCGCACAAAATTGCAAGCAGGGGGTCACTCATAGGCTGTGTGTCCAGAGCTGCGACCATGGTCAAGATGTAGTCAAAGTTCCAAGGCATTTTTTGGGGATCGATCAAACGGTGCAGCAGGGTGTCCCCCCCCCCCCCCCCCCCCCCAAACTTTTGAATCCTGCATGGGGGTGGAAGCATGTATGTAGGTAAGTCCGGTCTGGTGTAGCATGCGTGGTATATAGCATAATATTATGTTGTCTGTATTGTGGAGGTTCCACTGTATTATAAGTTTCAGCAGTTTGATAGACTAGAGTATACATTAATTTCCCATATTCAGGTCCCTTCTAGTAATACCTTACTTCTTGGATTGAAATAATATGATTAGTAACTCTTCACTTGTTTGTCGTTTATATAGGTGAAGACTATGAGAAAGTAGTGTTTCTCTACCAGCTGGAGCGAGGTGAGGCTGGAGGGAGCTATGGCCTCAATGTGGCTGCCCTGGCTGGACTGCCCCACTCCATACTCCGCCTAGCTCAAACCAAATCAAGGCAACTGCAACAGACAGTGAACAGTAAAGCTCCTGGATCAACTACCGACATCAAAAGCCTGTTGAACTTGTTTTCCAAGACCTGTAATAATTCCTATTAATTTGCTCGTATCTCACTCACAACTAATAATATCCATTCTCATGATTTTTTTTTTTTTATATTCTTCTGGCTCTCCACATTTCAATTTGGCTGTGTATGCCTATTCATGCTGTAATTGCTTTATTTTTTGTGAACCATCGCTACAATCTGCTTGCAATGGGCTGTGATCAAGTTCATACCAGATTCATTGATGTGTCAGTCAATCACGGAATTCAGCATAGTATCATGATCAGGGACTAACTGCAAGTGACCCAGGTGTGATAGAGCTCCATGCATGACTATTGCTACCCAACCTCTGACCCTTATGAACCCGTAAAGGGCCGGGGTTAGTCTATCAAGCTAGACCCCTTTTCTTTGGACGATCTTTACCCACTCTATCCACACTCGAGTGAGTGGGTAAAGGGCATCGGGCGAAAAAGGAGACTGGGCACATACGATCCTAGATCCTCGGGCCTCGATCGTCCCGCCCCCTGTCTAAATAATCGCAGCATAAGGTAATTTTGAAGAAGATTGGCAAGCTGCAAGGGCCACGAGTTTTGCACTTTTTTCTAGGCACAGAACAAGCAATGTCGGGTCAGGAGGCGAAGAGAAGTGAAGTGACGGAGCTGAGGTAAGTGTAAAGATCACGAGGGTTACGACAGTATTAAGTTGAGTCCCGTGCATGGCAACCTTTGACAGAGGCCTGTTGCGGAGTCCTGATGTTCAGAAAGACCCCAGGCGCTACCTTCAGGCTGTGCAGAAGGTCATTGCCTGTATGACACTGGGCATTGATGTCTCCAAGCTGTTTAGTGAGATGATCATGGTGAGATTTATAATATACTCCTTTGATATTTTTTACACCTATACTGTATGTACCTGTATACCTGTGAATGTGTAGATCAAGTGCAAGTAGGTGGGACAATCCATTGTCTTGGCACTGATGGGGGGAGAGGGGAGTCAATGAGAAAGATTATCTGTGGTCATAACCCCGGGTGTCCCTGCATGTACATGTACATGTCCCTCTCCTCCCCTCATCCCCCCCCCCCCACCCCCACCCACCCACTCCTTTGCGAAGACGCAGTGGAGAACATGTCTGGCCTATGAGTACATTACATACATAATCAGTCATGGGACCTGGCTGATATTTTGTGCTCGTTGGAAACATTTTATGTAATTCTTGACCCTGATCAAACCTCTAGATATTATTGTGAAAGTACTTGATTCACTTAGCATATTTACATGTATGTACATGTACATGATAGTGTGGGTGTACCCTAATAAGGACAGGGGGCCTTAACATGTCTGCTCACCAAGCACTTATACCTTTAATGAACAATTCCCTTTGATCTTTGAGTAGTAGGGATTTATCAAGTACTGTATGTGGCTGATCTACATGTACGTATGTAATATTTCTTACTAGTGCATGTACACATGTCAATGTACGCTGACTCATTTATTTGGCCAGTATCCATCAGAGTTGTATGACTGGCACCCTTTCCTTTAGCGTGTATACAAAACACTTACTTTTCCTTAAGTACCCATCACTTCTCTTTAAACTGACGTTTTATTAGCCACTTACATACATGTAAGTGGAGAGGCGTGACCTATCCCCGTATGCACCTCAGAGCTATTACAACCTCTGGAGGAACACGTGTCCATAAGACTGCAAGTACATGTAGCATGGTGACTAGATCTCAGCTTGTCAGCTAGCTAGCTGGTACATGCATTTCAGTGCTTCCTACCCAGGGATTCCCAAAGCAAAAAATCTAGTAGTTATATCTCAATATTATTGTCGCCAATCAGTGCTAAACATAAAGCCATATTGTGAAGGAAACAATGATAAAAATGGCAGTATCCAAAGTGTAGGATACAGCTAATTTGGCTAGTGTATAGGGAACCCCTTACATTGCTAGTACCCCCTCTCTTCATTTATCATGACACACTAACAACCGGCCGTGTACTACGTATGCATAATAATATGATATCCTTCACTTACACTCTGTCCCTACCAGGCTGGTGCCACGACTGACCTGGTGCAGAAGAAGCTGGTCTATCTCTACCTGAGCAACTATGCTGAGGCTAACTCAGACGTAGCTCTCCTCACCGTCAACACGCTGCAGAAGGACTGCCAGGACCGCAACCCGGTCGTCAGGGGACTCGCCCTAAGGAGCATGTGCTCACTCAGGTACAGTGCTCTATCTGTACATGTACATGTACATATACATGTGCATTGCAATACTCACACATGTATAAGGACATGTCCAGTGATAGATCTAATGTACATTGTGATCTAAAATGTTTCTGCATGGATTAATTTTGCCTGAGCAAATACTGGGATGGTTTACATTGTATACGTATGTTAGCATAAACTTTGATGTACTTATAAGTGTGTAATCACTGTGGTGTTTATGCTGTGTTTGTCGTGATGGCTTCAGCTTCAAGACATGGACAGGGCAACAGTTGATGATTCATGCATGTATATATGTATATGTAACATTGTATAGTCAATTTTCCAGCTCTTATCCCATCCCCAACCATTTACTATGTGTATTCACAGAGTAAAATTTTGTAAATGTTTTGTGTTATACCCATTCCTTCTTGTTTCCTCATGTCCAGACTGCCAAACATCCTCGAGTACCTAAGAGAGCCACTTCAGGCCGGACTTGGTGACAGGAGTCCCTATGTTAGAAAGACGTGTGTCATGGGAATTGTCAAATTATTCCATGTGGCTCCAGAGTTTGTCGAAGGTACATACATTGTATGTACATGCACATGTATATGTATATCTTGAATTTATCACAATTATAAATGGTATTAATTTCTGGCAACTATCCAATTTGACATAATAGAGTTCAATGCATGCTTCTACTTGTGTACATGTTGTATCTTTGATGGGTCTAGTTTATTGATTTACTAGCTCCCAATTTCCCCCCACAGAGTTGAATCTAGTGGATGTGCTGTACCAGATGTTGCGAGACCGTGACCCTCAGGTTGTCTCCAACTGCATCTCTGCCCTGAGTGAGATCCTGGCCAGCGAGGGAGGCATGGTCGTCAATTCAAAGATAACACACTACCTGCTAAACAGGTCAGCATCGTAATTACAAATCCTCCCCACCTAAGTTTATCCCCAGCCCCCTCCCTTCTCCCGCATGGGCATAGGCGGCGGAATTGGGATTGTCATACATCTTGGTCCCCCTCACATTCAATATGCTCCCGCTGCCTATGCACATGGGGTATGACCTTGAAACTAAAGCTAATCCCCACTCTCCACCCTTTAAACAACTCACTGAATTAGTCTCTGGTTGTATTGCTGTGCAGTCCAACCTGTGTTCAGTGGTCACTGTGTAAGGCAGCCACCTAGTACTTTCTGATCATGCCACTTGTATGTAGTTTATCCTCCAAGTAACAAACATTCGTACATTAAACACATCTTTAGAACAGCCACTGATTTTCAGCCCATGGGTGACCATTATAGATTTCTCTTTCATTCTTAAGCCTGAAAACTAAAAAGTATGATGTTTACACTCTTATATAGGATGAAGGAATTCAGTGAATGGGGTCAGTGTCAGGTGCTGGACCTTCTCCGACGCTACCAGCCGACCTCTGAGGACGACCTCTTTGATGTTCTGGTAGGTACTATGACAGTGTGGACTCCCGAATTGAACACAGAATATGGGGGATCATAACTATATTGTAACCATTATCATCTGTAGCTACTTTCATTACACATGTACCATCAAAATAGTATAGTATTCCTACATATACGTACTATAGTAGTATTTTGAGGTTGTGTGTAAATGTTTGTCATTCTCGGAACACTGATGAATGATTTTACTACCTTCAGTAAAAGCCGTGACTTTGCCATGAGCCATTAGCTCTAGGATAAGACATTATATTATGTAGTTTGAACTACTGTTACAGTTGATGATGTATTGTACACTGGCATTCCCCTTCCCAACTTCTCCATAGAAGGTCAAAGCTTACTCTTCATAAAAAAAATGATGTGCTCCATTTTCAGAATGTGCTTGATGAGCGTCTGAAGCACACCAACAGTGGTGTGGTGCTGGGAGGCATTCACCTCTTCCTCCACCTCACTGACGATAAGCCACACCTACAGCAAGATGTCTACGACAGAATAAAATGTAAGTACATAATCATGCTCTTTCCCTAGTCGATAGTTGTACCATAGCCGGAAATTTTGGGTGCTTACCTGCAACTACCAGTGTACATGTAAAGTCTGCAAAATTTCTTGCTTGCATATGTACATAATATGGCAATTTTGTACTGGATCACCAAACATTAATTTATAGTGACACATGTAGAGCTGCCAAGAAATTCTTATATTATTTATAGCTTCGCTGCCAAATTTATTTCCCAATACTTTTGGTTACACCGTAGTATGGGAAGAATGTAATGCTCATATTTGTACATTGTGGATGTGTAATAATATGTACAATGTATACACTCTGTACATGTACATACGTAAGCATATGTACATGTACATGTATGTGTGCAACTACCATCCTTTGGGGGATAATATTAAATTAATTTTTATGCCCTCTGTTGAATTTTATTCTTCTTGTCTCATCAGCTCCCCTGCTGACGATGCTTGGTTCAGGGTCCTCAGAGGTCATCTACACCTGCCTGCAGCATGTCCAGCTACTGCTGGCCAGACAGCCTGACATGTGGAGCACCAGCTACCAAAACTTCTTCTGCAGGTATGCATACCACACTACTCCATATAGTAGACACTTTGCTTGGCCCCAACAGTATCACTGCCCATACAAACTCACCCTATAGCGGACACTTTGGCGAAAAAATTGTAGACTCGCTTGTGAAACAAATAGCAAAAAGAGCTAAAGGCTAGCTACAGGCTAGCTACAGCGCTACAAATGCGCTATAACTGCTAATCTCTATGTTTAATAGCAATGTTTAATAGCAAGCTTGAGTAGTTTCTAGGTACTATATACATGTATGTGTAAGGTCACAGGTCACATTACATCATCAGTTATTTCAGTAAGCCACACCTACCATACTTCAATAAAGAGAGGACACCTTGCCAATCCAGCCACTTTACTGAGTCCCAAGGTGTCCAGTATAGAGGGATTCCACTGTACATGTAGTTGCATGCACATTTACATGTACATGTGTTTGTTATCCAGGTACAACGATCCTCCCTATGTGAAGGTGAAGAAGCTGGAGGTACTCACTGAAGTCTGTAATGTCGAGAATGCTCAGTATATTGTTGATGAATTAGGGTAAGGTTAATGCATTTCCTCGCTTGTATTATTGCCTTTTACATGTACATGTACCGTAATAGATTGTGATGTACCTGTAGCTGATTATGTATTATGTCCATGACTTGCTAAGCTATACCAACATTGGGCTGGGACTTGGAGGGGTGGGGGGGGGGGGGGGGGGGGGGGGTTGCAAAGGGATGACTATTACATCTTCACTTGGTGACCATTACCTACTAGCAATGACACCTGCATTTAATCAGACAGGCATATAGTGCTTTGCTTTTATTTTATGGGGATGACTCCACTAAGTACAGTATACAGTGTACATTTGTTTATTGTACATGTATATTTGTAACTGTTGCTACTGTTTCTCAAGTAAAGTATGCTAGGGGAGGGACAAGTTTCCATCATATATGTATGCACATTATCTCCACTGTTTGTTCATTTCTTACAGTGAGTATGCGACTGATGTGAATGTGTTGGTTGCGAGGAAGGCCATCCAGGCCGTAGGGAAGATTGCTCTCAGGGTGGCTGCCAGGGCAAACACATGTGCAGACAAACTGGTGTCTCTGCTGGCTATGGAGATCGACTATGTCACTGCCGAAACACTCATCTCCCTCGCTAGTGAGTGTACTATCAAATGGCTAATATGAATCACTTATAAATGGTGTACATACCGTATAGCCAGAAATATTGGCGGGAATTAAAATGAGCCCAAAATCGCTATTGCAAGAATATTGGCAGATTTAAATTTGGCGGTTCAGTGTGGGATCGCCATACGTATATAATTGTGCTAGTAGGAAATTTTAGCAGATTTTAATTTGGCAGTTGTAATATAGACTGCCAAACCGCCAAATTTAATTCCCCTCCAAATTTTCTGGCCATGCGGTATATAGTGAGTCAGCCCGAAATGTCTAACACAGAAAGCAAGCATCCTATTGGCGTCTATTCCCCTGCAGTCGGTTAATACAATGTCATGGTATTTGTGTGCTAGAGCTAGGATCTGAGATTCTTTAGAGGATTTGTATTGTAGTCATAGCAATAATTTTACTTGACGCAGTTGTACACATTTTGTGTGTAATCTGTACATACGTGTGCTGTAGATATCCTTCGAAAGTTTGATACGATGATGGAGTCGGTGATCCCCCAGCTGCCCACCTCCTTTGATGATGTCTCTGATCCTGATGGAAAATCAGCTCTCATCTGGATGCTCGGAGAGTATGGGGAGGTACGTACAGCCATGTGAATTGTATAGATGCAGCTATGCACTTTACAAAATAGTGACTTACTCTTCTCTCTCTTTCTCTCTCTATCTTTCTTTTCTCTCCTCTCTCTCCCCCTACCCCACCCCACTCCATATTTTGTTTTGTCTATCACTTTCAGTCCCCTCCCTCTCATCCCTCTGAGTCTCATACTTGTATATATACACTGTCAGCTGTGCTTGCAAATTTGTGCAGTTGTAATTATTATATGATTATGATTCCCCAGTCGTTGCCTAATGCTCCCTACATGCTGGAGGAGATTGTTAAGAGTGTCTCTGAAGAGTCATCCTCTTCAGTGAAGCTACAGCTGCTCTCAGCTGTCATGAAGTTGTTCTTTAAGAGACCACCAGAATGCCAGGAGATGCTCGGAACACTGCTAGAACACTCCATTGGTAAACTCTTGCCATTTCCTCCACCTAACCAAATACATGTACATTTACGAGTACACGTGTGTGTGCATTCACTGACCGTGTTTGTGAGGCTTAGTGCTGTGCCTGAGTGGGTAGATTTTCCTACATGTACATCATACTCATAGGTTTTTGTGGGATTGATTATTGAAGAAATCTTCATAGATATTTTGCGTGATCTTTTATATTATAATACTTGTAATAATTAATTATTATGTGAACATTAGCTATTATTGCCTATGTGTATGTGTGTGTGTGCAGATGAAGAGGGTGATATGGATGTTCATGATCGAGGTATGCTCTACTACCGTCTCCTGAAGCACGATGTGAAGGAGGCCCAAAAGGTCGTCTGTGGTCAAGCTAAGACAGTCGCTGAAGAGAACACTGTTATACCAAGGGTATGTACAGTACCAGGTACTCTAGTCTCTGCCTGTATGATATGGCTAGGAATAATCTCTACTGCAAGCTTGTCCTCCATAATTTATAATCTTTGGATTAATTTTCAATTTTCATGAGCTCCCCCTTCTCTACCACACTACTGTATTTTGTGGGTATTTTCATAATCATTCATGTAACCTGCTAACCCTAGATCTCAACACTAGGCACCTACATGTAAGTGGCTCTGCCCTTTGCTGGGGTTTGCCTGAGCAGGCAATGGGATGGTGGCCCCTAGGTTTAACTTCACAATAATATCGTCTTATTTCTCTGCAGCTCTCTTTGTTCCCTGAGTTCAACACGTTGTCAGTGATGTATGGTGAGTCTTCGCTCAACTTCATAGAGCAGGAGTGTCCCTATGTCCTCTCGGAAGGCACCGCTCCACGCACAGCAGGTCATTAATACATGTACTGTACCTTCACGAAAGAGGTCCCATGGGTAATTCACCTTACACTGGGGTCAGACTCGAGGGTGGCCCAACATTCCATAGTGGGCCCTCTATTACAAGAGCACAATACAATCTATAATAGTTATCTGCCAGTAATTGGGGTGCATTCATGCATCTCATGCACCCCAATTACTGGCAGATAACTATTTTGTTGGTAGTTCATCATTGGCCTACTATATGATGACCCAACCCCTGCCCATAGCTGGCAAATTGCCTATAAAAACTTTGGTTGCTAAACAACTACCAACAAATATGTATGTAATAGTGTATTAGATACATGTACTTGATAATAATTATTTTTCTGCATATCTTAGACTGTGTTTTACATGTATGCATGTTGTCCAGCAACAGAGTTTTAACTATGGGAATTTACATGTATTAAAACGATGAGTGTGTGTACATGTATGTAGCTGGAAGGGGTGTTGTTGTTACTGTATACTTCTTATACAATATCATTGTTCATATCTACTGTATGCAGAGCCCAACTTTGACTTGATGGCATCTGAATCGTCCAGCCAGGTGTCATCCACTGATGGGAATTCCCCCCAGCCCTCACCTCGCTTCACCAGACAAGAGATCAGCGTACCAGAGTTCAGGGATGAACCATTCGTAAGTCAGTGCACACTATACCATCTGCTCAACGTGTGTATTAAATTGAGGACCAACTACAGCAATGAATATTGTTAGTGGTGAACCCTAGTCTGTTTGGTTAGCCATCTATTTGTTAATCGATCATATTCATTAACCGCATAGGCGGAGGGTTACGGCAATTGTTGGCGATTTTTGTCCGTCCATCTGTGCTAATTGTCATTGTAATGGACAGAGTAAACAGGGAGTGGCTCTCAAGTGCGTAATTCAGTTTAGGTAGTCACAGAGGCTTTCAGTTTATTGGTTTATATAACGACATAGCCAGGTGCCTTCCCCTACTCCTAGATCATGTGACTGACTCTAAAGTGAACAGTACCAGAAGCCTGTTCGGGTGCGTGGTATGTAGTTCGGGGCGAGCCTGAGCGAGCCCCGAATACACGAGGTACAGGAAGCGGTTTTATATAATATATATATACATGTATATGTTTGTGGGGTGATCATTTCAGTGAGGAGAGAGTTAAATTTTGAACGTGTACGGTAATGGTCGTCGTGCGCATGCGCATACGACCATTGATATGAGAGATAACTCGAGTATAGGCGAGGCATAAAACTGGAAAGGTGAGTGCTGTACCACTCTGGCAACATGGGCAAGGTTCAGGTCCACGATTAACATCACTGGTAGACTCTATTTTCCTAAGCATGAAGTAGTCTCATGCCCAGCCCCCTTTCACGCACGCGGAGAGGGGGCTGGGCACAAGAAGATGACTGCATGGAGGCTTATCCTCTCATGGCCTGGCTACAGGTACTTGGACTCATGATTATGGCATGTAGACTACAAAATATTCAACATTATTGGACTATAGCTATTATACTAGCAATCTATGATACTGCCGTGGTAGCTTCTCAGGCCTAGCTATTGAGATACCAACCCCATGTGCACATGCATGCCTGTGTGCTTTCAAAGAAATCTTGTGACTTTTGTGAAGGCTCGCCCCGCATAGATGATTTTCATCACCACTAGTTACTCCTGATATTGAACAGGCATACACAGGGAGCCATGCTATACATGCGCATGAGTCATGCGGTGAGAGGTCTGCACTTTAGTGCATTCATTTTTATTGAAATTATATGGCTACTGGCATTTGTGTACAGTGGAACCCTCTTAACGGCCACTTCTGGTGAGTGGCCATGTCAAGAATGGCCACTCACCTTGGTCCCAACTGCATTCCCATGCACAGGGAAAATCCTAAGATAGGGCCACCATTGAGAGATTCCACTGTAATACTTTTTAGCCAAAAAACTTTGCTGGGAGAAATTGGTATGCCAGTAACGAATTGTTCACGACGATCTCCTTAGCTATTACCATGTACAATGTATTGTATTGTACAGGTTGAGATTCCTAATGTGCCTTTCCCTGGTGAGCCTCCTGTCATTCTGCTCAGCCCAAAACCAATCCTCTCTGCTGGAGACTTTGAAAAGAAGTGGATTTCCATGGATAAGACGTATGTAGAATTACATTGTATGGTGTTGCCACATTCAACATAATATCATTGAGTTTGTGTATCTCTGAAAGCAATGTTATAGGGTGGGTTCATATGTGGGGTTTAATGATCTGCTGATCGAGCCAAAATTATGAATCAAATAGTTGCCAGGGTTGACCCTATAGATATCAGTGTTAGGAAAAACAGGCTTACAATTCAATTCCTTTTTCTAGTCTAAATTTAAGAGGTGTATCAATTTCACGTATTGCCAGCTACATAATAGGGCATGTGCTGAAGTCTGTCGGCCTTATAGAGCAGAGTGCAATGAGAGTGGCAATAATAGCAACTATTACTACAAAAACACAATGGAAGTTCATTCCTACTAAGTGTTGCATTCTTTGTTGTGTACGCGCCAGTCCTTGGTAGATAGCCCTGTGGTTAATTTATCTTGAACTGACTCTGAGCACATGACCTGTGGTGGAATAGTGTGGTAAAAACGGCACATGTGCCAGTGCATGCTGTCACATGTGCCATTGCATGCTGTTCCCCTGTCAGTGCTACACGTAGACAAAACAAGAGATTAGTCTCAAGTACTGGTAGTTTTCTTGCCTCCCTTTCATATTTCTCTGTTTACATTATGCAGAATTGTCTTACGTAGATGTGGTTATGGCAGAGGTCCTGGAATGCTTGGTTGCAAAAATTGATATAAATCTGCTGAGCTTAAATTTAATCTTATTGGATTTGCTGGTAGTTGCAGCAGTGAATATTGGTACATGAGATGATTGCTTCGTGTATAGTGCATGTTCTAGTGTGCAGGAGTGGCTGGCTTCTGTGCTGGCAGCCCTTTTGAAAGCCCATGAATGTTCATCTGTAGAATATTCATATGCATGTGATCATTTAATTATTCAGACTACGTGTAAGCGTTGATCCATAATTTTTTATATTCTTGCGTGTGACATTAAACTAGACCAATTAAGTGGCAACCTAATTATTTAATATTGGCATCTGCATATACATGTACTTCCATTCTCTATTGTTAATGTATACACATTCGATCCTGTATGCACCCCCTAGATTAGAGCATCAGGTACGCCTGAGTTACATACCTCCACCGAAAGAGCTTGAGAAGGCTTTGTCGAGCAGATTCATCATGACAATGGCCTCCAGTGCACCGGATCAACCCATCATCAAGTTCTTCTTCTATGCCCAGCATGTAAGACACAGTCATTGTATGTGTGCAGTACACTCATGCACACACACCAATCATAATGTTATGCAGGCAGTCATGGATACACATACCATAGTAATTTCCCTTTTCATTTGGGGAGATTTTTGGGATACTGTGGTTCCCGAAGCTTCTAAGATCTTGTAATAGATAGTACTGACCAGTGTGGATTTCAAAATAAAGGGAACGGTGTCACAAGTAGCAAAACCTAATTATTATGCTCAAGAGAGAGGGACTAATAGTGTGTGGAGAACCCCTGTGTGCCATGCATAGCTAGCGTTGTATGTGCATGTTTAGGAGTGTTTTACTAATGTATGTTTATACTGTAAAGAGATACTATGCATTCTTTATTAATGTATTAGTAAATTTTACTTTATTAGGTATCAACATTGCACTTGTTTCTGGTGGAGGCCAACTTGACTGTGTCCACGGCAACTCTGTCATTCACTGTCAAGTGTGAGAACCCTAAGCATGCATCCAACTTTGTAAAGCATTTCTTGCAAACTCTAGTCATGAAAGGATGGCTTTCTAAGTCTTAGTGCTTTTAAATTAGAATTTCTGTGTATTTTAAATTTAGTTCAGGCTGGCATGCATTTTTTATTGTGTGCTGTCCACTGCTAATTTATTTTATTAGGTTGATAATTACTCCATATCATTAAAAAAATTAATGCTTACACAATTGCATATCATTATTATACATGCACAAAGGGTAATCAAATAATAATAATTGTTTCAAGTATTAAGGTTTGTACAATTTGCGGCTACTTATAGTTTTAGAAATCTTTGGTTGCGCAGTAGATGTACTGGGCAGCATCCTGCAGGTTCTGTGGGTTGTAGTACCAGAGAAGACGCTCCCTCCAGATACCCCAGGTCTCTGCGTCGGTCAGCTTGGGGATGGGTCGATTGAGAAGAGTGATGGGAGTGCCGCTGTCGTAGTGCTCGGAGACCCAGTTGACTGCGTTGTAGATCCCGTTCTCCTTGGTGTTGAGCAGACAGTTGCAGACGTCCTGGGTGGGCGGGGTCATCTTGTCGTAGACCTGCTTCACCGTGTCCCATACGTCGTTCATGTGGAATTTGTGTGCCACTCGCTCAAGGGGTGACCACATTGAGCCGAGGCCGTCGTTGTCCTTCCCGATGTTGTTCATGATCTTGTCGAAGGTCTTCATCGTGACGGTGGTGAAATCAGAGCCGAGCTCGTCCTCGGGTGCGTACGGGATCACCTTGATGGCGGAATTGCGATCCATGTTCACGGTCGGAACGCTGTTTCTCACCGTAGCTCGAGGGTTGAATTTCTGCAGCCCCTGCACGGTCATCGAGTGGATGGCGTGTGCAATGGTCTCGTTGAAATTGCTGGAGAAGCCGCTTTCCTGAAGGAATTTCACGCAGACATTCTGCTCGGTGGGCATGGCGTAGGCCAGCCCAATCGCCACGACGAGGCCAACAAACACGGTTTTGAAGGACATGCCTTGCTAGTCTATACTCAATCTGTCAAAGGTTTCGGTGTTGCAGTAGAGCGTTAGCTAAGTGTAGCAGCTTAGTACGTAGGACTGGAGGTATAGCTAGATGCAAAAGGAGGTGGGGCTAGGATGATTACATCCTGTTCGTATATTCCGTCAAAAATTAAATTACAGGGGCTACCCACTGTAAATAATGTTATTATAGCTGGGGTGTGTATGTAAACCGCGGCCACAAGCCAGAGGTAAGTTTAATACAGTATTGGACTCTATTTCAAAGCAGAGTAATTAGCTATCCTGCTGTAGTGCGGTTAAGTATTGTCCAGCGGTTATATGCATGGGTTTCTGTGGTATCTAGACACTTAGCGCGCACACTAGCTACTATACCCTACAATAGATTATTATAGTGACTAGCTACTCACCTATCATAGTCACAAGGTAGAGAGCTAGTCACTAGAGCTGGAGAATAGTAGCTACTAGCTATGTAGCTATGTATTGGCCTCGGAGGTAAGATTTTCCCACATACTATAGCTAGCTAAAGTCATTGATATTCAAGTCGCTGATCATATTCAATATGATAGCTATAGCTATATATAATTTAACATGGGTCGATCTTCATATTGAAGCTAAAAATTGCCATGGCCAGACCCAGGCCAGGTCTATAGCTCAAATATTATTTTTAATTTGATCACTACCACGGGCGTTCAATGCATGTGTTTGAGGACACCCCCCTCCCCACTCCAAAATCACCATCAAGGTTTATTATAATTAGCTAGCTATAATACTAGTACCAGTATATTGTGAGAGGAACTATTATTATATTATGTACTGTAGTGTCCCGGGTAAGCGTTCATGGGTGCTTAAACATAACATGCAATTTTGGCCTGCATGGGGGCTTACCCAGGATATAGCTAACTTCCTTACATTTGTATAGGAAGCTGCTACATACCCCTTGAAATGGCGCTTACCCGGGAGTGTACGGAGCACTATGGTAGTGTCACATGCAGCTTTAATTTTTGGCTGAATGTATAATAATGGTAACACAAAATACTCAAATTAAACCGTGACATCATACGTGACAAAGATCTGGAGTGATTAATTTTATAGCTATAAGCATGGTCACTAGTGACCAGGCCCTCTTTTCTCAGTTAGCTATGAACAGAAGTTGGTGGGGGGGGGGGGGGGGGTGGTGGTGGTGGTTAGTTTAGGTACAGATTAAGCTATGGTGTGATGTCTAGCTCGGATTTAAATAAGCTATTCCTTTTAATGTTTGCATGTAGGTCAATAGCTACCTGGATTTGATATTGACGTTTGGTATCATCATTTCTGAATCAGCAACAGCCAAGTCATGGTAATGTAACATAACAGCTGCTTATTTTATGCTACAATAATCTTACAATAACAATATAGCTACACTGGCTGATTCAGCATTTCTACAATGTACATGTATACATAGTGTACAATAATGATATGCACCGGTAGCTACTTATACTGATAACTTATGTCAAGTTGCTATTGTTCAGCATAGCTTCCTACGTATCTCAAGATAATACTTAAAGTAATGGTGTGCACAGTGTGACATGCTATATACCCTACACATATTAAGTCTTAGACATCTAGGGATTTGAAATGTACGGTGGCCGAGAAGGACACTGCCGCGGTGGCCAAGGCCGCTGTGGGCCGCCCAAAAGCCGCCGTTGGCTGCCAAAGGGCCGCCCATCGGCTGCGGCTGGCCGCCGCGGCTCAGCCGCGCCCGCCAATCTGTTTGAAAATTGATTCTCTAGCTTACGAATCATTAACTAGACTAGTAACCCACACGCATGCGCAAGCGGCCAGTTTGTCGGTCTGTCTTTGTCATCGTCCGCACGATATGCATAGGCATCTGGGCACGGTGGGTTATAACGGCGATAAAATACAGCAAAGAAACGAACTTGGCCTCGTTTGGATTCGATTGATACTGGCTACAGGGGCTAAAATGCTTGTTGGTCACGCCTACCAACCGCGTGCTTTCTGCCCATGCGCACGCAGTACTAACTTACCAGACCACGCCCACCGCAACGTTTAAGCGTACGCTTTCGATCTCTGCTAAGCACGAGAACGATCACCACTGATAAAGAAAGGGTGGTATACGTCACATAAACATAAACCCTTTCCCTCTCGATACTCCCACCGCAGCGTTTAGTTATTTTCTGACAAACACGCGGAGGGGTGAATTCCGAGTAAACTCAACGATCTAGACCACACCTAACGTTGTCCAGTTAACCATTTGTGAACTAATAACGATTTTAAAGTTTTGGCGGGCGCAGCCGAGCTGCAGCGGCCAGCAGCAGCCGATGGGCAGCTCTTTGGCGGCCAACGGCGGCTTTCGGGCGGCCCACAGCGGCCTTGGCCGCCACGGCAGTGTCCTTCTTGGCCACCGTAGAAATGGTATCACATAGCTGATTCGGTCCCTATCTAGCAAAAAGTGTCTCTTTTAGCATAGGCTCCTCCTCTGGATCATGCAACTTGTAAACCAACATAATGGTGTGCCACAGCTGCATGCATGGTTATCATCATCATTGTATTTACATTTATCTGTCTGTGTGTCCATTTGACCCGAGCTAAAAAGTGGTATTGCTGGACATTGATGACAGCTAGTCCACTGACAAGGCTGGCTATAGTCCTGTAGCTAAACTGAGCTAAAAACTAACCTGATCTTCATAAAGGATCGAGGCGGGGGAGAAGTAGATTGAAGTGTACACATACGTAAGGTGGCCTATAGTGAAAACAAAAGAGCGACATTGATTTTTCTGGAGTCAATATTATTCATAGGTACTGTTCTATCTAAATGTATTTTTTTGGGAGCCCATACGAGTGAATCTGCAAGACTAGCTACTAAAGATTCGCTAGCTAGGTGATTGACAAAGTCATATGATCGGTCATGCCAGATGTGCACATGCTCTAGAGTATTCCGTATAGTGTAAGCTGCCAATTATCGACCCCTTTATTTCCCCGATTTGTAATTTCCACCAAGAGTGACATATGAAGCTGGCTTTTAATTGCTGAACAAGAGGTCTTCAGCTAGGCTACAGTCATAATTATGGACTGGAGAGAGGTAACTAGCCCCTAATAATCATGTAGCTGTAATATATGGTACCAAGAGTAGATAAGGGTTATGGTACTCTGCGATAGTTGGTCAAAAAAATTAATCAATAATTATCGCTACCTCATAGTTGCTAATACACCAAATATCGCCATCTCGAACTTATATCTCCTGCCCAGAAGGTCATAAAAATTCTGGATAAAACTGTACGCGTGTCTTTGGATATCCTCTTGCTTCATCTCTCTTCTCAGCAAACTGCTCGTATAATTTTTGAGATATGGTGTATCAGGCGTTCAGACCGACTACGTCCAATTTCGATCTCTCTTGGCATAGACCTTCTTCGCCACGCCTACAGGCTGATTTCTTGCCCCATTCCTTCCTGTTTACTTCCATTTTAATACCCAAAAGAAGGCTGGTAGTGTGCTCCAGGGCCGTGATACTCTTCAGCAAGATGTGGAGCTTGCTCAGGCTCACCCCAGTTATGCTGTAGGTTAATTAAGTGCATGAGCGAAATGCAGGTTACCCCTTGCGTATGCACATATTATAATATAGCATAATCTGCCAATTATCAATAATCAACAGTTGCCGTACCAATTATCGACAAAGTAGTTTACTATGAATTATAGGATTATCCAGAGCAGAGATTGTATATAGTAGCTATATTAGTGTTTGGATAAATGGGAACGAATTACGTGAATGATCGAGATGTATACATGATAATTATATGGTACGTCGGTCCTTAGTTACGCCTTGCCCAACGTCCATCAATCTGCTGTTCTAATTCAGTGACTTGCAGAGCTAGGTTATCGCTATGAATGCTGAACAAAGCATAAACCAGTTAGAAGAGGGTAGGAGGTGAGAGCAAGACAAAGCTGGTCGTCAATTGAAGCCTTAGCTCAACAGCAGCTAAGAATAAGAGACAGAACTAGCCCCTGCAGCCCATCGTTAGTTGGGTGTGGCCCAACATAAATAACTGTTGCACGCTCACTGCACTATTGCTCAGGCTCGCCCCACAATGCTGTCCACTTCCCTAGTAATACTAGTGTGATGTATTTCATCGTGGGGGCGAGCGTTCGCGGATTAGCGTGTGCATGACACAACGTAGCTCTGGCACAAATTATGCAAGAGACATTGACGTCAGCACGCATGCAGCACGCGCGTATCTCGGATTCTATGGTTCTGGCCGTCCTTTTATTCTTTTTCAAGACTCAACTACTTAGCAATGGAGTTGTAAATACGAGTTTGTTAGCGTGCCACAGGCTGACAAAGCTACTGTGACATACTGATCATTTCGTTCATCGCTTCCATCCCGAGCTCGAGCTCTCTTTTACTGCGCTCGGTCTCTGTTGCTGTGTTCTCTATCTATTTCGTTCTCTCTAGCTAATATTGGATCCGATATCCTCGTTCTTGGACCAATTCTCTCGATCTCCTTTGACTCTGATCATTTGATTTGAGCATGCGCAAATAATTGGCAAAGAGGCGTGGCCGTGGCCCAATAGAGAGCACGTGTTATTTTCGCGCATGCTCAGTCAGCCAAACTGACAGGACAGACGGACTGACGAACTTCCGGCGAACGATCAAATGTGGGGCCGGGGCTTGCTCACGCTCGCCCCCAAAGGTATAGGCAGGGGCGTATCTCTTGGGGGGGGGGGGGGGAGGGAGATTCAGGGGGTTGCAACCCCACCCCCCCTCCCCAAAATGATTTTGAGCAGCCCCTCCCACTTATATACAAGGCCTACTATAGCTTGGCACAATAGCTGCCACTGTATGAGACAAGCTGTGTAGTACATAATTATTGGTCTCAAACCAACAGGTGGTGCACGGTGGTTTGTGGTACAACCTGAACATGGCTTCAGCTATGAATAATCTACTGTAAACCACGAGAGTCAGCTGTGGTGCTAGGCGTGGTAAAACTCTATACCTAGAGTGTTGTAGTACCATGCTACGTAGGTCACAGTCACTCTGCGATTGAGCGGGCATATATTATAGGTGATTAAAAGTGGGCGTGGTCGCCAAAATTTTGGCGCATTTCGCGCGCGATTACCATATTTCTTCTAAAAATTCAGCCTTTCTAAATTATTCGGCGCCCTTTGCCGAATGATTGAAAATAGTCTCTAACTTTCGGCAAAGGTCGTCATGCGTATACCGTATCCGATCTAATTAACGCGCCATGAAAAATTAATTACAAGTGCTGGGTGGCGCGCCATTAGAGCGTGAAAATTATCCTTCGCGACCAGGTGGCGCGCAAAATTTGTACACAAAAGTATAGGGACGCGTGGGTGGGCACGTTTAAATAGAGCGTGAAAATTGCACTTCAGGACGAGCTGGCGCATCTATTAGAGAGGCGCGTTAAATAGATCGGATACGGTATGCTATAAACGGGAATGGAATGCGCACGCAGACAGAATGTTGAATATTAACCTTTAAAAATTCGGCAAAGCTAAAGCAATATTATTATTCATTTCATGCCGAACATTAGAAGAAATGCAGCGGGGTATACCTACAACCCCAAATCCTAGAACCGCCCCTGATAGGTAGCTATAGGCCATCAAAGGCACTTGTAGATGCAGCGCATGTGGGGTATGAACTTGAATTGGTATAGCTACCAGGCTTGATACAAGGACTTGGTGAGCTTGCTTTTATCGCTCATACCTTGTACAATGTACATCTAGTGCATGCAGGTTGATCCTGAATGGCAGTATTATAATATTATAATTATGCTCTATAAATAAGACACATAATTTGATGTCATAGTTATGAACAAGGAGCTAGTGCTGATACAATGGTTAAATTTTAATTGCATCATTCTTTTTCTCAGGCTCAAACTCAAGCAGCTCAAGAGGCAAATGTTATAGCAATAGCAAATCCTCCCCTCACGTATCAAGTACCAAGTGATGTACTTACGGAGCACTTCAACCAATTCGATGAATATGTAAAAAGGGTAGACTGCTTCAAATGCCACTCTAGAGAATTTTACAAAATCCGTTTGACATTTTCATCTCAAGATCAGGCTAAAACAGCAATAATCCGAATGAATGGAAGTATGCTTCTCGGTAAGCATAAACTCAAACTACAATTTGAGTCATATACACAAAGAAGGCGCAGTTTACCGGTTGGAAGAGGTGAGTTACGTGATGAAAATTTGGATCATCCCTTGAAAGTATCTTCATTGTCACCTATTTCATGTATGGAATCAAAAATTCCTGAGGTCACTTCCTCAGTACAACATATTGATGTCGCCAAGCAAAGTTGTGCAAGTGTCAAAGTCACAAATATAAAGCCACAGATTTCAAAAGAAGCACTAACTGCCCATTTTTCCAATGTTGGGGAAGTTAGCCACTGTAAAATCTATCCTCAAAAAGAGAGGTATGGAATCATCAGATTCAAATGTAAAGAGCATGCTGAAAGGGCTGCAAAGTATTTGAATGGGAGTGAGATTGTTTATCGGTCATATAAAAGCACCATTGTAGTATCTTTGATTTCTGATAGCAGCTCATTTATGTGTGAACAGTCACCTTCATCTCACTCACCGAATCAAGGCACTGAGAAAAGAGATAGAAAGCAGCCATCTTCATCTACCTCAACCAAATACAAATCTGACAGTAGTAGTGCTGGAAAGAAAAGTAAGTCAGGAGCCACTTCAAAATTAGCTTGCAAACCCAAATGTACAAAGGTAATATTTCAGTCAACCTGTGTGATATCAAAGTGCACCTTTCAAGAGTATTTGGAAGATTACACAACAGAAATTCAATTTGAGGTTACTGATCTTCGTACTCAACTGGAAGGTGTGGAGATTGATGTCGTCTTTTCAAGCCAAAATCAAGCAAAAACGGTATTGAAACAAGTTTTACGCCATGATCCCAAACTCAAAGGCCACATTTCAGGTAAATACAATCCTCTCTCAGATGGTACTGCTCAAAGGAAAGCTATTGATGACTTTAGAAAGAGTATTGCATCAAAGATTAACTATTTTACATCCAGGCATCAAGACAAAGTAGATAGTCTGCAAAAAGAGCTTAAGAACATAAATTCCAAACGGCCAACGGGAAAACACATACCATTAGAACAATTTGAATTATTGGAATCAGAAAGAAAGATTGTAAGGCAGCATATACGAGAATGTGAGCAACAGTACTACGAGTTTGAAAGCTTTTGCTCTGAACTGCAGACCAAGCTTGAGTTGTTTGAAATGGAAGCCAGTGAGATAAGCATGGAAACCATCAGTAAAGCAAGAAAGAGTTTCGGTAGGGAATGCAATAGATATCAGATTGCACTTCCCATGTATGCGTACCGCAAGGAAATTACTGAAACAGTAATCGCCAGCAAGGTGACAGTTCTTATTGGAGAAACAGGTTCAGGTAAGAGTACACAGTTAGTTCAGTATCTTTATGAGGCCGGGTTTGGAGAGAATGGTATCATTGCTTGTACTCAGCCAAGAAAGGTTGCTGCCATATCCTTAGCAAAGCATGTGAGTACGGAGATGGGATGCATCCTTGGTCATGAGCTTGGCTACAAAACTGGCCTGCGTGGTAAATATTCTGAAAAGACGAGGGTTCTCTACATGACTGATCACACCTTACTCAATGAGTGCATTGCAGACCCAGAATTTTCCAAGTATTCATGCCTCATCATTGACGAAGCTCATGAAAGAAGTCTAAGCACAGACCTTCTCCTTGCATTCATCAAGCAATGCTTACCTTCACGACCTGATCTCAAGATCATTATAACATCAGCTACGATAGATCCACATCTCTTCGTTCGTTTTTTTGGTGACGATTGTCCTGTAATAACAGTACCTGGACGAACATATCCTGTAGATGTTGTCTACTGCTATGAGTCAGACAGTGCACCCCCCATTGATAGGGATTATGTGAAAGATGCTGCAGAACAAGCATGCAAACTTCATGACAGCGAACCTTTTGGCGACTTTATTGTATTTCTTACATCTGCTGTTGAGATAGAGAGAGCTTGTCAGCTAGCATGTAATAAACTTGGAGAGTCAGCTGTCATCTTACCACTCCATGGTAAACTGCAACCCGAAGACCAACAGAAAGTGTTTAACGAGTATGAGAAACGAAAAATAGTATTTGCAACAAATGTTGCTGAAACATCTGTAACAATCTCTGGTGTAAAGTGCATCATTGACACTGGTTTAGCCAAGGAGCTTAGCTTTGATCCAAAAAAGAACATGAACTCTTTAGAAGTCAGGTTGATTAGTAAATCTTCAGCAGAACAGAGAAAAGGTCGAGCAGGTAGAACAAGTTCTGGAAAATGCTATCGACTATATTCAGAACTTGTATATAAAACAATGTCCCAGCGATCTTTGCCTGAGATACTACGTGTGACATTAGCAAGCACGGTATTGAAATTGTACGAATTTGGTGTAACGGATGTCGTCAGGTTTAGTTTTGTGGAAGAACCTGACAGAGCAACTCTAGAAGCAGCAGTTGAAAGCTTAATGTTCCTTGGAGCTATCAAAGATGGTCAACTCACAGAGCTTGGGAAGAAAATGGCTGCATTACCAATTGATCCTCATTACTCTAAAATCTTATTTGATGGAATTGAAATGGGAATTGGAAATGAAGCAGCAACTACAGTTACTATCTCAACTCTAGCAGGCGGGGTCTTCTTTCGAGCAGGAAGTGATGAAATTAAATCAGAAAGTGATATGAAAACCATCGAATTTTGCCATCCAGCTGGTGACCAAATCACTTATCTTCATACCTACTACCAGTGGTCGTTACAAAATGGAAATGATCAAATAAAATGGTGTGTTGCCAATTTTATCAATGCAAAAAGCATGAGGATTGTGAAAGAAACTCTCACTGAATTGAAGGATATATTAAAGCAAAAATTTTGTATCATACTACCAAATTGCTATGATCTAAAAAAAGCTGAAGAAATCCTGCCGAAACTTTACTTTGATAGTTTTATCTGGCATCTCTCGGTCTATCTTGGACATGAGAGGGTTGGCTATCTGAATGAAAGACACCTAGGAAATCAGTTTGTTATATTCCCTGGATCACCTCTCCGTCAACTCAATGAAATACCAGAAATGCTTGTTTACGAGAAGACACTTGTCACAACTCAGCATTTTTTGCTTCAAGTATTGCCAGTAAAGGAAGAATGGGTTCAAGAAGCAATTCGGTTAGGAAAACTCAAGCATCACCCTTTGAAGTGTGATATCTATAGTCATTACAAAGTTTCTCCATTAATCATTGCTAATGTTGGACCACATATTATTCAGTTTACTCTTCGAAAATGGCAGGCCACTCTTGAGCTAGAAAATGAAGTCGACATCAAACCTGTTTTCGAGTTCTGTCGTGACAAAGGACAGATAAGTGTTATCCTTCAAAATAGTTGTCACAAAACTGTGCACAAAGTCCTTCAAGCCCATATTAACAACATCAGAGAAGAATTGTCAGTTCAGGTTCAAGAGTATGGAGTCACAGAAGATATTGATAACGTACGCATTGTTATAGGAGCAGGTGGATTGATTAAGCATATCCTAATGCCTGATCAGTACAGAACCGTAATGTTTAGAACACGTGACTGTGATGATTATGACTTCAAAGACAAGTTTTATGAAGAAGCATTATCACATGGCAGCATTGAAAGGTATGATCACAAGATGTTTAAGAGAGAGCAGGCCTTGTTTGTGACATTTTATCATCCAGAGGATGCCATGAGATGCACTCAAATGGCACTTCCAATAAATGTTACTATTGAGCCAAGACTGTATAAAACTCAAAATAGCCAACAATTTTCACTACAGCTTGAATGGATTCGTAGAAAGAGAAAAGAATTTGCCTTCATTGAATTCATCAACGAGGAAAACTTGACAATAGCTGAACAACAACTATGCCTGCAATTTCCTAGAGGACTTCATGGAGTTCATGCCATAAGATATAGAAAGAGTAAAGACGGAAGTCAGATTTTTGCCACAAATGTTGATACAAATCTAACCGATCAAGAGATTAAGCTAGACATATTGTCACGATTGCCTATGATGGATGAGGGAGATTTTGAAGTGAAATTGGGGTATCAAAAATCTTTTGAAACACCTAAACACAAAGTTGACATGTTGAAGCAGCAGTTGCATGATTTGATCACAGCACAAGGTCATGTTAGAAGGGATCAGTATACACTATCCATGAATCATCCACAAAATCAGCATAGGACTTTCAGGGCACGTATTCAGTTTAACTCTTCGGCTGATGGACACAAGGTATTTGAAGGATTGCAGAATGTTCTTATTGAAAATGTGGCATTGAATATTACACCTCTTCTTTCATCAATAATTTCGTATTCAAAAGCAACATATGCATGCATTTCAGAGCCACTCACGGAAGTCATTAAAAGTATTCAAGAAGATCATCCGTCAGTGACGTTCAACTTTGAAAAAGCTGTTCGTGGCTGTGAAAGACTGAGGCTATCATCAGATGATATTAATACTTTTATGACAGCCAAACGTCTCCTTGAAGAGGCTGTTGGTCCTCTAGCAGTTGATTGCTCTCATACTCCAGTCCTTCATGAATTTATCCGTAGCAGAAACTGTCGACAAGTATTGGAGGGAGTAAAATCCAAAACTCTTACTTTTGTATTTCCTGACTATCAAACTTCCAGCATAAAAATCTATGGGACCAAGACCAATATGCGTCAAGCATATGAACAGATATTACAGTCTTTATCAGTATTTCAAGATGGGGTGCAATGTTATGAGATATCTCTAAGAAGTGGAAGACCCCCTGGTTTAATGAAATATTTACTTTCTAAGTTTGATCCTGGTCTCAAACAACTTGAAAATAAGGTGGGAGTTGCTTCCGTCCGACTTAATCCAAGCCGTCAAGTACTGACTCTGTTTGCATCTGAGAATGGCTTTGATGAAGTTTCAGCTTTAATTGATGACTGTAGCAAAGATCTCAAATCAGCCACCCTTGTTGAGGAGAAAGATCAACATCATCATGATAAAATTGAATGTTGTGTCTGTTTTACCATCATTAAGTCCCCTGGTGACATTTTCAGGCTTGAGTACTGTGGCCATGTATACTGCCGTGAATGCATGTCATTACAGGTAGCACCAAGTGCGTTGTCCTTTCCTGTTGAGTGTGCAGCAGAGCAATGTTCTAAGCCATTTGTTTGGAAAGATTTCCTCAATCTTTCGCAAAGAATGATTGGTTTTGATCTTCGGTCTTTTGTAGCCAGCAGCCTCCGGTCCCATGCAGCAGCTAATCCCAATCTCGTGCGATTCTGTCCCACCCCAGATTGTCCTGTTGTTTACACTGTATCTCATGATAATGAAATTGGAGAGCGTTTCTTCTGTGTTCACTGTGGGACCTCCACGTGTACCAAGTGTCATGATGCTTTTCATGAAGGCATCACCTGTGAACAAAATAAATTAAGCAAAGAGGGCAGCAAGGAATTAGACGAGTGGATGCAAAAGAACAAAAAATCCCGTAAGCATTGTCCGAAGTGTAACATCCCCATTGAAAAGAATAAAGGCTGCAACCATATTCACTGTCGCCAGTGTTCAGCTGACATCTGCTGGGTGTGCCTCAAGTACTTTGACACACCCAATGATTGTTATCACCACTTGCACGATAAGCACGAAGGCCTCTGGGATTAGTGTGTATTTAGCTTATAGTGTATGGACAATAATGAGGTCATATATAATAGCTATAACTAGTTAGCTTTGATTATTATAATGTTTTAGTGAGTGATAATATACGTATACTTGTAGTGCCAATTCTAGATCTTAGCTGCTATAACAATAATAATATTATTATGCTGTTATTTCTATCATTAAAATTTAAAATTGGTAGCTATATATTATTATATTGCAGCTAATTTCTGTACAGAAAGCGATTAGCAATTGCAAATTTCTTTGACATGTAGACCACTTGCTGCGCATGCGCGCGGGAAACGCCCCGCGTGCACATGCGCGTTTCGATCTTGAATAATGATAGGCCACGTCAGCTGCGCTGACAGGTGGAGTCATAGGTAGATATCTACATTCACGGTATCAGGAGGAATATTAATTACGTTATATTGAAGAGATCCAAGCTCTTTCAAAATTGATAGGAACTCACATAATTTAACTGCTGTTGTAAGTATAATATAATTTTAGATCATAGCTATATTACAAGTACGTATACTGCAATCTGATTGGCCATTAGGCCATACCAAATTGATTACATGTTTCACGGACAGGCTGACTACAAATGTTGACCCGGACAGCAGGGAAAAAAATAAAAATAAAAAGATGAATCTCATTAAAAATGTTATTAACAAACCGCCAAAAGTATCCCGCTCCCATGATAATGTCACCACAGTTCGAGATTTGATGACGTCTCGACCACGTTTGACCCGGATGCATTGCTCAACCACGCAGCCATGATGCAGATGGCGATCGACAACAAAGTCAGTCACTTCAACTGCACTGTACATGCTGTACTAGTAGCTACATGTAGCTGTCATTACTAGTACTAGTAGATACTAATTAACACGCTTTTGCCACACCCACTAATTTATATATTTTTTCCTGATTTCTTTAAGGTAGCATTAAAGTGCGTGGGCGTGAGCGTCACGATTGGCTAATTCAATTAGCGAATCGTGAAGGGGCGTGGCCGAAGAGGCCATACGAGTGCTTTTGGTCGAAGGTGGGCGTGTCTAGAATCGGCCAGGGATGATTATGCGCGTGTAATTAGCGACCGGAAGTGGCCCCTGAAGAAAACACCGGTAATTGCCCACTTCAAAGCAAGATCAAAGCATTCTTTCTTAACTATTAACCGCAACGACTTAAAATTAAACACTAAGTAGAAATTAAACACTAAGTAGAAAAAAAGAAAAGATTTAAATAATTGAATAATCTAATTCATGGGGGGTTTGGGAGTACTTGGGGAGATAATTTTTACATGGGCACGCAGAATGGGTCGAAACTAGAGATTTGACCGGACAGATTTTTGATTCACACATTACAATTAAAGTTACGGCCCTTTGAAGTTTCCCCATATGTTTGTACAGGGAAGCCATGCGTTTGCAATGTTTCTACCCACGCGCTACGTGAGGGGCGGGGCCACGCGCGCACATAAACGTGACGACCATTACCAACTTTTTGACAAAATTGAAATTTAGGCTGCCTGCTTGCATTGTATGGTTCCACTATGCACCCAGCTCGATTATATGGTGGTTTTTGGACAATTTTTTTTCTGCTTAGTGTTCAGGTCGCCTTGAAAAAAAAAAAAAAAAAAAAGCCTTATTAGGCCTAATTAAGCATGTGGGCGTGTTCCTGGCACTGTGTGGAGTGTGTGCGTGTGCGTTAATGCAGGTTTTATTGCTTCTGATTGGGCGTGGCTTCACGGGCCAGTGCTTGGATATCGGCGCCTGGGACTTGGCCTCGGCGATAGGTGGGCGTGTCCCGGAAGCGGTGGTGACCTTTGAACCCCGCGTGGAGGCTTTGGGGGCGTGGCAGGAGGTCAAAGGTGAGGCCATGTCTGTTAATGAGGCACTGTACGCCGGTGCGATGGAGGGGACCGTACGGCTGGACGGAAGCTGACGATGGTTTGAAGCGGATGTGGTTGCGATGACGTGTTGTTACTCCGCCCACACAGGAAATGAGGTGAGCTCTTGTGTGGGCGGTGTGGCAGAACGGCCTCCAAGTGTTTGTGTGTGTTTTGGCCTTGAGGAAGCTGTGTGTTTTAATTGGGATTGATTGTGGGCTTCCGGTGGACATCCGGTGGTTAGTAGGCACTTGATTGAGAATGGTGGTCCTTGGGGAACAGGGTGGGGCTGTTTTGGGCGTGGCCTGGCCCCTCCCTTCCGGCTCGGCTTCCGGTCCATGGAGGATATTAAATGAACACTTCCGGCTCTAGCAGCAACACCCCTGAGACCTGTGCAATTAAAAGGGCGTGGTTACACAACATGCACCTCACTAATGACTTTGATGTGGTTTAGGTGTCATATCCCCCACCTCACGCCCACGCAATTTAATGGTACCTTAAAAATGGACCCGCCGGATCCGTGAAACATGAAATCAAATTGGTGTGGCCTTAGCAGGCAGGTAGTCTATAATTATTCAAGTGATAGAATCCCTATAACTTCAGTATCCTCTGGGTAGCTATTTCAGTATTTTACTATACCGGTATGATCTAACTTTGTTAGACACTGTTTAGTCGCACTTAGAAGACCTCAGGGCTCAGTAGAACCGTAGATAGTAGAATGGGGGGGGGGGGGGGGAGGGAGGGATTGGAAACATGTGTACAAATTATAGGCCCGGATGCGAGGCGCATGCTTGTCACAGCACGCCCCCTTCTATAGATAATAGAGGGGGAGCAGCAATTGGAAACGTGTGTACAAAGTATGGGGATGCGACGGCGCATGCTCGCCACAGCGCGCCCCGTTCATGATGATAACACAGACAGTACATTACAGTACAACTATAGGGCCTTATATGGCGTCATGTGGCTTTATAGCTGGAGTAAACCTAGATCTACGGCTAAACCAAGCGTGGGGAGGAAAATTAAGAATTGTAACGTGATTTTGAACTATCGTTTTTATGTTTTACCTCATATAAAAACGTGGAGGAATTTTCTTTTGCCATTGGCGAGAGAATTCGAAGTGAGAGCGATAGGGCAGTGTCTACGGCTGCCTACCATGTGCTTTAGAAGCATTCGCGAGCTTTCTGGGGGTAGCACTCGGGTCTGCGAGCTTTATTAATAGCACGAGTTATACTCAGATTGAACTTACCTGTTGCGCTTGCTTTATAAAGAAGCACTATACTTCAGGTCATCGTTAGCACTCTTTGGCTGATGCTAGATCTATTGAGGTGTTTAATGAAGGCCTACATGCACCTCTTGCAGGTCCCAGGAAAATTCCATAAGGCCATGCAAACTGCAGCCCACCTATAGAAAAGATGCCTGCTTCTTTCTTTTTTTGACTCCAGGACCTCAGGTGACTCGGCTATGATGCATAAAGACTCTCTCTTGGGCAACAAATACAGCCTTTGTGGTTTAGCAAAATTGTGCGACTTCTATCTCATGTTATTAAGTCTGCAGAAGCGGCTTCGTACGTGATAAAAAAATCGCGAGAGGATCATTATATCATCATTTACACACGACCCTGGACTGGGTTGCTATATCACGAAATTTAAAATCACGAAAACTAATTCTGAGGGCCTTCTGTGACTTTCCACGAAATTAGCTAGCACTCCCGAAAAATTACCCACCATAAGGTATATAAAAATATAGTTTAGTGCAAGCTAGCTATAGCTATTCCTAGGGTCCACTCTGTGATTTATAGAGCCATATAATTTTATGACCACCCCTTGGTTCTAGCCTCGAGCTAGGCGCCAGGCTCTCCCACGCGAGCTAACTATAGCTTAGTAAACTAGGCCATGCAGTGTGAGCTGAGCGCTATACAGTGGACTAGGTATCAAGAGGCTCCTCAGCAGTCAGCATAACAGCCAGTTCACAACTTGAAGAGACACACTGCTACCTGGGCAGCCTTCTTTGTCAGCCACCTTGAAGTTGAAGGACATGGCTAAGACTTTGTGTGCACGCGCGAACTTCGGTACCTCCCATCTACTAGCTACTGACAGTTGGCATAAGCATCTGCTATACATCCCTACGCTCGCTTTTGAGGGGTGCAAAAATAATGCAACTGAATCAAAACTGACTATCCTGAACCATTGTGACAACCAGAGAACAACCCTGAATGCCTCCCACATGCTGCACTCGACAAATTAATACATCAACATTAATAGGTGCGTAATAATTGAGAAAAGCAAGCAAAGGGATGTATAGCAGATGCTTATGCCTTACAAATCTTGTTTGTGTACTTTTTGACCCTGCATGCCATCCCTACTTCATCCTTCGATTTTATTGGTTTTTATACTTGACAATGTGTATATTTAGATCGAACAGCAAATTAGATAGTTATACATAATATTATAATGAGTGTATATAACATATTTAACCATTTCTGCACACTTATGCAGACTAAGTACCCGCAACCTATAATAGAGTAAAAGATATAATAAAAACTTAATTAACCTTATTAAACCCAAAATGTTCATTTGTTTAACACTTCTCTTCATTGTAACTATAGTCTATAAAGTTAGCTACTTTCACCAATTGAAATCTTCTTTCTCTCTGACATTTCAATTTCTGAATCAGTCGTATGCTTGTTACCCAAAACGTAGGATGTATCTAAATTAATATTACATGATAGTAAATTAATTTGGTAGTACTGGCTACTCATCATGATTATAATCACAAAATGAAACAGACCTGGTTTATTCTTCTTTCTTCGTCTATGGCGACAACAGCAGACACCCACAAGCACAGTTACAGCTATGATTATGAGTCCTTCTACAAGTCCAACAGCAATTACTATAGCTGTTATTGTTGTTGCAATGCCTGTGGTCGCATCTGTGCCATCTGTTGACTTCAGTGTTGTTCCCCTTGTTTCTTCAACATAAGAACTAGTGGTGGTTGGTGCAGATTTGGTTGTGTCTGTGCCATCTGTTGATTTCACTGTTGTTCCCTTTGTTTCTTTAACATCAGAACCAGTGGTGGTATCCCCATCAGTGGATGTTGTTTCAGAGCTTGTTGTTGCAATGCCTGTGGTTGCAACTGTGCCATCTGTTGACTTCAGTGTTGTTCCCGTTGACCTATCAATATCAGAACTAGTGGTGGTTGGTGCAGATGTGGTTGCATCTGTGCCATCTGTTGATTTCAGTGTTGTTCCCCTCGTTTCATTAACATCAGAACCAGTGGTGGTATCCCCATCAGTATTTGTGGTTGGTGCAGATGTTGTATATTGTGAATCTGTCACAATATCTATCATAGAATTAATTAATCAAAAGTTAATAATGCATGACATGTACACAGTTCTGCTCATGAGTATACAGTAGCCATATAAATAAGCATCAATAATCACTTAGATAAGCTAGCTGTTCACTCTTACCTTCAATAACAACTATGACTGTCTCTTCTGCGGGATCACTTGTCATGACAAGCTGGGACTGAATATCTGGAATAAGTCTAGCTCTGCAAGTGAAATTGTCGCTATCAGCTGGGTCGGTTACCAAGTACACTGTCAGGACACTTGTGTAAACTGGCCAAGAATCAGCATCAGATGATATAGACACACCATCAGTGGTGTTTGATAGAGGTGTTGTTCCCCGGAGCCAAGTCACTGAAACAGTCACAATATCAGCAATGGCTGGATTGATAGAAATGCTGCACACGATGTCGAGTGAACTTCCAACTTGAGCATAAAGCACTCCACCAGAGGCCAAGATAGACACATTGGGTGTGGGCACTATTTATAAGATGGAGGGGAAAAAAATTAATACAAACATACATTCATATGGTATAATATGGGTGATTGTAAATTCACGCTATTCTTACATTTTTCTGGCATTTCAATACAGTCAACAGAACACAGCTCAATATTGTACATGACATCATTCATTGCAATGTAATCAAGAATGTGAAGGTAGTGGGTTTCTGCTCCACTTTCAGCATCTCGTTCACTTGTTATCCATGAATTTTGTGGTGGTAGATCAACAGTTTGGTCACCTTCTGTCTTCGTTGAATTCAAAGATGATGCTCTTCGTCCTAAAACACCTTGAGAATCCTCGTATCTGTAGTAGACCCAGCCAGTGTTATTACTCGTTGTATTCGCTAGAAGTGATATTGTTGTATTGTCTGTCATTGTGTCAACTGACTGCACTGTACCAATGCTCACATTGTGGTGCTTGAGAGTTCTGCTGCTGATCAGGCCATCTGGATGCCCCAGGAAGTCATTTCGGTCATTGACTAGGAAGTCAGGTATTCCGTCATCTTCTTCGACATTGTACATCATGACATTTCGTACCAGTTCGTGTGTTTCCAGCTCATCAAGGATAGAGAGCCTTGGGTCACCAAGTGGATTTCTGTTCTCAAAAGTAGCCGAGTACCCTGTGAACTCCCCTTTTAGGCTAGACTGCATGATCCACCTTGCAACTGAGGTGGTATTTGGAGGGAGATCTCCAAACGTGACTGTCAGTGATGGACTAATGCTCTGCCTACCCACGTTTGTGCCAATGATCCTGAACGCAATGAGGAGTTCGCTTTCATTGTCGATAATCTCCGGTTGTCCAGATGATATACGTAGGCTATGTGCTATACCATAACCTACATTCTTCACAGCAACACCGAGAGTGAATGGAACAGATGGCTCTCTGGCCTCAGTGAGAGGATCGTCTCCCTGTACGTTTCTCTCCAAGAAATAGTGCACAATGAGGGAGGGGTCTGGTCTGACGGTGATGGGTGTGGGCAACAGAGGCACGGTAATGTTCTCACCACCTACAATGTAATTGAATGAGCCTCCAACAGTGTATATGTGATCTGCATCTGGAGCTGCTTCCGAGTATGGTATGATTAGCCATTCGATTGTTCCTGATGCATCACTAGGCAGCATCCATCCGCCGTTAGTAATGGTGATTGAGCCTGAAAGTGTTCCATTACCAATTGAAAAGTGGTGTGTTGCTTGATCTCCTGTCAGTGCATCTACGATGACAATTTCTATACTAATCTGCTGAAGAGGTGCAGATTCTTGATTTTCAATCTCTAGCCTCGCTTCAAAAGCTTCCCTAGTAAGAGCTAGTTCCTGCACAATGCGAATCCTAACCACAGCACATACTCCAACTTCATCTTCTATGTTGCTCATTCGATTGACTTCACCACTTGCAAAGATGTAAGCATCCACATATGAGGGAAATCCTTTTCTTTGAGCTAACTCATTTGAGACATTTATGTTTTGAGCAAACCGTTGGACGGCACTGAAAGAAGCCATGTTGGCTCCATCAAGTGGCTCGAGTTGACCACTGTTCCATCCTGATATGGTGTTGTTGATACGTTCAATCATTCTCGCAACCATAGAAATTGTTGTTCCATTAGGTGGAGGTGCAAACAGGATGGTGGAGAGTTCACCAGTGGATATCAGTACACCTGCTTCACTTTCATCGTCCAGAGCAGGTCGCAGAGTATTGGAGAGCCATTCAGAGTCATTCACCGAGAAAATCCACATGTCATCTCCAAGTACTTCAGTACCAAGGGCTACGGTTTGTTGAATTGGATAAATAGCGTCCACCAGGTCGCTCAGTAGCTGTTCACCTGGACCTGTGTTTCTTTTTTGACGAGAGGTACCCGTGCTGTTGCTAGTGCTATTTCTCAGAAGGTCCAGACATTTGTCAAAAACGCTCTCGTTCACAAAACAGGTTAGATACCCTGTCCACCGATTACCCATAGCACATTCGATCCATTGCATAGCACTCCAAAGATCAGGAAAAGGATTTTCACCATCGTAAATGCTAACCGCAACGCTGCTTATGCATCCAACTATGGGTGGCAGCACATTTATGTTCAGTAAACTTGAAGTTGATGGCGTTATACACTTCAACACAGAATCAAAGCAGCTATTACAAAGGACGGATGTAGTGGACGTGAAGCCATCAAAGCTATTGCTTGGAGGTGGCACTTCGATCTCCGGAATGTCAATATCATCAAATCCAATTCCTGGGAGTGATATCACGGGACCTGCTATTTCTGGTAAACGGATCTCAATCAGCTCTTCAATAACTTCAGGTATACGCAATACAGGGACAACAGGCTCCTTTATTATGACGGAAATACTCTGGAATATGGGGCGATTGCAAACATAGCTGTATAACACACTTATGGTGTATATTATGTAGTCAATTCGAGATGCACGTGTCTGGACTGGTCTCGTGGACGAACGAACAGTCACAATAACTGATGACAGTGGTTCCAGATTTCCTAGCTCTTCATTGGTTGCTGAAAACACCAAGGATGGATGAGTTGGAAGTTGCAGGCTGACATTGTCGGCTCTAACCAAACCATGATTTGTTATGTTTATCTGAATTGAACTGAGGCGTCCAGATTCCAGGTCAGCCAGATTGATTTCTGTTGGATCAACCGTAACAACTGGTATTGGGACGTGAGTTTCAAACTCTGTTATGACTGGTATTACGTACACGTCTTCGTATGTCACTGGAGTAACACTCCATGTGTACCTCACTGCTTGCCTCTCTATGAAAACTGTCATGTTGGGGTTGGAAATTGATGTGACTGTGACCAGATTAAGAGTGCGGTGGTCTGGAGCTACTACATACATCTGGTATCGATCTTCGTGGATGTTGACAAATGTTGCAATGCCGTTTCCGGCTGCAGTAGTCAGTGTAAGCCTGAGGTTACGCTGATAATTGATCAGTGTTATTGTTGCATCGTCTACTAGTGGTCGTCCGGCTGCAAAGTATGTGTACTCATCCTCCACAATTACTGTCAAGTTCATTAGTAGATCAGATGATACTGTAAGAGATATTGGAATTGATATGTACACTTCATTGCTTCGAACAGTGACAGAAGTATCTAGCTCGCCAAGCTGCTGTGTTGCTGGAGTCTGAGCCTGAAGTATCAAGACGGCAGATTCTCCAGTGCCTAAGTTCAAACTGCCACCATTCAGTTGCATGTTTCCAAAACTGATGAGAGAAATATTAATGAAATTCGAGCTTGGCAGGATACCTCGAACATTTGTGGCCACATTTCTGCCTATGTTGGTCACGTTGAACTCAAACGATCTGGATGTTCCTCTGACAATTCTGTTATCCACCTGTTGAGGGTCAACTTGGAGGAGTGGTAGGACAGCTTCGATACGTAGATTAGCAATCAACTGAAGTCTGGTACCTTCGCTTGCATCAATGATAACTAGGAAGGCTCCTCTGACTATTCTAGATGACACTACTCTGATGTCAACTGCTAACTGTTCCCCGGGCTGTAGAGTATCATTTGAATTTTCTCCCCGTAACGATGCTGTAATGCTGATGCCCCTTGCATTCCCAGGTTGAACAGTGACAGAGAGCCCACTAAGAGCTCCTGGTCCATCATTGTATACGTATGTTGTGTTGTAAAAGATCCTACTGAAGTTTCCATCAAATGATTCTCCTCTCAGGACAATGCCACGGGGTCTTGCCACCATTCCAAGAACACTCCACTCTGTTTGGGACAATGTCAGTGATGAACCAGGATGTCTTACGGTGGCCATGTATGTACCATATTCAGTTGATGCTGGATAAAAGGTCAGTGAGAAATTACCATCACTTGTGGTATATACGGTATAGGCCCTTGAAGCTCCATTGCTGGTTATATTAACTTCGACTGGCACAATGCCACCAAGCTCGCTTTCTATTACACTATTCATTGCATACTCAACACTCCCTGTGATGGTCACAGGTTGGGCATAAGGGAATGTGCTAGAGGACACAGGATTTACTCGTGCTCGATAGCCTGGGGCTACTTGCAAGGTCCAATTGACCCGTGCTTCACCCACTTCATTTCGAATCAGCACCAAAATAGTGTGGTTACCAGCTTGAGCTCTGCTCCATGTCACTTGGCCCGTCAGCTGATTCAATTGCAATTGCCTGGGACTAGACAGCAAGAACCATGAAAGAGGTGGTGTTCCTCGTGAGAGATTGATGCTTGTTCTGTATTCTTGAGCTTCTTGTAATGTGGCGTTGCTGACTGGTACTGGCACCGGCTCATAAATGAGGATCTCACAGTCTTCACCATACCATGGCCTGTTGCAGTAGCATCGTCCAAATGAGCAACTACCACGTGGAATGCTCTCATTTCGGCCACACGCATGTGGTGGGCAAACATTGTACAAGTGAATTGTCTGCAACTCTGATGTGCTTCTACCACAACTGATTGCTGTCCAATTGCGCACAAAGCTACTCGGGCAAGAGTATCGACTGACAGAGTCTTCAAACATGAGCTGCAGTGGTAGTCTACAAAGATTGGGAGCAGCAGCTGTTGAAGATGACACTTGAGTCGAGCTTGATGTACTATCACAAGGCAGGGTCAACAGAGCTGATAGTGACACTGCTGGGGTGAAGTCAATGTCAATATCTTGCACCTGCTGATTAACATTGCCAGCGCCGTCTGTTGCTGTCCACGTACGTCTGATTGCGCATCCAGTCTGAAGGTCACTGTACGTCAGAGAGACACTTTCTGGCCTGTTGTCAGACACTTGTGCTTGCCCTGTATGTTCAGGGCCGGTGGAACCACACAAGCCTCTCGAATTTTGAGAGATACTAATCACTGGAGGCTCGAAATCTGTTTCCCATGAGTAAGATACCCTCTCACCTGTGTTGCCAAGCTGATCCGTTGCTACAACAACCAGGGTGTAGTTGGTGTTTGCTGAGAGTAGAGGTGTAGCAAATCTACCACTGTTGCAGTAGGAATGGCTCTCCAGTGTCATGTTGGCTATGAAGTAGCACTGGTAAGAGCATACCTCATTGCATGTAAAAGCTAGCATGACACTCTGTTCGTTAGATACTGGGCGTGGCCTGGCTGTTATGGTACTCACGGGTGGAATCAGATCAACCTCAAAGCGGTGTGTACGCCTAGCTATGTTTCCTGCATCATCTCTTGCTTGAATCAATAGCACGTACGAGCCACCACTCAAGTCATCTCCTTGCCAGTAGCCATCTGAACAATTTACTGCTGATTCAATGGAGCCATACGTGAGGACACATTCCCATGTCACATTCTCATTGGTTCCCCATGAGATGGAGATGTTTTCATTGCTCAAAATGGGATTCTGTAGGAAATCCACTTCTGGTGGTGTGACATCTCTGGTTTCAAACGTCCAGTAGTATTTATCGAGAAGAGGTTCACTTTCTGGACCACACAGTTCAAGGCCTTGTACAATTGCTCGATCAAACCTGATGCTAAATCGTGTCTGTTCTGCAAATCCAAAATTTGGCGTTATGGATATCCTATTGGATTGCTCAAAAGCCACCTCTTGTGACTGAGACACGTCGATCCTGTACACCTCCAGCTCCGAGTTGAACTCATGGAATGTTATGTAGGCAGTCCTGGATGGACGCTGGATGTTGCGATCAAACATAATACGCCATGTTGTATTAGATGGGTAGACAAGCTGTTGATTTGGCGTGGCTGTTGATTGGACTGGTGATGGTGGGAAGTGTCCAGGTAAGAGGGTAATACAAGATTCATCAATTGTCAGCCCATTAGATCTCACTGCTGTGAAACACAGTATGTGCGTCTGATTCTCTTGACTAGCCACTGGAGCCCATGTGACATTGATGTAGTAGCTACTAGTGTTTTGTATTTGTGTCAGGTTACTTATCATAGCACCTGATGGTACTCTGTTTTCAATATCTGAAATTGACACGTCTGAATTACCGCTAACAGCTATTAGCTGTGCTGTAAATATTGTCTGAGGTGGAACTGCGACACAGGATCCTTGCTGCAGAGTCTGCTCAACAGCGTATGATGTTGCATAGAATTCGAGGCGTGGACAAGATGGTGTGCCTAAAATAGTCATGCAAATATCATAATGTAGGTACCTGTATAGCGGGATATTCTCATGGGGTAAATATTTCACGAATTTCTCAATTTCCGCTTAAAAAGCTATTTTCATGGGTAAAAATTTTGAGGGTTATATCAGTCCATACCATGCTCACTCAAGATTTAATTGAGGCCTCGTTCTGACCCATGAAATCCGCGAAAATTTTCCCCATTTAAAATTTCCCACTATGCAGTATTACCTGATTACACACTTCATGGAAAATAACGGTCTCCATATTAATGCTTAAGAATTTTATTCTCTGATTCTCTTAAGAATGTAATGATTAGCTATAAGTCAAACATATTATTATTATGATATAATACCTGGTGTTGTAATTGTTGGACAGATTGGGACAGAAATCGTAACACTAGTAACCATTGAATCACCATTTGTTGTCTCGGTGGCTCTAGCATTAACAGTTATTGTGAGAGGAGTGTTAAGGTCTACTTGCGAGAAGTCAGCTAAAACATTCTTAATCATGAATTCCTCAGTCGAGTTGAAAATGTAGTCACCATTGGTGGATTTCTGTCCTGCAGACAGTTGGGTTCCCTCAGGTAGCTGGGAAATGATAACATCTAGAATTTCAGAGCCATCAGTGTCCACCAAAGAGCTGTCTATGCTGAACTTAAATGTTCCAGAACAAACGCATGGGTCATGAACAACACTCATTACAGGAGCATCTGCTACAGGAGTTATGGTGAATTGCTGGGTTCCAGTTCTGCGAAGCGAGGCAGTTGGATCGATTGCCTCAGCCTCAATCATGAAAGTGCCTGAGGTATGCTCAGGGAAGGTGAGTACACTCTCTCCAAAGTCTGCAGAGGTGAATCTCCAATTGCTGCCGTCGTATGTGCCTCGATTCAGTGATGAGTTTGTTGGGAGCTGAGTAACATGAATGAGGAGATCACTTGTCAAGCTAGAGCTCTGTGCATGAGGGTGAGCAGACAACTGAACCAATACTGGATTGTCTTCGGTTGTATCACGTGCTGACAACTCCAAAATGGGTGGTCCAGCTGGACGAGTACCTATACATTTAAGTGCGAATCTTTATCATGCCTACACACAAGTTAACATTTCTGTGATAACTATTGCAAGCACAGATATTATTAAGGGAGTTATAACAACTTCCTATCCCAACCCAAGTTCAAATCCCTCTCCCCTACAGTATGTTTCAGTTTTTCGATCATGATAAGCTGCTAATTATTATATCACTATCGTACTTTCACTGCAGTCGATTCCAAAGAAGCCAGCTTCACATATGCAGGTGTTGAGATCAGAGCAATTTCCTCTATTGGAACAGTCATTGGGACAAACTCCGACACTTGTCACATAGTCTACCACCATCAAATTCTCCATTGCCTCATCAAGTGGCTGTCGGTTACCAACATTGTCTGCTGCCTGTGTGAAAAGTCTGTACTGTGTGCCAGGTTCCAGTGACAGCACGATGAGGTCTGCTTTAGATTTACGAACCAATGAATAAATAGTTCCAGCATCTGTGGAATAATTCAAGAAGTATAAGGCAATAATAGGTCATTTACTGCAGAACCTCCGATAGCGGACCCTATTATTAACAATATGTACACAAATGCTGTCCTAGGTAGTCATGTTGTTGTCTTACCAGCCATCTGATAGATGTCAACATAATTAACACCAGAGCCAGTATCAGCTTTTTGTACTTGGATGGCAAGTGTACCATTCTGAAGAAGGGAGTCATCAATGGAGGAATTGGAGGTTGGTTTGCTGTTATCAATCTGTAATTCGTAATTGCAAACATTAAGGCTTGGTTCACTGTATTATGGCAAAACTGTTTGACACATATATTCGATGCAGCAAGGATAGACTAGATGTCTATCCATGTTTTACTAATGCACTGTTAGATATGCTTGATCACACCTGTCACAAGTCTATATATAGCTCCATTTCCCCATGATGCATAGGAACACAACCATTACCATACTATGTGTAGGAATTGGGGGGGGGGGGGGGGGGGGGGGGGGGGGATGTCATGGCCCCCCCCACACCAATCTTGCCAATTACTAGTACGTGAATACATGGCCCCCCCCACACCAATCTTGCCAATTACTAGTACGTGAATACATTTTGCACATGACTCTATGTAGTTGCCCCCCCCCCCCCAACCAAAAGACTTAGTAGGTTCCACCAATGATTACAACCACATTGTGAGCTAAGCCTAATATCAGGTACTACCTACACAAATGGCTTACAGCATAATATTATACTCAATCATTTTGCATAGATCTATATTATAGAGTGAATCCCAGTTAAGTGTAGACTTACAGTGTTAAATATCGGTGGAGTTATGATTGGCTCATTTTGATCGAACACAATGGAGGCATTTGCGTCGATCCTTGCATTGGTGGTCACATGTGCAGCAGCATTGATCCTGAATGTTACAAACCCTTGTCCAGTTGTGCCATTGTTTGGTGGAAGGAACCCTATGGTTGAATCATCAGGAACCTCACCTGCAGAGTAATAATAATTAAGAGTACATGTATGGCATGACCCAGTCTGCTTGAAGATATCGATGTTACAATAATAGCTATACTACATGCATGGTCACATTGTATTCGATCAGGTTGAAGTTTGTCATAGAGAATTATAACATGTACTCAGAATCCTTTTTGAGTCAAACAGATAACAGTCCATTAGTGTTGTGTCATTTTATATATGTATAAAGGTTTGTGAGTATATAGTCTAGCTAGCACATGCATGTACTGCTTACCAGTTACTGGATCAACAGTTTGAAATTCCCAGATTGCTGAACTGGAAACTACATCAAGGCCGGCACGAATACGAACAAACACACCATGACTCTCTGTCAGATTCACAACCTCCTATAATTATGATACACGAGTGTGCAATTATGAAGAAACTATCATTCATTGAGATTGAGTAGCTACTTACTTGTAAAACTGCAGTATTGTATGAAATTTCCCGAGTAAACCCTCCAAAGCCAAGTGATCCAAGTCTGAAAGTTCTGATGTCCAAGTCTCTGTCAAAGATATGTGTGACGACCACTATTTGTGCTGGTGCAGTAGCATTTGGGTCATTTTCATATCTGATTGTGTAGTCGTATGCTTGATCAGCTGATACAAAATGAGCATCTCCATATCCCAGAGGGCCAATCATGTCATTCTGCATTAGAGATGAATATGAATAAATTTAATACATGATTTTCTGTAACAAATAATATAATATTATGGTATCCCCTTGAAATAAAGGAGTGTACAGATAGCATTAACACCCTCTTTGATATAATGAAGATTCTCTAAGTTAGTTACCATCGAAAGATTAAGCATGTGATCTGCCTAACACAATTACTAGTTATTTTATACTAGATATGTCATATTAAAGTAGAAGCTTTTGCCAAAGTTGAACTAACAGGATCTCTTGAGACAATCAAAGGCAGGTCAACATCATCAGTCAATTCTGGTTTAAGCTTTTCCCATTCAGCCTCATAAAATTCATCCCTCAATCTATCGTCCACCATCCCTTGTGTGAAATCCTTTGCTTCTTCCAGTACTGGATTCTTTTCTATATTGTCGCTTATTTCTTCAATTACACTCCGGTAAAATTTACTCCTCTTCACCAGTTCTGTCAAATTATTGCTTACAATAATTATAATATTCAAAATATATAATTATGTGTGAGCATACTCTTGTGTAGGTATGATATAATCTTCAATGGACCAGCCTTCACCAGACTCCAGATATCTCTCTTGATTATTTTGCCAATTTCCTCTCTAAGCTTGGTTGGTGTTGTGCCATGGATTGCATCTTGTACCACCGCATCAACAAGTGGTAAAAAGTAATCCTTCACAATTCTACTTGACAAAAGCTTCTTCACAGCTTCTTTCACCAATGCTAAATTATTTATGCACAGAAAAAGATAAGTTACTGAGAATCCACAATAATGCTCAGCAAGAATCTATAATAACTAGCAATTTTAAAATACCTTTAGTAACTCCAAGTCCAGGACCTAATATTGCTCCACTAACAGCTGCTCCAAACAAATCTGCCAAATGAAAATGATAATTATAGTGGCAGCAATTATGGATGGGATACAATACCAGACCCCAAGTAGTCTCGTCCCCAGACCCCACCCTCAAAAGGAGGGAAAAGGGGTCTGGTGACTTCGGGCAGTTTTCTTGGTTTGGCCGGCTCTGGGTGCGTGCGCCTACATGGGTGCGCTTGAGCAGAGCTCGGATCTGATTGGCCAGTAAGGCTGCATAGGCGATTCAATTTTGTATAGCGGGCAATGGCCCTGCTACATTCCTGCGGCAATCTGATTGGGACGCGCAAATTCCTCCGCGGGTCGTCAACTGGACCAAGCATTTTTGCCCAAAGTCACCAGACCCTTTTCCTCCTCGAGGGTGGGGTCTGGGGACGAGACTAGACCCCAAGGGCATGTAGCTAACTGCAATACACTCTGAACTAATGAATGCATGCATCTAGCAAAATCTAATCATAATAATGACGTACATGCAACTCTCTATAGGACTGCACTGTGCATAGCGGGAGGGTTTGAATACTACGAATCTGTAGACACCTTATCCAAACTTAACCCTAATTAAACAAGATGATCTTTGACTCAACACCACACTGACACCATTGAAATCATGGCCGGATACTTAGGGCCATCTGACCAGCTATTAGTAGGTGCATGAGCGATCCCCATCCACCACTGATTTCACACCATAATAATAATTACAATTCTTCGTTAATTAGAAGTATAAGCCCTTCACAAAAATATTTACAAATTCCCCATTAATTCTGTTAGCATGCAAAAATGTGGGTCAGTTTACCTTTCCAGCTTGGAAATTCACCTCTACCAAGACTAAGGCCCACTTCAATGGCGACGCTCTCCGCAGCTCCTAGGCCAGATCTGACCAATAGTGGAATGATGAGAGCAACCAGTGGCAACACTTTCCCACTTGGATCTTTGACATTCAGTGGCGAATTTTGGACATAGGCATAGAAATTTGTACTTCTTCCGCTCAGCTCTAAATAATATTATAATATCAATGTAATTGAGCCACCCAGGCTGCATTCTTCTAAATTGTGGTCAGGATTAAGTAAGTGTTGTTAGTAATTACCTAATGGATCAATGGAAATGAATCGTCCATGAGCAGCATCATACACACGAGCTCTCATTGAGTAAAAGTCAACCAGTTCATCAAGTCTTATGATTCCCAGTTTCCCGACATACTGAAGGATGTTCCTGACTTGTTCTGACTTTTGCAGGAGTTTACCAAAAGGATCGTAGCTGTAAGAGTTCAGAACTCTTTCATTTTCATCTCTGACTTTGATCACAGACCTATAATGAAAGAATAATGTAATATTAGGAATGCTCTAGCTATCACAAGTATAAGCATGTGATAATTATTACAAAATTCAATATTATGACACAATTAAACTCACCCATCGCCATCATATTCATAGTATAGCATTGAAGCATTTTGTTGTTGCCAGGCAGCAATGACACCATAGTCAAGTCCTTGAACAAAATACGTCACGTCATTTCCATCAATCTATGAAATGAAATAAAGTGGTTTATAAAATGCATGTGTATTAATTATTTATATATATACTTCAGCAATAATGTCAGCTCCAAATAGTCCATATGGATCAACAAGGTATTCAAAAGTGCTGGAATCAGTACAGTTCTTTCGATAAAGACTTCCCAATGCATCATAATGATATGAGCATCTGCAAATAATATAATAATATGGAAGTGAAACAATAATTGTTAGATTTGCTTGTTATTAGCAATAATTCACTGGTTGACTTACGTTTTGCCTGGGATCTGACTTTGAATAAGTCTACTTTCTGCATCAAAATCGTATGATTCCACATATCCTGTCGTGTTCTTCCTAACAAGATTTCCATCAGAATCATAGAAAAAGGTGGTTTCATTGAAGGACGTATACTGGTTCATGTTGTTCGTAGAATATCCAAATTTTCGGCCATTGACCGACATAAACACTCTGTTACTTCGACCATCATAACCACACTCTTCGACGTTGCTATCAGGATCTGTCCAGCCAATGAGCTGTCCGCCAGGGTCATACTTGTAGGTCCAGTTTCCTGCAATAGTCTCAATTCCCACAACCCTGCCTTTGGTATCATACTTGTACTCGAATTTTGAAGAAAGAGAATGGTTGGAGTGATAGTTCATTGTTGAAGACAGTCGACTTGTATCTTCATCATAGGTATAGACAGTGTAGGCTCCATTTCTCAGTGTCTTACGAGAGAGTTTCCCATTGAAATCATAGTCAAAACTTACTATGGTCATGTTTGACGTGGAGTTTTCGATTTCACTCAGAAGCTTCTTTTCGTTGTAGTGGTACGATATATTGAAGCCTAAGTTGTCAGCAGTATAGCTTCGTTGATAGTCACTGTTGTATCCATAGTAGACTGATCGCCCATTGGGATAGGAGACTTGTTGGGGCGCACCATGCTCATAATAAAACACAGTGATAGAGCCTTCACGGTTCGTTGCTCGCCTAAGCTTACCTCTTGTATCATATTCATACACTGTAGTATCATTTGTACCACCAACTCTCTTTTGTAGCTGAAAAAAGTATATTCACATAATATTATTATAGAAGAGGATATAGTCCTACAGAAACATATTAGGAACGAATGAATGTTACAAAGAAAGCAGATCATAAGCATATTCAGCATGCAGTGCATGTGCAGCAGTATTAAAATTTGGCATTTGTTACATGTAACTATATGAGTGTAACTAATTTGAAGGCTGTGATATATTATATGGATCAAGGTGAGGACTAGCTTGTCGTACCTAATTCTATGAGCCATATACATGGCTGTATACTTACAACTCTATCATTGGAATCATAGGTAAATGAGACTGCTGCTCCACTAGGATTGACGACACTGGTCACCAGACCATCGGGGTCATAATTCACTCGAGTTTGGCCCCCATCAGGGTACACAAATCCTGTAATCAACCCACTGCTGTCATAGTTGGTGTGATAGGAGTTGCTGTCACTATCAATGTAGGTCAACAGCTCTCCGTCATCTCCCCTAATGAACTTTCTTGTGAATCCATTAGCATCCGTCTCTTCAACATTATTGCCTTCATAGACATATGAACCCAGATTCTGAATAATAATTATTATATTAACAGTAATCTCTCAGTAGTACAATACTATTACTATATAATATAGCCTTGTATACCTGGTCACCAAACATATGAGATTTCATCATCATCTCAGAGCCTGGTACTACTGTCTCGACTTCTGTGAACTTCACATCACTCTCTGTTGAAGATGAGAGAATGGCACCGGTTGTATCATAAACAATTTCATTGGTCATGTTCTTTGGAAACATAGTTATAGTAGCTTTTCCATCAAAGTTGTTGGTCACATCAAGAGATGCGAGCAAGTCACCACTTTCACTATTGACTGCGCTACGACAAAGAAGTCGGTTGCTATCATACGTCCATGACCTTTTCATGCCAGATGCAAATGTTGCCTCAGATAGGTCACCATCACTTGTGTAGTTGTAAGTTGCAGAGTTGTCTCCAATTGTAACCGACATGAGGTAATCTCCACTATAGCTGTAAAAGCTGCAAAGAAATTAACAAGCATGCCTTCTTGAAGCACCTACCATCTTTACTCTAATATAACGTATGCTAAAAAAATAATTACAATTTTAACTTTCGTGTACTTTTCTGGTAAAGGTCGTTAGTCGCTCTATTATGAAAATTCCCAGAATGCTAATTTCTTACGTTATCATACGTTATATTAGAGTAAAGACGGTACTGTACTGTGGAAACTTAAATTTTGGCGAATCAGTCCCGAGAACATAATATTGGCAAATTTAAATTTGTATATGCACGTACATGTATTATATTGGTATACCACCCAACATTTTTTATAGTATATTATATAGGTTTTAAATTTTTCATAAAATTGCCAGATAGCCAACTTAGAAATCTTTAATACCCTAAGTTTCCCACTGTAAGGTATATAGTCAGGCTTACCAACTTTGTTCAACGTTTGCTGCTTCATCCAGTATATCAATGTAGTTAACCTTGTTATCTGGCGAGTAGTACAGTCTCATTTGCTGTCCATTGCTATGTGAAAATAGAGCTGGATATGTCTGATTGAGGTAGTCCACTGTGATATTGCTTGCATCCAGTCCACTCAATATCTGTGTGAGCTGACCAGTATGAGCATTAAACTTGAAGGTGTGTCCAGAGCTTGGGTCGGTGTAACTTATTTCTGTGGACAAGAATTACATGAATTCAGTACACAAAATTATTGTTACATAACAAAAGAATTATCATATCTCCTCATTAACAAGCCCCCTATTGAAAATAAGCCCTCTCCCCATTCTGACCCCCAAGTTCTTGCATAGGTATACACCCCCCCCCCCCCCCCCCAATAGCACTTAGTATGTTACGCTTACTTCAGAGGAGTACAACCTCTATTCTTGTGTAAACTTGATCATGTACTTGCTGAAGTTGCATGTAGTACTACTACTTTATACCTTGAGAGGGCATTATATTATCGAGGCCAAGTGCAGGGGCGGATTCAGGTTTTGGAAAGGGGGGTTCATTGCACAAGTATGCACGCGAAGCACGTGCGAAAAATTCCAGGCCACGCCCACTTTTGCTAAACCATGCACACTTTAGTGCTCGCTATACCGTTGAATTCTCTGCAAAAAACAATGAGTTAGACACTGAATTGTGAGCCTCTTTATGATAACTATGTCGAAATAAGTGGGACACTAGCGTAGAGAGGCAATTTAGTACTCAGTTGCAAGAGGCTGGGGGGGGGGGGGATTCACAGGCACACTGTGAACTCCCTCTGGATCCGCCCCTGAAGTGCATGTTTGAAAATAAGCTTCATTCCCCACTTTAGGCTCATAGAAGTGTGCAAAGAGGGCGTATTTTTGAGGAGATATGGTAGATGAATTCAGTACACAAAATTATTGTCAAGTAACAAAGTTACCGTCATCAACAAGGGAAAGAGAGCGACTACCAGAGGCTGTGAATCTTGCTCCACCATCTAAACGAAATATTGACATATCTCTGCCATTCCACAGTTCAATGGTAGTGGCTGAAATTGCTCCCAAATGCATCTCTCTGCAGACAAAAACAGTGCTTGAAATACCATATTGTAGCAAGAAAACTTTTCCTAATTTATAGTTGCCTTGGACTGTAGGTAAAAGTTTTCTACACAAAACGTTGTCATTGTATGGCCACATCCACAACTTGGAGGCAACCCATACCAAGTTTTCTCAGCAAAACCTTTTCACTAATTCACAAATGCTTTCTCCCTCATAAATTTTCCTGCTATACGGTACTTACAGGGCAGGAACAATCCATCCTTTTCCCATTGGTCCAGAGGTCATTCGCTTATTGATTTGGGAGGAGTACTCTCTCACAATGTCCATATGGAGGATAGTGTTTGGATCACTGTCAGAGATATCTTGCAAAACAATCATCTTTGTTCGTCCTATAAGACAAATATTAAACATACAAGATAAGCATCAGCAAAAATAGTGGTGCAAGTATGCAACATATTGTGATTCACTCTTATGGAAGTTGCATTGCTTATCAGATAATTTTATCTCACGCAAAATTATTCTTGTGTACCATTAATTATTATGTACGAAGAATGCTAACACGTGTATTAGCCCGTGTAACATACCATTTGGTGTGACATGTCCTTGTGCTGAGCGTAGCTCAAAGTCCACTAAATCATCAACAGATGCTATTCTGTTGTCTGCCTTGCTGAATTCATTGGAAACTACAGAAAATTTCTCTATCAGTGAGCCCCAGGTTGTTCCAGTGGCATTCACAAACGTATTCCATATAACCTCCCAAGATTCGTTGGACACATCTGGTGGTTTAAGGCTGTCCTTCATTTGTATGTAAATGTGAGTGTTATTCAGCTGATCCTCATCTAGATAGGATACGCTCAATCTGAAGTTTATCGACCGATCAAAACGGCTCGGAAGAATATTGAAGACAACTCGGGTTGTCTCACCAGGTGGGATAATACCAGCAGGGCCCCGTATCGGCAAAGGCATGAAAGTTACAAACCTCCTATATGCAGTCAGGCGACCCTTGTCGACATAGCTAATTTGTACATCATTTCTGTTGCTGCGAGCAAACAATACAGGAGTCTTAAGATCTGTATTACCTGAGTTGTGTACAAGTACTGTTGTAACTGTACTACGACCTCGAGTCAGGGTTGCTGGTGCAATAATGCTGGTTGAAATTTGTCCGGGCACTCCAACTGCTATTCGCAATGCATTTCCAAGCTGAGTATACTCTTCTGACCTCATGTTGTAAATCTGTAAGGTGTAAGCACCATAGGATGCATTGAGTAGATCAAAGGTGGCGTAGACCTCGACCGAAGAGAACCAGTACACAGTGTGCGCAGTGATCACAGAAGATGTGGATTCATCTATCAGGAAAGCTTCAAACTTGTCCTCTATTAGAGTACCCATCACGCGAAGAGTAACATTACCGAGTGGGGCAGCAAATGGTGGACTAACATCCGTAACACTGAACACCGCTACTCTAGCTTCGAGTACAATTTGGTAATCATTTACTGAAAGTCCAAAACTATTAATTCTGAGATAATATGTGCCAGGCTTTGTGCTCTGAACTACAGCTGATTGATTGTGTGATAGTGAGTGCTGAGAGTAAGCATCGTGCAAAGAACCAGTGGGAGGATCTCGATGGCGCAGGAATAGATCATGAAAACCTGAGTTTGCAGATGTTGTCTTCAATGTCACCTGAAGTGCACTTTCGCCAGGTACGTCTTCAATCCTGTACAGGAGTTGGTCATCCGGACCAATGAGCACTGTGAGAGGAACACCAAGAGTCAGAGCAGGTGCACTGATGCTAAGATAAGACATTGTGTGTCCAATGTTGTTCTCAAGATCTGGATCTCTGATGTTTGTCCTAGATCGCACAATACAATAGTATTCATCTTGTGCTACAAAAGGTGTCTGTTTAGTGGCGGTGAAAACAGATCCCATTGGAGGAATGGCATTGTCTGTACTGATTCCTGGTAAGGAGACATATTCACAGAGGGGTCTTCCAACGAGTTGATCAGAAATGTCCCAAGAATTGTCTTTAGAAAGGTAGATGGAATCGCATTTGTAGCCAAGAGCGACCAGTGTCCCGTTATTCCACAAATGCCACAGCACATCCAAATCTACAGTAAGAAATGATATAGACATTATTATGTAGAATCTGATACGCTAACCGGTGTATCTAATGTACTCTATAGTTATCCTACCCCAGACAATAACTGTGACACCATAGTGGCCTAGCCTCATACTCAGGCCTTCCCGTATTGGGGACGAGGCTATAGTTATCCTACCCCAGACAGTAACTATGACACCATAGTGGCCTAGCCTTGTACCCACGCCTTCCCATGTTGGGGACGAGGCTATAGTGTCCTATATTCAGGCCAACTTTTTGGTGTTAAGTAACTGTTACAGTATACAATCAGTAAAAATCACAGCTTACTATCTCCATAGTTTAAATTTGTAGGTGATGCTGACACTCTATCCACCACGAGATCAGTAGTTACTGTCTCTTGGATAGCGATGAGTACACTGGCAATGTTATTATGCTCATTTATTTCCAGTTGACGATTACCAGTGTCTGTCTCAAAGAAGATGTAATACTCATTGCTTCCTAGGTTGTAGGGGATAAACACCTGTACAGATCTGTTGTACGATTGCTGAATTCTGAGACTTGTGGGGTTACGCACACTGACGAATCTCATATCAGAAGAGTCCAGGGAAGCATCTCGACTCAAGTAAATCGCATCATACCAGACTCCAGTAGCAGGCTTCTCTCCTATGTTGCTAACACTGAAGTTCATAGTCACTGGTTGGCCACCAAAGAAGGCGGTTGAAGAAAGTAATGGAGCAATTGTCAACTCAGGGAGCAGTCCATTCTCAACTAGGTAAGCACGAGAACTGCGAGCATGAAGAAGCCCATTGACACCAATGGTCATTGGATTTCCAAGGTTACCGTTTATGTCCACAACCACAGCCAGGAACATGAATTGATTGAGCTGATAAGGAGGAGTCACCCGCAGGGAAATCTCGTATGTCTCTCCTGCTCCAAGGTCTCTATTGTTTACATTTCCTCCTAGTGGAATTCCAGAGCTTAGGATAGCCGAGCGATCTGTTTGATCTTGGGTAGTGGTGGGAACAAGGTAGACTCGATCAGTCCAAGATGACAGGGAAACAGCTACCTCACCAATGTTGGTGACATTGTATGTGATGGTGAACGTGCTCCCCGAGGTGAGATTAGTTGGCAAATCTGTAGATGCAATCAAAACGAGTAATCTTGGTGTAGGTGGAGGAGAGATATCAATCTCTTCAGAATACTGTCCAATATTGTTTTCTTCACCGTTTAGTTCAAATACATTCCTGGAGCTGTCGGTCTCGACAAAGATGAAGTAATTTCCGATGATATTATCAGTGAGAATAATAGTGGAGGTGACACTGTACTCCTGGTTATAACTTAGCTGTTGGTTACGTACCTCTCTCACGTGAACTGCGCTGACACGACTAAACCTGAATTCTCTGTATCGTGAGAGGTAGACTGTATCCCTCCAAGATGTAATGCTCTCCATTTCATCGCCAATGTTGGTTACCGTCCAGGACACAGTCAAGATTCTCTGACTTGTGTCTGAAAGAGTAAGCATGTACATTATACTGGTGACCGTGAGGTCTGGAGAGGAGGGAGCAACCACCAGTATTTGATATCCCAGTATGTTATTCTGACTGTTACCATCTTCATACAATTCAGAGAATCTGTCGACTTGAGCAACTAAAAAGTAGTTGCCTGAATAGTTTGAAAGTATCTGAATGTCAACTGTTTGATTGTATTCGTCATTGGGAGCAACAACTTCAGATGATATGAGTACTCTTGACAGGGTAACAGCATTCTGTGTGACTCTTGGTACAGTATCAATGTATAGGAAATCGGTCCAACCGCCAGAAGCAATCCCATTGCCTATGTTTCTCACAGACCACGTGACACTCAGCTGACTGCCTCCAGTAACACTTTGTGAAGAAGTGGATATATTGTAGACGTAGAGGTCAGAAAACACAGTTGGCAAGGTGAGGCTGTGTACAACACCATTGTTTTGTTCGTTGGTCTCCACAAGACGGCCATCCTGGTCAGTTATGACATGTAAGGTGAAGTTTCCATTAATGTATCTCGGAATGAAACTATCATACGTTGTTAGATAGCTGCTTCCAGCTGCTAGTATGCTTCTATGAATGGTTGTCTGAAGAGTGATTGTATGTCCACTGTCCACTCGGACAAGATATATTCTATCTCTCCAGCCGTAACCATACGTTGGCCCAACACCAGAATTCAGCACCGTAAAGTTAACACGCAGCCTGTTTCCTTCGGCAGATGTTAGCAGTTGAACTGAGGCAGTCACGGTCAGATCAGGATGCCACTCCTGAATGGACACCACCCTCCAACCAATATTGTTACCGTTAGCGTTGTACTCGAATACGTGATTTCTGTAGTCTGTGTGTACGGTGAGATTGTATGTCCCTGAAGGGAGTGACGATGATATGGTGTATTGAATGCTGTTGGTATAGTTGTTGTTTTGATGGAGAGCACCATAACGGGATGTGATGCCTATTTGTGATGAAAAGGGTCGACTAGTTGATATGCTACTCAGTACCTACACAAAAATACACACAAATAAATTGTAAAGGGCGGGCTACAGTAGAATGAATTAAGCAGATGAATTTCTTCGTATTGTACAGACATAATTATTAGCCAGCACCACTCTTTTAACACTAGCATATAAAATATCATTTTAGCAACTAACAACTTGATCTTGCCAGTAGCTCTCATCTGTTTCTCCAGCACCAACATTCGAAATAATGTAGTCTACCCTCATTGTTTCTCCAGTGATGTATATATCACCTGCCATTACAGAAGTCACTACCAAGTCAGGAGGCGGAGCAAGGGTAACCTGAAGTGTCAGCTGCAAATATAAGCATACAAAGATATTCAAAGAGAGCACCAAATTCAACGTATCATTTCTTTTATTACCATAGAAGAAGCAAAGTTGTCATTTTCATTAGCGTGTTCATACACTTGGTTTCTGGAATCAGTCTGCACTCGGATGACAAATGGGCCAAATATTCTTTCTGGGATTCTGACGGTAGCAATCATTGTGTAATTTCCTCCAGGAAGTAGACGACCAGTATGACTGAATGATCCTAGATTGTAGTCCAATGCTACCAAAAAAATAGTTACGTATGCGCATAAAAATTTAGTAAATTACCGTATTGTCCTGGGTAAGCGCTCATGGGTGCTTTCACGTAACTCACGATTTTGACGTACTTGGGCGCTTACCCGGTGTACTAGGCGCTTACCATGTGTCAAAATTGAAAAAGGCGGGGTCAATGTTGTAGCATGGTGGGTGGGGTAATTGTGTGCGCGCGGGTAGCGCGAGTGCATGAGAGTAGTTCGAGATTCAGCATGACAGAGCTTATGAAGATCCTAGCTGTATAACTACTGAACTTGAAGGCTGCCCAGGGATAACATGGGCGCTTGCCATATCCAGTTGGACGAAGTATACCTGGGCGCTTACCCGGGGCAATACGGTAGTCTAAGACTTCTAATACATACCAGAGGTAGCTCGGTTGTCTAAGTAGATGGTGTCCTGCCAGTTGTCAACTGATGTTACTCCGACACCGAAATTCCTTACAGTCCATCTAACAGTTATTTGTTCTCCTACAGTAAATAGACATCATGATTGATAACCACTGCTTTTAATAAGAACAAGTTGATGATTACTAGCGGCTTTAATATTTAAAGTATGAGAAAATGACAAACTTAACGTGCTAAATAGGTAGCTAGCTAGGATAAAGGAAACGAGGCATACCAGAAAATGTTGTCACCAAGTGACCAATGAAAGACACTCTCAAATTTGGTGGTGGAGTAAGAAGGACTTGAATTGGAACACTATGATAAAGCCTGTTGTTCTCTCGAGCTCTATTCGCTTCTTCCACCTGTATTGTATATGAAAATATAGTAATGATCACTATGACAGACTCGAGGAATATTAAATATCCTTCAGCGCAAGAATATTAGAATATTACTATAAAGTTCAAGACTACTATTACAATGTCATACGTATCTGATTATACCTGTCTGTATATGTCAGTTTCCACAAAGATATAAAAGTTTCCAAGATCCTGGTTACCTAGATTGATTGTAGCACTAGCAGTGTATCCATCACCAGTGGGATCCACGAATGAATTATGACGTACAGTGGGTCCTCGTCTTATCAGCCTAGCTTCGGTTACAGATGGTCCGTAGTAGACAGCATCGCTCCACATGCGTTGAGGAGTGGTAATGTTTCCAATGTTTATCACAATCCACGATACTTCAAAACTTTGTCCTGAGAAGGCTGTGTCTGGTAGATTGATTGTGGTGACTGTGAGATCGGGGTATGGGCGAGTTTCAAAGGACCATACTGGGCTCATATTAATGACACTATTGGTGCTATTGACATACTCTATTTGCCAACTGTACCATGTGCCAGGATTCAGTGACGGAGTGTACTGTAGGTTTGTTGTTGAAGTAGTTGGCAGTTCTGGCCTTGGATTATCACGAGGCCATATGTACACACGATAAAGGATATCACCAGGGTACTGTGGCCAATGCAGTGATGAACGAACATCCACATTGATCTCACGATCTGTAGGGCTGTTAGGCAAGCGCTGATCCAGGATTCGAACCACTTGTCTGAATGTTCGCGTTGACCCGCAATCGTCTTGAATGGTCCAAGTCCTATTGAAGCTGAAATCACATCGATCAATGATGGCCGAATCGATAAAAGTAGTAGTCACAGGACGCCCACAAGGGTGACTGACTGAAAGCATGTAGTTGGCACTGGAAATTGTGCTCTCAATGCTACCACACGGAACTTCAACCTCAGTAGGTGATGTGATTGCTATAGTTGACGAATCAATGCTCATGATGTCTATCCGTTGTGAAACTGTAGCAAAATTTCCGGCATGGTCAGTTGCTGTCCACACCCTTTGGAAACCACAGGCAGACTGTAAGGAGATCTCCTCGTAGGAAAGATCTGGTTCTGGGTCTAGATTGTCACTGACAGTCGGTCTACCAACACTGTTTGGGCTGTTGTCTTCACTACACTCAAGTCGCATATCAGTTAACGACGAAATTGTTGGTGCAACAGTGTCTGCAAAAGAAAATTACTTAGTTATTTGGTCATGACACTGATCAATTGTGTATTGCACAAAATTAAGTCACAGTAATCATGATTACCTACTGTCCACCGATAATTCATTGGAGCTGCAGAATTTCCAGCATCATCTTGTCCTCGCAGAGAGAATTCAAGCAAGTCCCCATCTCCAAAACCAGAAGCACTCCACTCCCCTTGGCATGGTTGGAAATTCGGTGGACTGCCCAGTTGGTGAACAGTGCACTCGGTTGTACAAGGTGTTAGGTCAGTGCACTGGAATGTAAATGTCCATTGAGTCTGATTGGAGTATCGTGGAGGTATGGAGGTCACTCTCAATTGTGGCAGTTCTCGGTCTGTATTGATTAAGATTACACACATGATAATTTTATGCTTGTAAGAAGGACAAAAGTCTTTATATTTTGTCAACCCTTATGTACAAGCATAATAATATTGTACATATTGATTAAAGCTAGAGATAAAGCCTGCAAGTATGTATATCCTCTCTTCGATACAGTATGTAACTATATGTTTATGCATGTGTGGTTGGGGACAACAATAAAGAATTTACTGTTACTTTCCTACAATTTGATTGGTCCAACTCAGGTAACTAAGCAGCTTAGTTACCTGTAAAGTTTACTTAGTTACTTGTAAGTTCAATCGTCATAACATCTATTAAATGTAAATTTCTAAATAACTTAGCTTGCCTCAGCCAATGGGATCTACCGTTAGGCCACTGTTTGTAGTAAATGAGTTTCTGCTCACCCGCCCGTGTCAATATTTGGCCCCGTGTGAATTTCGCCATTATCAATGAAGGTATGCCATTATTGCACGTAGCCCCGCCCACATTGCTAGAAAGCCGTGCGTTCGCACATGGCTGGCAGAAAGTTCGTCTTTTTCGTGTTGGTGGCACTAGTCATCATGAGCATTGTGAATCTGACCGTTTTTAGCTTAAAAACGAAGCATACCTTGCTGCCATGACAGATTTCTCCACTACACCCTCCTACTCTGACGTTTCAAGAGATGTACGATACGCAGCTGAAGTCTATAAACCAAGTGGTCAGTTGTAAATTTAATTATTAGGAAATTGAACAGGATATGACGTCATAATGATGGCATAATGGCTAATAATGACCGCCTGCCCACATGTAGTGGAGGGGAATTTGAGGACCAGAAACATGTTTACTACTACCAGTGGCCTTAGTTCAGAATTCCTCCACACCTTAGTAATGCCCAAGCACAGCGAGGGCGTCATATCGCAGGGTTGTCAGGATTCGTAGATCCCTTGGCCTTGGTGTCTAACTATAACACTAGCTTACCAACTGTCCATTGAACAGATTCTTGAACGATATTTCCAGCCATATCTTGACCTTCGATGTACAAGGTATACCTCCCATTTGGTAGATCAGTAAAGCATACTTGGTGGGAGACACAGTATTCCTCTCGCAGGAGAGTAGGTGTCAAGAGGCGACATGAAGACAATGAATCTTCATTGTATGACCATCCTACTTCCACTGTCCCATTGTTGTACCATGGATCGGAAATGTTTGTTGAAAAAGTCAAGATAGGCCTTATATCTATGGATAGAGGACGATTTCAATACATATTCAGAGCTCACACATTCTTTGGTATTAAACACTTAGCTGATAGAAAATTGGAAAGTAATATTGCCACTCCATATCATTAACTATAGAGCAATTAAGGTGCACATAATTGAACTCACTGTCAATATCACCAATGTTTATTGTGGCAACCGACTGAGCAATGACTGCACCCTGTGAAGGATTACTCAACACTACTTCAAAACTTTCAGTATCCTCAATATCATAGTCAACTCCTATTTGGATTTCCACAATGTGTTGAGTCCTCCCAGCTGGGATAGTTACAACAACATTCACAGGTTGATAATCTCTAGGAGCTGTGAAACGATTTAAAGAACATAGTCAATAATTGTGAGACTGTACATAGTTGTTGGGTTCATTCATAGTACTACTGAGGCTGTTATTACAGCTATGCGCTACACATGCAAGTTAGATAATATGGGTATCAATCAACTGTAGTGAGAGATTGATGTCAGTTGAAATATTGAGCAATAGCCATAAGAGGATTATACATAGCAAAGTGACTTGACTTACACATTGCACTTCCATTCCTTGTTACTACAGTGAAGGTCACAGCTCTTGCAGCAGTTGAATTAAGGAATATCCTCAACCTGACTGTCTCCCCTTCTCTGGCATCATAGTTTTGAAATCCTAGCTGAATAAGTCTGTCAGTATGCTCGTTTCCAACGTACTGCGTAACTCGCAAAGCTGAAGCAGTTGAAATGGGTGCCAGTGGGTTGTTATTCATGTCTTGAACTGTGGCCGCAGTTGCAGTGATGTAGGTATCATACTGTGTAGATGCAAGATAGCCTACATTGTTGATAGCAGTGATGTCACTTGGACCCAGAAACACATGCAGAATGTCACTGTTAATATTGGGGGGAACATAGCCATCAGTAAATGTATGCATTACTAGAGACTGAGATTCCTGATTGACGAGGGTGAGACTAGAAACATCAAAGCTCGAAGTATTCACTATCTCATCAAAGGTCAAGCTTAGCATCATTCGAGTCAAGTCAAGGGAGAAGGAGACTAGAGTGGGGGAGGTAGAGTCAGCAGTGAACGTACTTGACATCAGAGCTGAGTTGTTAGATATTGGAACCAAAGAGTTAGAGTTCATGTCAACTATTGTCCCAGCTGTGACGGAGAGGAAGGAATTGTCAACATTAGTTCCAAGATACTGATTTCTCTTGATAGTATTAAGATCATCGGCATTTAACTGGATGGAAAATATGTTGTTAGCATCTGATGGATCAAGTACCATGAAGCCAGTGAGAGAGTATCTTGGTGAAAAGATGTCACTACCGTTCTGCAGCACGAGCTGGTTAGGTTGAAATGTTCGTATGTCTACTGTTTCTGTAAATGACAGGACTATTCTCCCTCTGTTCATATCCAATTCCCATCCAATGACCTCGGGATGAGTGGTGTCTGCAGTGTAGTTTGTAGCTCCTAGAGCACGTCCGAAACTGAGAGAGATAGCTTGATTATTGTTTAGGTCACGAATAAGAAGGTTATTGATGGATAAATAGCAGTTGCTCTGTGCAGAGCAAACACCACGAATTCTCTTCACTTGGTTGAGATCTAGATCATTTGAGAAATCTACGGTGAGCATGAATCCAATGGAAGAATTAGTGAAGGAGTTCTGACTCAGCCTGTGCCACACCCCAGTTCGAACATACCAATAACTTTGTAGCCGAATACCACTAGGGTCAAATGTGGACACATCCACGGGGTCATCAAAGTGAATCTCAAGCTGTCCTGTATTCATGTTCAGATTAAAGGAAACAGCACTGGGGCCATTAGTGTCTGGTACAAAATTGGTCACTTGCATGGGTGGGGATTGATGACTTAGCCCTGTACTGGCATCACTTGCTACTCCTTCAAAGGCCATAATGTATGTGTTGTCCATCGCAGTTGCTATGCCAGCATTCATCTTAAGGAAAAGAATATCACTTTCAGCAAGAGTGAAGGTAATCACACGTGAATTTTGTTGGTGGTAGCTATGAATCATCCCCCCTGTAAGGTTGTATGAAATCCCTCCAGAGGGTTGAGATAGGATGGCAAGCTTATCTGGAGCAAATGAGCTAACACGCACAGGCCCATTGAAGGTAAGAGCCAGTAAATTGGTATTAAGGTCTAATGAATAAGAAGTAATTTCGGGAGGAATACTGTTTCTGATAAAGCTTAATGGTGCCACAGCATCTGAGCCAGAGATTTGCTCAGCCATGATACGCAAGTTGGATATATCAGTAACAGTTCTGCTGTCCATTGCAAGGTAAGTGTTATTTGCCATTGTTGCTAGATTGGGACGTAACTGTATTCCATCAAAGTCAGAATCAGACAACACAATTTTGAGCACATTATTTCCTTCCAAGCGATAAGAACTGCTCAATGTTAGGCGATAGTAATAATTTTCATCCGTCACTTCACCTCTCTGTCCTTGTATTGTGATTCCAGAGATGGATACCCTGTCAGGATCAATAGCTTGATCAAAGGTGATGGCTATCTCCCTGGAAGTCATATTAACGGTGTAGGATATCAGACGTGGACCAATGAGAGTGGAGGTATCAACTGCTAGGTTGAAGTGCATGTGTGTATATGTGTATGTGGTAGTCAGATGAAGGTATGGTAATATGTGCAACTTGATCCATACCATACAGAATCTTGGTTTAGTGATTTATTGGCATGGGATCTAAATACCACAGGAGGGGGGGGGGGGACTTTGGTTGTAGTATTTGTGCTATTCATGTACCAACCAGTACACAACACTGTGGTAGAGCCTGATGGTAATTATTACTGTGGCTTGTTGTAAGAAAAAAATATATTGGTCCCCTTGATGATCTATGTTTGTCCCCTTCTGTGAAAGATTGTCCCCAACATCCCCCTCAGTATCCATAAAAAAATCCAGCTCTCTAGCCATGCCATGTTTAGGTACGGCATATAGTGTTAATTCCTGCAAGCATTTTTGGCTATATACATGGTAGGTATTTTTGTTCCAAAATGTGGTCATTATTGATTCAAGCCTAAATTCTAAACGTTCATTACATGCTCTAGCCACTGCAATTCTTACCATTGCCATCCACTATGATCACAGTAGCCCTAGTTGGTTCCAATATGACTGCATTGCTGGAAGAAGTGCTCAACACTACGCTGAAGTTTTCCAGAGTCTCAACAAGTGTATCAACCATAATTGGGATTGAAATGGAGTACCACGGAAAATAACTGCGGGGATATATAGTGAATGTTCTGTTCACTGATTGATAATCTTCAGAAGCTGTGGGTAATCAGAATGCATAATATGTGTGCATATTGACGAGAGAGAATGGTATAAAAATCAATGACTCACACAGGCATATCCGTTCTACATTGGTGTCTATACACTAATACAAGTATAGTATCTCACTACTACATTAATTTAGTAGAAAGAAAGTTGGCCATTGTCATTGTTTTATTTCATACTACTATGAATGGTCCCTTTTCTTATAGCAGGTCACATTAATAACGTATAGACATCTATTGGGGTTAAAGATATTAAGAAAACATACCTATGGCTTGCCCATCTTCTGTTGCTACTGTGAAGGTAACCTCAGTTGCAGGACGTCTGTCCAGAGCTACGTACACACGGGTGGCACGGGTATTCTGCCCTTCATGGTAGTAGTACTTAATGAAATATCGGAAGTAAATTCCTATCGGGGAATTGACATAGTACATAGCCTGTAGAGCAGAATCATCTAGAATTGGATTTAATTGATTTTGTGCCATGTCTTGGACACTTAGTGCAGCAGCAACAATATAAGAAGTGGTGCGAGAATTTGCCAGGTAAGGGTTGCCATTGATTGCAGTTAGATCTGCTGCATTCAAGTTTACTTGGATAGCATCTTCATTGTTTTGGGTATAAGAAACAGTACCACCTGTTAGGGTGTATCTTTCGTTTGGCATAGATGTTTGCTCCGTAAGAGTTAGACCCGAAGGATTGATAGATGAGATATTGATGATTTCGTCAAAAGAAAGCCTCAATACTCCAGTGTAGACATTGAGAGAGAACTCTATGAGAGATGGAGGTGTGGTATCTGGAATCACATCACTTGCCTGAAGACTACTACGTAGCAAGCTGTTTGAGTTCATGTCCAGAATAGCTTCTTGAAATAAATGTAGATAGGAGTCTTGGACACTTGTTCCAACGTATGGCAATCTTTTGATTCTATTAATGTCATATTCCCTCAATTGAATAGTGAACACACTAGCAGCATCTGGTGGGATAAGTTCATAAAAGGAAATAAACGAAGTGCCTTGCCCAAGCAAGTAGGAGCCATTGTACAAATATATTCGCCAGTACACAAGGGTGGTGATGTCCATTGTTTCTGAAAATGTCACAATGATCTGTCCTCTATTCATATCTAGCACCCAGCTAACCAGTTCTGGTGGTGTCTCATCGTCAGTAAAGTTCGTGACAATCAGACCTCTGCCATTGGGAATGGCATTGGAAAGGAGTCCACTTGTATCTTGAGCAATTGAGGCTGTTACGGTCATGTAACAACTATGCTGATCAATGCAGAGCAATCGAATTCTCTTGATTTCATTTAAATCTGACTCGGCAAGCATGACACGGACAGCCTGATGGATTGTGTTGTCGGAATAAGAAGAATTAGACTCCTGACTTAGAGTGTACCACTGTGAGGGACGCTGTGCTGGAGCACTTTGTAACGTTACAGAACTAGATCTAAAGGTTGTCACATTGACAGGATCATCGAAGTGGATATCAAGCACTCCCATGTTCAAATCTAGTCCAAAGCGAACTACAGAGGGAGGAGACGTGTCTGCAATGACTGCATATGCTGAGAGAGATAACAGCAGGTTGCTTGGAATTCCAATAATGTCATGGACAATTCCGGTAGGAGCTGAGAGGAACGTGTCTTCAGTACCTGTAGCAATTCCCGGAGTTATCTTGAGGAAAGTTGTAGAGGTGAGGGAGAGGTTGAAGCCAATAACACGAGCAGTAGGTGCATCCAGTTGACTGTATGTCAGGTTATGTGATATATCCTCAGAATTTGGATTCCTGTGGGAACTAATCTGAAGGCTATGTGCAAATATGGAGCTGACATTAACTGGCTCACTGTAGGTTAGAGTCATTCTATTACTGTCAAGATCAAGTGTAAATGAAGTGATCTCTGGTGGAGTGGTGTCTCTCATAAATGATGATGGCATTGCAGGATTTGAATCGGAAATCTGTTCCACCATAATGTGACGATTGGAGTGATCAGTGACTGTCCTTGGCTCCATGGAAAGAAGTGTGTTTGATTCCACAGTCGCCAAATCTGGTCGCAACTGTATGGCATCAAAGTCAGCATCAGATAGCACAATTCTGACTGTAGTTGGACTATCCACATTGAACACACTTGTGGATGAGAGCTGGTATAAAAGATCAGGATTTGTTGTACCTGCCATTCCTAAAATAGTAATTCCAGTTATGTCAATGCTACTTGGATCAATAGGTTCACTGAAGTTTAGCACAATCTCCCTTGAATTTATGTCCATTGAATAGAAATTGAGACTAGGACCTGACAGGATAGTTTGATCTGCAGCTGTTAGTATACAATGTGTAACAATTAAGAATTAATTTTCTCGTGTCCCAGTATGGGTGAAAAAGGGATACTACAATACTGGAAACTGTACCATAGCAACCTTATTATTGTTATCTCCTTCATGTACAATTACAAAAAATCCACTATGATAAATTATTATGGATGATATGTTAAGCTTAAGGTGCCAACTTCATGTAGTCTGTGGGCTAATCATGCATGATCAAATTCCTGGCACACTTTGAATGTGTATGCCTGTGCTATTCTGCCAAGTTTGTTTCTACTGCCAATTTCCCTTCTGTTTGAACATCGTGTGTTGTGTGAGGGAGTGCGCAGTCGGGTTTCATTTGATAGAAGAGCACGCAAATTTGAAATGGGAAGAAGTTCACGACTAGTACACAGCTATACCCTTTGCGCAAACTTTTCACGGATACTTTTTTATGCACACGCTTTTACGCAGCATGCAATGTTCAAAACAGAAGGGAAATTGGTGGTACTATACTCCACTCCACTTCGAATTCTCTTTGACTATCTACTGTAGCTGTAGTAGCTACGTAGCTACTTTACTGAGTGAAAGGAAGATATATGAACTTGTGCGAGTGTGTGTGTATGTGTGTGTGTGTGTGTGTATGAGTGTGTGTGTACATCTGTGCATGTGTGTTAGAGAGAGGGGGGACCTCCATCAACACAAATTCCAAACAATTTTGATAACCTCAACCAAAGAAATTCGAACAGTATAATCAACCAACCTAGCCATGTAATTACATTCACAACTTACAATCAACATCGATAACATAAACAACAGCTGTAGGATTTGCAATGACTGCTCCAAAGGATGGATTGCTCAGTATCACCATCAAGTCTTCAGGATTCTCTGTCACAGCATCAGATGAGATAATCAGTGGTATTGATGCATAAGTGCCCCCAGCAGGAACAGTAAAGGATGTATCCACCTGCTGATAATCTGAGGAAGCTAGAGATTAATAGAAGAAGCATAATAATCAAGGCCAAGCCACAATATAATATCTCGTGTCAGCTAGCTATTATAATATTATAATTGTCCTATATAGCCGGCCTGCTACTATAAAACTGATGTGACAGCAGCTAGGCATTAAGGTGGGTATTCTTTGTGTGGAGTGAATTCGGAGTGTCACTGTATGAGACATATGATGTTCACTGTCCTAGCAAAGTTAATACAAATGTTAAGTAGAAGTGAATATTTTGTGCTGTGCAATTATTCCCTTTGAAAAAAGAACAGCTGGTAATGTTACAATAGTAGCTCACCCAGAGCTCCTCCTTCCACTGTTGTTAGAGTGAATGTTACATCTGATGCAGCAGTTGTGTTCAGAAGCACTCTCAGCATGGCTGTTTGTCCTTCATCAAAATAGTACTTGGGATACTCAATGAAAATCAGCACAGGAGAATTGAGATAGTACAATACTTGTAGCGCAGAGTCAGCAAGAATGGGACTCAGTTGGTTGCCGTTCATATCTTGGATGGTGATCATCGATGCAAGGATGTAGGTGTTGTCGGGAGAGGTCGCAAGATTGGTCAAAGCAGTTAGTTCATTTCGATCTGCATTGGACAATGACACTCGAACTTCAAGGCCGTTTTGATCTGATGTGGTACCACTTCTGATACTATATCGGACAAGATATTGAGAAGGCTGATTGACCAACGTAAGACCTGAAGCATTGAACGTAGATGTGTTTACAACCTCATCAAAAGTCAAACTAAGAACTCCTGCATAAGCATTGAAGGAGAAGATTGTAAGAGATGGAGAAGTTGTATCTGGTTCGAATTCACTTGCTTGGATTACTTGCTCTTCAATGTTATTTGAGAACATATCACTGAATGCTCCAGATTGTACTGAAAGGTAGGAGTTATTACGGCTTGTTCCAAGCAGATTATTTTCTTTGATGGTATTAATGTCACCAGGTGTCATCTGTACTGTGAGAACAACAGCTGCGTCTCTTGGACTGAGCTCAGCCATTGAACTCAGTTGATGTGAAATTAGTCCATTTATTGAACTACTCAAGACAAGGCTATCAGGTAAAGATGTTGTGATATCTACTGTCTCTGCAAAAGAAATGATAATGCGTCCTGTATCCATATCTAATTCCCATGAGTCTACTACAGGAGGTGTCACGTCTGGAAACAACACCTGAGCCATCAATGCTTGGCCATTGGGGATAGCATTTGCACCTCTGCCATGTAGATCAAGAACAGAAGAAACTGTTGCAGTCATGAAACAGTTGGTAACTTCAGTACAAAGTCCACGAATTCTCTTCACTTCATTGATATTAGCTCTTCCTAAGATGACAGAGAAGCCAAATTCATGAAGAAAGGTAGGCGACTGCAAGTGGCTGGTCAGGGTGATCCATTCGGTTGAATGACGTGCAGCTCGGCTTTGCAACGTTATAGAAGTAGGATTAAATGTTGAGGCATTCACAGGATCATCGAAAATGATTTGCAGCTCGCCATCATCCATGTCCAATTGAAATGCAGTAATACTAGGAGGTGATGTGTCTGCAACAAACCTGTCCACAGCAAGTGGAGAGAATGCCACATTTATATTATTGTTTGTGTCTTCTGCCACAGGCATGGAAGCCGAAAGATAAGTATCAGTGGACCCTGTTGCAATTGCAGAATTAGTCTCCAGAAATGTCACATCAGAATTAGTCAGGTAAAAAGTGATGGTTTGTGAAGCAGCAGAAGCAACAGAATCAACAGTGCCACCTGTCAGGTTGTAAAACTCTCCAGAAGCAGGATCTGAGTGTGAACTAAGCACGAAGTTTCGTGGGTTGAATGATTGTACAAGTACAGGCTCACTAAAAGTGACTGCCATTGAGTTAGTGTCAAGGTTCAAAGAAAAGGATTCTATCTCAGGGGGAGTACTATCACGGATGAAACGTACTGGCTGCAAGGCATCAGCACTGGAGATTCGTTGGGCCATGATTCGTAGATTGGAACGATCAGTAACCGTGTTTCGTTCCATTGATAGAAATGTGTTGTTCTCTGTTGTGGCAATGTCTGGACGCAGCTGTAGAGCATCAAAGTCTGATTCAGATACGAGAATCCTGACAGTGGAGTTATCGACTGAAAAAGTGCTTGTGGATGATAAGCGATAGTAGAGGTTTGCATTCATGACACCTCTAGCTCCTTGGATGGTGATTCCTTGGACATTGACACTACTTGGCTCAATAGGTCTATCAAACTGGAGAGTAAGCTCCTGCGAACTCAAGCTGACTGTGTAGTGCAAAAGGCGTGGACCACCAAGGAGTATGCTGTTGGAACCTGCATAATAATATGTGAATCTCGTAATTTATACAGTAGTTTAATTGCACAACAGTTGTCGGGTGATGGGCGGTAGCTACCTCTCAAGTATTTGTGAGTAACTTAGTTGGATATCTGAAGGTCCAAACTAATTAAGTTACTGAGACTGCCCATCACCCTACTGCGCTGGACAATTTTTGTGCAAACCACTGTATATAGAACACACTGTATAAATTGAACTTAATCATTTATATGACATTGTGGTTTATTTATTGACATGGGCAGCTGAAATACAGTTACATGAATTAATAGTCAAAAAGTCAACATACCTTGCGGATCAATAATATTCACTGTAGACACAGCATCTGTGATAGTTGCACCAACTGAAGGATCACTTAAAGTGATTCGGAAACTTTCTGGGTTCTCTGTAATACTATCACTTGCAATACTGAAGTTCACCAAACGTTCAGTGCTACCAATTGGAATGGTATACGAGGCATTGATTGCTTGATAATCCTCGGGAGCTAAAAAGTGATGTAAAAAAAGTATGCAATATTTGAGAACCTACAGTAGTCTATTCTGCAGGTTGCCATTATTACTACTGTAGTTCTATCACTATAGAAAAAAGGTCCAATTGTATATGGCTGATTAAAGCTTGGTGATTAGGTGGGGTACATAATTGTACTTAGTTCACATGACTGTGCAATTTATTTATTGTGGCACATACCAATGGCTTGACTATCCTGTGTTGATAGAGTAAAGGAGACATCTGGTGTGGCCGTTGTGTTCAGGATGACTCTCAGAATGGCCGGCTGGCCTTCGTTGAATATATATGTGGGGAATTCAAAGGAAATGTGAATGGGGGAGTTTGTATAGTACAGTACATGTTGAGGAGATTCCACAGAAACAGGGTTGAGTGGATTGTCATTTGCATCTCGAATAGTGGACGATGCAGCAGTGAGGTATGTGGTGTTAAAGGAATTTCCCAAACCCAATGCTCTGATTGATGACAGATCATTATCTCCCATGCTAAGGTGTATGATTGTACCGTTTGTACTGGTGACCATGCCACCAGTAAGCCGGAAGGCTTGAGAAGGCAGTGACTCACGGTTGACAAGCGTAAGACCCAGCGCATCGAATGTTGTGGCATTCACAATCTCATCAAACATTAAGCTTAAAACTCCCGTGTAAGCATTAAACGAGAACCACAAGAGAGATGGGGATGTGGTATCGGGAGTAAAACCTGCAACCTGAAGAACAGACACCGGTTCTACAAAGTTGTTATTGACGTCAGTTATCGTGGATTCAGTCATAGAAAGGTAGGAATTGCTTTCACTTGTTCCAAGGTTTATAGTTGCTTTGATGAAATCAATATCATCTTGGTTCAATTGGATAACAAGTACAGTATCAATATTAATCCCGATGGGAAAAAGAGCTTCATAACCAGTCAAGGAGAGAGCTTGATAATGACTATCAAGTACACTGGTGCCACTTTGAAGGGTAACTTCGACAGGAGAAAATGCCAAGAAGTCAACTGGCTCATCAAATGTCATGTAGATTCGTCCTTCATCCATATTCATTTCCCAGGAGACAAGGCGTGGACGAGTGATGTCAATGAAAAATGAATCAACCATGAGTCCACGTCCATCAACTACAGGAGCAGCAGAACGACCATACACATCGGCAGCAACTGATGCAGTGGCAGTCATAAAACAACGGCTGGGTGATAAGCTGAGATGAGGGATCTTTTTAATTTCATTAAGATCAGTTATACTAAGTTCTACAGTGACGGTAAATCCAACACCAGTGGAGAGAACATCACTATTGTTTGTTATTGTGTATGACTCCATTGGCACACGTGTGGGAGCATTTTGTAGGGTTATGGCAGTTTCATTAAAAGTTGTTACAGTGATTACATCATTGAAATAAACTGTAAGCAATCCCTGATCCACGTCCAGGTCAAATTGAACTACTTGTGGAGCTGAGGTGTCTGGTACGACACTGCTAGCAGGAATTGGAAAAAGGGATAAACTTGGATTGAAGTTTGTATCAACAACAAGCTCAGCTAAGGCTGAAAGATAGGTATTGTTGGATCGTGTGGCAATACCTGGTGTGGTTTTTAGGTAAATGATATCTGCTTGTGCTAGTGATAGTGAAACTGATCTTGGTGCAGTTGTCTGGGTGGACTGAATACTTCCATCGGTAAGGTTGTATGAGATCACTCCAGGGGATACACTCTGAGTAGAGCTGATTGTGAGGAAACTAGGAACAAATGTGTTATGCAATACTGGCTCACTAAACGTAAGAGTCATCAAGTTAGCATCAAGATTCAAGGAAAAAGCAATTATCCTTGGTGAAACCGTATCTGGAAAGAAATCTGTAACCCTGGCATTAAGGATTGGTAGAGCTCTGTTTGGTGGAACTGCTCGATCAGTCACTGTTCTTGGATCTATAGATATGTATGTGTTTGACTCACTGGTTGCTACTCGAGGGCGTAGTTGTAACGCATCCATGTCCACATCAGACAGATTGACTCTAATTATAGTATCATTCTCCACAAAGATTTGACTAGAGTCCGTCAGTGAATAGAACAAGCTAGAATCAGTTAACATTGTGGATCCTTGAATCCTAATTCCAGTTACATCGAGACTACTGGGATCAAGTGGCTCATCAAATGTGAGAAGAATTTGTCCTGATGTCATGTTTACAGTAAAGGATTCCATTTGAGGACTAAGAGAATCTGCATAATAGCAACAACACTCCATATCAATTTTATCATAATTGCAGTTACTGTAGCAAAGGTTACTAGCAAACATCATGGCTTAACATCCATACATATGATCTCGATAACAGTACAAAATCTATAATGTTTATGGCTATTGTTATTGCACCAGCCATGCATGACATGCAGGTAGTATAAAACACACTCATAGTGGCTATATTTAGACTTACCAACTAGACTGATGATGCTTATAGTAGCCACAGATTGATTGATGAGTACACCAACAGACAAACTGCTCAGGATAACTTGAAAGGACTCAGGATTCTCAGAGATTTCATCGGCTCTGATCTGAATTTCTACAAGGTACTGTGTACTTCCAGCAGGAATAGTGACACTTGTATTCAGTGGTATATAGTCTCCAGGAGCTGCAAATGTATGAAATAAGCAATTTGATGTTGTCAAGAACTTCAATTTCAAACCATACATGTGCACTCAATTGAGTATATAATATTATGCTTTCAGGATGTCTTTATTTTGCTTTATACTATAACACAAATTTGGAGAGCTGAATGAAAAGAAGTTTATTCCGAGACTCATACCCTAAGCTACTATTCTGTGGAAAATTATATCATGATACAGATAACGCACCCAAGGCTCCATTGTCTTCAGTCACTATGTCAGCAGTGATCTCTGATGCAGCAGTTGTATTCAAACTTATCGTCAGAGTTAATACCTCCCCTTCATGTGCAGTGTAGCTGTTGTTTGCAAAGGAAATGAGTATGGGGGCATCCACAAAAATGGAGACTTGCAGGGGGGAAGTGGGCACAACTGGAATCAAAGCAATTCTGGATGTATCATACACTAAAGTCCCTAATGTTGAAAGGTATGTATTGTTGATGGAAGTAGCCAGATTATTTGTATTTCTGATGATTCTAAGATCACTTTCGCTCAGAGTGACTAGCAATATAGTACCACTGTCCATCTGAGAAGTGTAACTGGCAGATGTAAGATTGTACACTGCAGAATAGTCAGCATTACTAATGCTTAGTGATGATGGATCGAGCGTTGAAATATCTACAACTTCATCAAAAGTCAAACTTAAGATTCCCGTATAAAGGTTGGCAGAGAATAAAACAAGGGATGGGGCAGTAGTATCCGATACATAAGTTTCCACTTGAAGTGGTGCATTAGAAAATATAAAGTTGAAGTTCATATCCTGGATGGCATTGCTGGATAGGTATAAAAATGAGTTGCTCAGCCCAGTTCCAAGATCTAAGTTGGCTTTTATAGCATTAATATCATCTATAATCAGCCTGATTTCAAACACAACTGCAGTATCTGCTGGGACGAGCTCACTATAGTTTGTCAGTGCAAAAAAGTTTAGTTCATCAGGTGAACTCCACAGTGTAGCCTGTGTAACTTGGAAAGTGGTAATGTCTACTGTTTCTGAGAACTGCAGAGTCATTCGTCCTTCATTCATGTCCAATGACCACGAAACTAACATTGGTGGAGTTCGATCTTGGGTGAAACGTTGAGCAGAAATTGCATTTCTTCCAGAGATAGGAGTATTAAGACGCCCATACGTATCTCTTACCACAAATGTGGTTACGCTCATGTAGCAGTTTTCTATGCCAGTGCAAAGATGACGGATTCCTTTTAAGACATTAAGTCCAATGATGGAGAGATCAACTATGATTGTATATCCATTGCTAGAGATGGTATAAGAGTTAGGATCTAACGTGAACAAATTGGTTGGCTCAAGTGCTCTTTCACTCTGTAATGTAATACCAGTAGCATTAAATGTAGAAGTATTGATCACATCGTTGCAATGCAGAGTAAGCACTCCTAAATCAAGATCAAGATCAAATGCATCAAAAGTTGGAGCAGAGTTATCAGCAGTGAAGTTGCTCACACGAATTGGTGACTCCAGATTGCTATTTATATTTCCATTAGTATCAGCCACAAGTCCTTCCAAAACTGAAATATAGGAGGTATCTCTGCTAGTCGCAATGGTATTGCTGCTCTTCAGACCTATTATATCTGATTCACTGAGGTCAAAGTTAATCACATTTGAAGCTGGAACGCTATGGTTGACGTATCCACCAGTGAGTTGATACAAAACAGCAGTAGCAAGGTTTGGACTGGATGCAAGCATTATTTGTTGTGGAGCAAAAGTGCTACTTTGTACTGGTTCATTGAAAGTAAGTGATATTGTTGTGGTTTCAAGGTTAAGTGAAAAAGCATCCAGCTCAGGTTGAACTAAATCTTCGATGAATTGAAGAGCTGAAATAGCGTGTGCACCAGTTATTGGTTGAGCCATTCTTTCTTGACTAGTACGATCCGTCACTGTTGTAGAATCCATCGTGAGGTACGTATTTGACGCTGAGGTAGCTACTCCTGGACGTACTTGTAAAGCACTATAGTCATCTCTGGACATAACAACTGTAACTATTGCATTCTCCACTTGAATGCTATCAGCAGAAGTCAATCGATAATGGAGACTGGAGTTGGTAATGACTCCTACAGCACCTTGTATGACAATGCCTGTTACATTTACGTTTGACGGTTGTATAGGTTTGCTGAATGTAAGAATGATCTCTCGAGATGACATATTCAATGTGTAGGATTGTAGTAGTGGACCAAGCAAACCAGCTGCAATAACAAAAGCAAATTTAAGTATGTATATAATATTATAATAAGTCACAACGACACCCTGATATTTGCAGGAACCAGAATACTAATAGTATTATACACAAAATGCCAAAGTATTCTGACCAGCTAATGTTTACAAAAAGTTACTATTATCTCGCATGCCTTAATCACATATTAATTTGTTCTTACTTACCGTATGATCCATAATATGCTGACACCTGTAAAGCACTATTCAATGGAATAGGAAGCAGTGGATTGTGGGCCATATCAAGCACAGTACGTGAAGTTGCTGCAAGGTATGTGGTAGTGTTTGAGGTTGCAAGATCACCCAAGGCAATTATTGAGTCCAGATCACTTTGGATTAGTACAAATGTCACTACAGGATCATTGGAAGTTGACAATAGGGAGCCACCTGTAAGTGTATAACTGGACGATGGCTGAAGCCCATTCACAAGAGTGAGACCAGAGAAATAAAGTGACGCTATGTTCACGACCTCACTAAAGGTTATGTTCATTACTGCTGAGGTGATGTTTATGGAAAACGATACCACTTGAGGTGCTGTCCTATCTCCTGTAAATATCCGTACACTCTGAGCCACACTACTTGGAATTGGTACAACAGGATTGCCACTTGTATCTTGGATGAAGCGTGAAGAAAATGTGATGAAAGAGTTACGGTCTTCAGTTCCAAGGCTAGTATGTCGTTTGATGTTATTCACATCATTTGTAGTAAGTCCAATAAAAAGAACTGAAGGGCTATGGGACCATGATATGTAGCTGTCTCTGGAGCCTGTCAAAGTAACTGCTTCTGTAAGGTTGTTCACTCCAGAAGTACTTTGCAGAGTAAGCTGTGTAACAATAATTGTAGACTTATCAACTGTTTCATCAAATGTTAGCATCAGTGATTCACTCTCCAAGCTTAACTCCCAAGATAATAACACAGGACTGGTACGATCTGCAATGAATTCTCTTGCTGATAATGCATTATCTCTAGATACTGGAACAGTTTGAAGTCCATTCAGATCACTAGCAACAAATGAGGTTACAGAAATGAAACAATTGGATCTTGCAGTACATAATGAAGTGAAATTCTTTATTAGATTCAAAGTAATTGGAGCAAGTTGAACGAGGATAACAAGTCCATTGGATGAAATAGTACTGGAGAGAGATGATAGAGAAATCAGTGAACTTGGGTCTGTTCGTGAATTCTGTACAGTAATGGCAGATGCATTAAGTGATGATGCATTGACCACATCACTGAAAGTTAGTACAAGTTCCCCTCTGTCCAAATCAACGTCAAAAGAAACTAGTTCAGGGGGAGAGGTATCTGGAGTTAAATTGCTCACACGAATTCCATTGGATACGGAATTAATATTACCGTTTGTATCAGCTACAAGTCCAGATGAAACAGAAAGATAGGTGTTGTCAATTGTAGTTGCAATATCTGGGTTCACCTTTAGCCACACTAAATTGGAGAAGTTAAGAGAGAGTTCTATCACAGGTGTAGCTAATATTATGTTGGAATTGGTCACTCGTCCACCAGTAAGTCTATAGGAAGTACCAACAGAGGAATCACGACGGGATGAAATCAAAACATGTCGTGGAGTAAAGGATGATGTGAAAACTGGTTCACTAAAGGTGAGAGACATTTCACCAGCATCAAGATCTAGTGAAAATTCACGGAGCATTGGTTGTAACATATCTTCATCAAATGTTGAAGCTTGCTGGGCATCTGCAGCTATAATGGGCTGAACCATGTTCCGTCTAGCTGAGCGATCGGTCGCTGTTGTTGGATCCATGGTAAGGTACGTATTTAACTGAGATGTCGCTACTTCAAGTCGTATCTGCAATGCATTGAAATCAGCATCGAGAAGCAAAACTCTGACAACAGTGTTCATCTCTACTGAAACAGATTGAGCATACGTCAGTCGATAGTAAAGACTAGTGTTTGTAGTGAGTCCTGCAGTGCCTTGAATAGTAATTCCTGAGATGTTTACACTTGATGGCTCAATATCCTCATCAAAGGTGAGAATTATTTCCTTAGAAGTCATATTCAAGCTGTAAGACAGCAGCTGAGGGCCAGTAGTGTCATCTGTAAGAAGGCAACTATTTAGAGCAACAAATACTTGGAGTCCAAAAAAAGTGGTTATTAAGATGTCAAACTAAATGAATTACACATTATTGCAGAAAATTACCCCTTAGATAGTGCACCGCTATTCATTGCGATTGATTTTTGACAGGAAATTATTGCCTTAACACAATATCAGAGGAGGCAGAACACGATCACGTGTACCTGTGCACTGATAAACATTCAAAAGTCAATTACTGCAAACCCCAAGCAAATGAAACCCTGTGCGGAGGGGAGCTAGGGGAATGGGAGCGAGGGGTTTTCAACCATGCTAAAGACAGCCATGCTAAAGACAACTGCATGACTAGTTAAACCTACCATCAGGTGACATTTTGGCCTTCAAATGGTATAGCTTTACAGCTTTTGTAGGTACGGTAGATACATTCGGTTAGCTAGGCAACTTCTTTATGGTAGATGACCGGCCCCGGCCCGCTATCGTCACGATTCTGTTCGTACTGTGCTTCTGTAGCTCATTATTATTATGGATGCTAATTAGACATGTGACCAGTGACATCATGTCTCACCTCCTCTGATACAATATTTGGTTGTGCATGCTATAACGTAACGATTTAGGTTGGTACATGCATGTTTGTAAATCTTTCATTCTCAGTATCTTTCAAGCTTCAAAGATTAAACACAATTTGATACCTCGAAAATCACAGCCTGTTCATATATCACCCAGTACAAATCCACCCCCTCCCCCCAACATTAGTAACTATCAGATTCAAAGCAGTAGCTACAAAGCCAATAATAGTTCTTACTTTTTTCACATGTATGATAATTATGTACTACAGTAGGATAAACATTATCTACTTACTCTACAATACAAAGGTATAGGTATAGCTACCACACAGAAATAATATTATACAGAGGCTTTATTGTAAGCTGTATACACACTTTACTTACCACTTGCTGTACTGCAAGAACGACAAAGCTCAGACACCTGAAGACTGTTAGCAAGTGATATAGGGACCAGCGAATTGTAAAACGTGTCATAGATACTTCCGGGATCTGCAGTAATGTATGTGTTATTTGTAGAAGTGGCAAGGTTGTCCATGGCATTAATTGCAGTAAGATCTTGAGGAGTCAACTGGACTTGTAGTACTGTAGTATAAAACGTTGGCCAAGAGCCATCTGTGAGTCTGTAACTTGCATTTGATCGAAGTTCTCCGTTAATGGTCGAAACCTGTCCATTCACGAGAGTAATCCCTGAGAAGTTAAAAGTTGCAGCCTCCACAGTCTCTGAGAATGTCAATGTCAGTAATCCTGAGGTGATATCCAAGGAGAATGAGATAAGTTCTGGACTTGTAAAGTCGAATATAAAGTCTGCTGGAGGAATATGAAAACTTCCAGGTATGGGAACTACACTATTACCATTCATATCAACTATACCAGAATCACCTACTGACAAAAAGGTGTCGTTTAAGTGTGTTCCTATGCCAGGATTACTCTTAATTCCATTAAGGTCATCATCACTCAACTGAATTTGTACAATAGACCCAGGTTCTGAGGGGGACACAGAGTTTGTCAAACTGTAAGTAGTTGCCTGAGAAAAATCTTGAATGGTAAATTGACTGGAACGAAGCATGGCAGGATCCACTGTTTCGGAAAAATGGAGTACCATAATACCAGTGTTCATATCAAGTGTCCAAAACCATAACTCTGGACGGGTAGTATCTGGAGTAAAAATTTGTACAGCAACTGCACTTCCATCGTTAATGGGAATGTTTCTGACACCAGCTGAATCAAGCACTAGAAACTGTGTAACAGTTATGTAGCAGTTCTGTGAAGAATTGCAAAGACTGCGAATGCGTTTGATTTCGTTGGTATCCTCAACACTAAGCTGTAAAGAGATGACACGCCCAGAAGGAGAATTAGTAGTAGTAGCGGTGAGCATCCACCATTCCATTGGCCTGCGAGTCACTGTACTTTGTAAAATTATGGCACTTCCATTGACAGTAGATGCATTGACTGTGTTATCAAATTCGAGAATAAGCTCAGCAGTGTCCAGGTCTAAGTTAAATGCAACTAGTGATGGAGATCCTGCAATAGTTACAACAATAATGCAAGACTCGATAATTAAGTCATAACATAGCAATCTAGCATGTATAGTATTATTCAACACCAATAGGACAGCCTTTACTGCAGTACCTATTCATTACAGCAAGTTAATGGTTACAGAGTTATAGTATTGTTACAGATTAATTTTATGTAACATACAAGTTAACAGAGAGATGTACCACAAAGATTGCCCCAGTGATCCAAGCACAAAATTACTATACAAGTCAAGTCATGCAGTGATTCAGAACCAATTTATTCTATAATATGAGAATGCATGCATAGACTGCTCACACTGCCCTCTATACATCATTAGTATGATTCATGTGTACATAGATATAATATCCATGACTTACTGCTTGAACGATGAAAGCTAGACACCTGAAGACGATCGGCAAGGCTTATAGGGACCAGTGGATTGTATTCTACATCAAAGATGCTCGTTGAATCTGCAGTGATGTACGTGTTATTCTCATTGGTAGCAAGGATGTCTATGGCATTAATTGCAGTAAGATCTTGAGCAGTCAACTGGACTTCTAGTACTGCACTACGAAACATAGGCCAAGAACCACCTGTGAGTCTGTAACTTGCATTCGATCGAAGTTCTCCATTAACGGTCGAAACCTGTCCATTCACGAGAGAGATCCCTGAGAAGTTAAAAGATGCAGCCTCCACAGTCTCTGAGAATGTCAATGTCAGTGCTCCTGAGCCGATATTCAAGGAGAATGAGACAAGTTCTGGACTTGTAAAATCAATTGTGATGAGAAGAGCACTAAGAGCTTCAGCAGCAGATATGGGAGGCATCCGATTACCATTCATATCAATGACAGCAGTATTGCCGACTGATAAATAGGTGTCATTCAAATTTGTTGCTAAGTCTGGAATTCTCTTAATTTCATTGAGATCTTCATTACTCAGCATGATTACTACAGCAGCTGCAGGTTCTGAGGGGGGTGCTGAATTTGTTAGAGAGTACGTAGTTGCCTGAGTAAGACCTCGCAAGGTAAACTGACCAATCTGAAACATATCAACATCCACCGTCTCTGAAAAGTAAAGTTCCATTCTACCTTCATCCATATCAAGCGTCCAAACCAGCAAACTAGGAGGGGTGAGATCCTCAGTGAAGTTTCGTACAGCTACTGCACTTCCATCATTTATTGGAATGTTTCCGACACCAGCTGAATCAAGCACTAGAAACTGCGTAACAGTCATGTAGCAGTTCCGCGAAGAAGTGCAAAGACTGCGAATGCGTTTGATTTCGTTGGTATCCTCAACACCAAGTTGCAAAGAGATGACACGCCCAGAAGGAGAAAGAGTCATGGTACCATCAACTGTGAGCATTTGTGACTCCATTGGCCTGTGAGTCACCGCACTTTGTAGGGTTATTGCACTTCCATTAACAGTAGATGCATCAACTATGCTACTGAACTCAAGAACAAGCACAGCACTATTCAGGTCAAAGTCGAAAGCATTTACTGATGGAGGTCCTGCAATAATTAAGATGTAATTGTATGAAAATGAAGTCATGCAACAAAATACAAAATTAATCAAGTTGTTATTTTTGAACCTCTCTACAATTTATGTCAGTATTACATAGCAACAATATATGTGATGCAAAAGTTACACTTCTCAAAAACTATTTGCTAAAAAACTGCTCCAAATATAGTGGAAACATGGTAGCTATACATTCATGTTTTTGCATTATCATATATATGCTAAGAATACTTGATAAGTCCATTCCCATAAAAAAGTGCACAGTCTGGCTCACTTCCTACTGTGGTGGTATTATCCATATAGCACACCTGTTATTGCACAATGCATTTTCTACGTCCTCGAGCACTATAACCATGGATACAAGCGATGCTACGCATGTGCATAATATGATAAATCAATTACTTAAAGTTACCGTGTACAGGAAATATCACTTGTTGTCAAGGCAGCATTGTACTCGTGCATGCGGCACTCTTGCAATACGTGCCTTGATGACTCGTGATATTTCTCTGTACACGGTAAATTATCATATGACTAAAACACTTGATAAGTCTATTCCCATAGAAAATGTACATTGTCTGGCTCACTTCTTATTGTATAGTGATATTTTCCATATCCCACAGTGTTATCACACATCACCTCAGGGTATTTAATTCAGTAGTATAATCACATGCACATTTGAAGCAAACAGCAACTATAACACACACCATAGATTACATAATGATTCTAGTCTTGTTGACAGTACTCATAATTGGTGGCTGATTGTACGTAACGCAGTCGCCCTTAGACAGGTTCTGTGAACTCATTGGAAAGTTGACGTTAAAGGTGCAATTTGAGAACTGTGCACCATGAAACAAGCCATGCTGTTCTGTAGTTACACTGTTTTGTTGAGAGATGGAACTTGAGGTACTTGCTTGGGATGGATGATTTGTACTATAGTAGTCTCTGACTGGAGTCCAGAATGATGTTGACTTAAGATATGCATGAGACATTTCCTCCTGCTGTACCAGTGAAGGCTGCTTATAGGAAGTTACTGGCCACCATCAGTAAGTTGAATGATTTGAGTTTCTGGAACTTTTGCCCTTGTCAATATGGTTACACATGTTTTACGAGGCTGCATGAGTGATTTGTCTTCTTTCCTTGCAATCCAGCTTTGTTAGCCCTAACCTTTATGATGTTGCCCAGATGGTTAACACCTAACTTTTGCCTATTGTACCAAAAGCCACCTGGCTTGACGTCATAATTAATCGCTAAATAGAATGGTGAATCAGCATCACAGAAGTCAGGAGGACGCTTTGATAGGTATAACTCAAACAGACGAACTTGGCATCGATCGAGGCTCTGAGGAGTGCTCCACACTTTTGGCTTAAATGTGATCTGCTATGAGAAAAGGGACCACTCGGAATATTTTATAGGATGATCTTGTGCCTCTGAACTCTCCAGATCGTGTTTTTGTGTCCTCTCATTGAATTCAATGTACTTCTTTCCGTCAGTGGTCATTTTCATCTCAAAATCTCCGTAAGTGAGCTTGTAATGCTTGTTCCTGCCACGTAAACCTAAGTGCAATGTCAAGATTAGCCATACTGAGTTAAGAAGTTATTCTGATGTTTCATCGCCCTATAGTCCATTAGATCATAGAGATTCAATGTCTTCTACTTCAAGTGATTCAGCAGCACACAGTTTGTTTCCTTTGCCCCTCTTTCTTCAAGTCTTTTCGAGCAGCCTTAAGCTTTTCATGCGAAGAGAGGAACTGCTGCATGATTTTGAATAATGCTGTATGGGTTGTGCAAGTCTTGTGTCAAATGGCGATCGATACTTCTTTGTAAAGCTGTTAAGCTATCTGGCTCATACTTGCATGTCTCCATTGGCTCTACGAACATAAAAGTGTCCTAGAAGTCTAGCTGTCCAGTTCGAGTGCATTAGCCTCTACAGTTTGTGTGGCAGACTGGCTGAGGAATAGGCAATTGCACAGGAACCTCAGAGAATTCGTAGGGACCAACAAAATCTTCAAAGAAGTTGAGATAAAGGTCTGGCGATAGAAACAACTGAAGAGTGTTTCCCTATTCGTCGATGTCTAGACTGTCAGCACACTCTATTTTTACTATACTTGATTGTAGCTAACAATAGTAACCATGGATATGCCTGGTGTTTGCATGCGCACTGGTGAGCGGTGCAGTGGTCATAATATGATAAATCACCGTGTACAGGAAATATCACTTGTCGTCAAGGCAGTACGTATTACACTCGTGCCGCAGACAGTAAATTATAAAGGACTCTCAATTTGTGATTAATACTACTAAGTACCAGCACAAATTGTGAGTCTGAATTTAGGTGCACAACGTAACTAGAGCTCTCTCGAGCACAAAACCCTCGGTGCGTTGCATGGCATTAGCAACATGCTTCAACAGTTGCATGCAGGAAAGGGTCAGGGTAGCTAAGGGCTGGGGGCGGGGCGAGACAGGGATGAGGCTAATCACGGTTATACTTGCATAGCTGCAGTGTTATTCAAGGTTCAACAGCTCATAGCAGCAACAACCCTAGACGGTGTTGTATCGAACTCCACACTGTGGTGTCGATGTCAACTCAACCTCCTTTGATCACTGTAGCATAAACTCCAATTCTTGGGGACTTAGCTAGTTACATCTTTAACAATAACTTGAAGGACTATCATGTCACTGAACACTGTAATACCATGTATGCATACAAGCCAGACAGTGAAAGAATACCACCACAAGAATACAGGCAGTTAACCCTAATTAGAGTTGAAAAGAAGCCACTGTCATCCCATGATCGTCAAAAGCTCGCCTGGCGGATTGATGCAGCAACCGCGCATGCGCTAAGGTTTATAGACGTACATACCGTATATAGCGCACAACCTATTTATACGTTAAGTCGTGCTCTCGCTAGCTCGGGCAAAGTCAAGAAGCTTAGAATTGGCAAATGACGCCAAAACTGGCGAACAAAGCGTTTTCGGAGAAATCCACATAAATCATGCGTTTGGATCGCCATAAGGAATCTTCCAACACCGCAAATTGGACTCGCAAACGAGGTATATATAGCAGCTAGCGTGGTAACAGACAGACAGATAGACAGACAAACCAACTACAGTAACCCTCGCGCATGCGCCGAGGGTTAATTACGCTACCAGCTATACAGTAGAAAGAAATTTCTTTAATAGATTTGCAAAGAACCCTATCCTCCAAAATTTCATGCTTGAAATGTGTGGTACATGGTGGCAAGCTATTCTCAAAATTAATTGCGACTCAGAAAAGCTTACTCAAGGCTAAAACATATTGATCATTGTTGGCACAAACTGACAATGCCAGTATATATAGCTCACTCCAGTGTACTCGTATTATTCAAATACAGTCAAATTATTATAATGTAGTGTTCTCCCAACCATAAGCATTGTTCTTGAATAGAATCCAGTCATTACCATGGTAACAGTTGCAAGCTTTAATAATTGAATTCAGTGGGGATCAAAGTTCAGCTGCCTTAACTTTATTTTCGCTCCTCTAGGTATGAAAATGCTTGCAAATACCGTCAAAGTGGGCATCAGAATTGTCAAACAAGCACTTAGGAGCTACGCACAGATCTGTTTATTTTGCTAGTCAAAAACGAGCATCCACCATTCCATTGGCCTGCGAGTCACTGTACTTTGTAAAATTATGGCACTTCCATTGACAGTAGATGTATCGACTGTGTTATCAAATTCGAGAATAAGCTCAGCAGTGTTCAGGTCTAAGTTAAACGCAACTAGTGATGAAGGTCCTGCAATAGTTACAACAATAATGCAAAACTTGATAATTAAGTCATAACATAGCAATCTAGCATGTATAGTATTATTCAACACCAATAGTACAGCCTTTACTGCAGTACCTATTCATTACAGCATGTTTATGGTTACACAGATGTGAAGAGTTATAGTATTGTTACAGATTAATTTTATGTAATATACAAGTTAACAGAGAGATGTACCACTAAGATTGCCCCAGTAATCCAAGCACAAAATTACTATACAAGTCAAGTCATGCAGTGATTCAGAACCAATTTATTCTATATGATAATGCATGCATGGACTGCTCACACTGCCCTTTATGCATCATTAGTATGAGTCATGTGTACATATATAATATCCATGACTTACTGCTTGAACGATGAAAGCTGGACACCTGAAGACGATCGGCAAGGCTTATAGGGACCAGTGGATTATATTCTACATCAAAGATGCTCGTTGAATCTGCAGTGATGTACGTGTTATTCTCATTGGTAGCAAGGATGTCCATGGCATTAATTGCAGTAAGATCTTGAGGAGTCAACTGGACTTCTAGTACTGCACTACGAAGCATAGGCCAAGAACCACCCGTGAGTCTGTAACTTGCATTCGATTGAAGTTCTCCATTAACGATCGAAACCTGTCCATTAACGAGAGAGATCCCTGAGAAGTTAAAAGATGCAGCCTCCACAGTCTCTGAGAATGTCAATGTCAGTATTCCTGAGCCAATATTCAAGGAGAATGAGACAAGTTCTGGACTTGTAAAATCAATTGTAAAGATAAGAGCACTAAGAGCTTCAGCAGCAGATATGGGAGGCATCTGATTACCATTCATATCAATGACAGCAGTATTGCCGACTGATAAATAGGTGTCATTCAAATTTGTTGCTAAGTCTGGAATTCTCTTAATTTCATTGAGATCTTCATTACTCAGCATGATTACTACAGCAGCCGCAGGTTCTGAGGGGGGCGCTGAATTTGTTAGAGAGTACGTAGTTGCCTGAGTAAGACCTCGCAAGGTAAACTGACCAATCTGAAACATATCAACATCCACCGTCTCTGAAAAGTAAAGTTCCATTATACCTTCATTCATATCAAGCGTCCAAACCAGCAAAATAGGAGGGGTGAGATCCTCAGTGAAGATTCGTACAGCTACTGCACTTCCATCATTTATTGGAATGTTTCTGACACCAGCTGAATCAAGCACTAGAAACTGTGTAACAGTCATGTAGCAGTTCTGCGAAGAAGTGCAAAGACTGCGAATGCGTTTGATTTCGTTGGTATCCTCATCACCAAGTTGCAAAGAGATGACACGCCCAGAAGGAGAAAGAGTCACGGTACCATCAACTGTGAGCATTTGTGACTCCATTGGCATGTGAGTCACCGCACTTTGTAGGGTTATTGCACTTCCATTAAAAGTCGATGCATTAACTATGCTACTGAACTCAAGAACAAGCACAGCACTATTCAGGTCAAAGTCAAAAGCATTTACTGATGGAGGTCCTGCAATAATTAAGATGTAATTGTATGAAAATGGAGTCATGCAACAAAATACAAATTTAAATTAATCTAGTTGTTATTTTTGAACCTTTCTACAATTTATGTCAGTATTACATATTATAGCAACAATAATATTTATTATGTGATGCAAAAGTCACACTTTTCAAAAATTACTTGCTGAAAAACTGCTCCAAATACAGTGGAAACACGGTAGCTATACATTCAATTGAGTTGACGTTTTTGCATTATCATATATATGCTAAGAACACTTGATAAGTCCATTCGCATAAAAAAGTACACTGTCTGGTTCACTTCCTACTGTGGTGGTATTTTTCCATATAGCACACCTGTTATTGCACAATGCATTTCTATGTCCTCGAGCACTATAACCATGGATACAAGCGATGCTACACATGCGCATATTATGATAAAGCAATCACTTACCGTGTACAGGAAATATCACTCGTTGTCAAGGCATGTTCCGATGCAAATGCTATCTAACGCAAATACGATTTATCAACAATATTCGACAGGGAAAAAAAGAAAAAAGTCAAAGTGTACGGCAAGATTTGAACCCGCTCTATTCCGTCCCATACATAAGAGCCCAAGCACTCGGCCACCACTGTTGTTGCTGCTGGCAGCCGTTATTTCAACTATTTTATAGACAAACCCTACACAACCCAGCCCCTCCCACACTAACCCTGCTAACCATTCACAACCCAGCCCCAGACCTCCCAGCCGCACCAGTCCACGTATACACAAACCCTAGAGACTAACCCTGCTAACCATTCGCAACCCATCTCCAGACCTCCCAGTCCCTCCCACACTAACCCTGCTAACCATTCGCAACCCATCTCCAGACCTCCCAGTCCCTCCCACACTAACCCTGCTAACCATTCACAACCCATCCCCAGACCTCCCAGCCCCTCCTACACTAACCCTGCTAACCATTCGCAACCCATCCCCTGACCTCCCAGCCCCTCCTATCCATATCGTCCAGCGATTGCGGTGGCGTACGTACTGGTGTATCGCGACCGGGTCGTTACATTTGCGTCGTTACAAGGCAGCATTGTACTCGTACCTGCGGTACTCTTGCAAAACGTGCCTTGATGGCTCATGATATTTCTCTGTATACGGTAAATTATCATAATACTAAAGCACTTGATAGTCTATTCCCATAGAAAATGTACATTGTCTGGCTCACTTCTTACTGTATAGTGATATTTTTCCATATCCCACAGTGTTATCGCACATCACCTCAGGGTATTTAATTCAGTAGTATAATCATATGCACATACGAAGCAAACAGCAACTAGAACACACACCATAGATTACATAATGATTCTAGTCTTGTTGACAGTACTCATAATATATGGCTTTGGTGGCTGATTGTACGTAACGTAGTTGCCCTTAGACAGGTTTTGTGAACTCATTGGAAAGTTGACGTTAAAGGTGCAATTTCAGAACTTTGCACCATGAAACAAGCCATGCTGTTCTGGAGTTACACTGTTTCGTTGAGAGATGGAACTTGAGGTACTTGCTTGGGATGGATGATTTGTACTATAGAATGTTGTTGACTTAAGATATGCATGAGACATTTCCTCCTGCTGTACCAGTGAAGACTGCTTATAAGAAGTTAGTGACTGAACATTATGGTGGCCAGTAAGTTGAATGATTTGAGTTTCTGGAACTTTTGCCCTTGTCAATGTGGTTACACATGTTTTATAAGCTGCATGAGTGATTTGTCTTATTTCCTTGCAATCCAGCTTTGTTAGCCCTAACCTTTATGATGTTGCCCAGATGGTTAACACCTAACTTTTGCCTATTGTACCAAAAGCCACCTGGCTTGACGTCATAATTAATCGCTAAATAGAATGGTGAATCAGCATCACAGAAGTCAGGAGGATGCTTGATAGGTATAACTCAAACAGGCGAACCTGGCATCGATTAAGGCTCTGAGCAGTAGGCTTAAATGATCTTGTGCCTCTGAACTCTCCAGATCGTGTTTTTGTGTCTCTCTCATTGAATTCAATGTACTTCTTTCCGTCAGTGGTCATTATCACCTCAAAATCTCCGTAAGTGAGCTTGTAATGCTTGTTCCTGCCATGTAAACCTAAGTGCAATGTCAACATTAGCCATGCATACTGAGTTAAAAAGTGATTCTGGTGTTTCATCGCCCTATAGTCTATTAGACCATAGAGATTCAATGTCTTCTACTTCAAGTGATTCAGCAGCACACAGTTTGTTTCCTTTGCCCTCTTTCTTCAAGTCTTTTCGAGCAGCCTTAAGCTTTTCATGCAAATAGAGGAACTGCTGTATGGTTTTGAATAATGCTGTACGGTTTGTGCAAGTCTTGTGTCAAATGGCGATCGATACTTCTTTGTAAAGCTGTTGAGCTATCTTGCTCATACTTGTCTCCATTGGCTCTATGAACATAGAAGTGTTCTAGAAGTCTAGCTGTCCTGTTCGAGTGGTGGGATATCACCTATCTTTCCATTTTCACCTATACACTCTCACACCAGCTGTACCAATGATGAAGGTCTGACAGAGTTTTTCTCTTGGTGTTCTTATTTATCTGCTGGTATACAATTCAGTGTCATCCAAAATAATAAGAGATGGACCAGCAGCAGTTGCATGGTGCATTAGCCTCTACAGTTTGTGTGGCAGACTGGCTGGAGAAATAGGCAATTGTAACCGCCAGGGTTTTAGGCAGCCGGTAGTTTCTACATGCGCTCAGACGTAGCCACAGAGAGTACTTCGTAAAATATCTCATGAGGAGTCTGAACTCTATAGTCAGCCCTGAACACCAGCATTTTATACACAATACAGCATACTAATTACTTCCTGGTACATAAATCAGGGCTTCACACATAGCTAATTAAAATAATATTATTACATCACATTTCCTCCCACTGTGGTAGGAACTCGTCCGCGAGTGGTTTAGCTAATACACAAATCAAGCAAATTACTTATATTCAATGTTCTAAGTTCTTTAGGTGCTTGACTGAGCTTTCTTGGTCATTGAATGAGTTACCGGTGTCATGCCGTATAACGTCCCCCGTACAATCGCGTCCGGGGGACATAAAATATACGTCCGGGGGGGGGGGGGTGCCATCAATTAACGATGTCCGTCCTGCGCGCCGGGATAACGTCCGCCTGCCGCCGCGAGCGCCCCATTGAAAAAGGCGCCAAAAGTCGGCCGAGGTTAATTGCACAGACGATGTTAGGTACGTAGGTTAATACTTCCAAGGTAAAAAGCGCGCCAAAAATCCAACAGACTGGCCAATCAGAACACGACTTGTCACGTAGGAACTGTATAAAAGCAGACTAGCAAACACCATGGCACATCAGTTGAAGCCGAAATGGCTGAGGATTCGAAGTTCTCCTATGGTGAAGTCCATACTTACCTAACTTCCGGAGAATATCCACCAGACTGTGATAAAAACTACAAGAGGAGTCAAAGAAGAAAAGCAGCCAACTTCAAAGTGGAAGAGGGAAGGCTCTATTATATTGGAAACCAAGAGAAGAGACCAGGAGTAAAGCAACCTACGGATGTGAAGAGAATTGTTGTGGAGAGTGAACAAGAGCAGAGGAGAATAATAAGATTGACTCATGATGAGGCTCATCTGGGTAAGAGAATGCATGATACATTATTTGTTGTAGTTTGGTAACTTTTGACTCCACATTTTAGTTGGACCCTTTACAGTCTTCATATTAAATAACACAATGTCACAGGAGTAAACCGTGTTCTTAGCGTCATAACCCTCAAGTACTACTGGCCAGGAATGTACCAGGATGTGGAGGTGTACATTAAGGGTTGTGAAAAGTGCCAAAGGTCAAAACCAAAGCTGAAGAAGACACCTGGAGTGCTGCACCCTATACATGTTGAAGCGAAGGTTAGTGCAGAAATAACTTAGCCAAATTTAATGTTGAACTCATACATCCTATGTAATAATAACAGGCATGGCATCAAATAGGCATCGACTTGGTCGGTCCCTTGCCAGAGACACTGCTTGTCTTGTCAGTAAGATCAATGAGTCCCAGAATGACTGGGATGACAAGCTAGATGCCATTCTCTTCAGCTATCGTGTCAGTAGACAAGCCTCTACAAAATATTCACCCTACTTTTTAATGTTTGGTCGACATCCTCGTCTGCCTATCGATGTCGAGTATGAGGCTGTCAACTCCTTGGAGGATCCAGACCTAGTTGAACCCACAGAAGAAGATATTGAACATGCTCTAGAAAACCTACTCAGTGCAAGAATGGAAACAAAAGAATTGGCCAATAAGAACATCAAGTGTGCCCAGCAAAAACAAAAAGAGTACTACGACCGGAAACATTCACCAGAAACTATTGAGGAAGTAACCGAAGTGTTGATGGAGAATACCGCTCAGAAGCAGAGAAAGGGAGGCAAACTAGCTGACAAGTTTCTTGGGCCATACACGATCAATCGCCACATTGGAAAGGGTCTCTATGAGCTTAGGAATAAGTCAGAAAAAGTTTTACAGAAGAAGGTCAACGTGAATTGTTTGAAGAGGTTCAACAGCAACAAGGTATTACCACAGTACCATACAATGCCATTCATTATGTCATAATATATAATAATATCTGCAAATCCATGTACCTCAATAATTATTAATATTAATTTTGCATTTGTTCAATGCCATACACGAACAGGATGGTGGTGAGAAGACAGGCTCTGATGAGGAAACAGGCACTAATGGAGAGGAAGATGGTGGAGGGAAGACAGGCACTGATGAAAAGACAGGCACTGATGGAGAGGAAGATGGTGGAGGGAAGACAGGCACTGATGAAAAGACAGGCACTTATGGAGAGGAAGATGGTGGAGGGAAGACAGGCACTGATGAAAAGACAGACACTGATGGAGAGGAAGATGGTGGAGGGAAGACAGGCACTGATGAAAAGACAGACACTGATGGAGGAAGATGGCGGAGGGAAGACAGGCACTGATGAAAAGACAGACACTGATGGAGGAAGATGGCGGAGGGAAGACAGGCACTGATGAGAAGACAGACACTGATGGGAAGCAAGATGAAGAGAAGACAAGTTCATCGAGCACGGTATGTAAATAATAATATGACCGTGAAACAGTAGAATGTCAGTAATTTGTTCATTATTATACTATTAGCAAGATCCAGTCCCCCAAGCACCTTTGCTGAGGCCAGCAAAACAAAAGAATGAGAAACCTGCTCAAAAGATTCGTGTTACAGTATAATGTTTTGTCTTTAAGGGATACATAATCTTCTTAATAGAATAAGAAGCTCACCCTGACAAGGAAAATGGCAACATCCTTGAAGAATCGGGATTGGCTGGGTGATGACCATGTGTACCTGGCTTAAGCGTTGTTGAAGAAGCAGTTCCCACTTCTTGATAGATTACAGTCTTCTCTACTATGCCAGAATGATGGCTTTGTTCCCATCCAGAGTGAAGGTATGTACAAGTACAGTACTTTGCGATAAAACTTAATATTGCTTTGTTTTATTAGGTATCCAGATTCATCATATTGGTGGTGACCATTGGGTCACATCAACCAGTATAGGGAGAGAAGTAACAGTGTATGACAGCAAGTTCGGTGGTGGTGATCTCAACAGTTCATTGACACATCAGCTGGCCTTGGTCTATCGTGCATTGATCACTGTAGAGGAAGATGGAGAAGAAGTAGATCCACACCTCGTTGTGCACATTCCCCCAGTTCAGCAGCAAAAAGGGTCCAATGACTGTGGAGTTTATGCCATTGCGTTTGCAGTACATGCTGCACTTGGCGATGATGTAAAGGACCTCGAATTTGATCAAGCTCAAATGAGAAATCACCTCTTGAAGTGTTTCAGGAAAAAAGAACTTGTGCGGTTTCCAACCACAAGATAACGCAGCCAATGTAACAATCACTTCCCTTATTGCGAGATAGAAGTATTTTGTAGTTGCCAAAATAATGCCAGAGTCGTACGGAGACATGATTCAATGCGATAAGTGTGAACGTTGGTATCACATATGCTGTGTTGGACTCTCGTCTATTCCTCAAGATACTGAACTATGGCACTGCCATTCTTGTTGATGTGTGCATATAATATCTTTTATGATAAGTATACTTTTTTCATTTTTGTTCATTATAAAGTATAATAATTATTACACTAAGACAGTATTATTAACAAAAACATAATTTTTATCTTACTACTGTCAAGTCCATACTGCTGCTACTGTTTGATACGAGTCCGGCAGCCGCGAGCAGCGAAATCTGCGAAGGGGACGACATTCTACGCGATGGGACGCAGTTCAACGGTGAATTGCGTCCCACCAGACAATATTCGATGGCGACATGCGTCCCCCCGGACGTAGCTCGTTAACCGGTTTACGTCCCCCGGACGTAATTTGGATGGGACGTTTACTGTTAGGACACCGGTCCAGAAGTTCTAATTGGCTTTTGTGTTTCCTCCTGCACGTGTGGTTTCTTTTAGTTTTGTTTGCGTTTTGCATCTCCACACCAAGAAATGTCGGGTAGTTCCGGATAGCACGGTCTTATTCGGTTCAAGGAAACAAAGATAGATCCAGCATCTGGCTTGTCCACCGGCTTCACTTTTAAATTATTGGTAGGTATTGTGGCTAGGACTCTGTAGGGTCCATAAAATGGTCTGGCAAGTTTCCATGCTTTACCTTTCACAGCATTGGGCATGTACACCATTACTCGGTCACCGATTTCATACTGACTCTCCTTGAAATATCTATCATAATTTCATTTGTTTTTCCTGAGCACTCCTGATGTTTTCTTGTGCTGTTTTCCAAGCTTCAGATAGTGCGATGGTCATAGCGGTCTTATAGTCATCCACATTGACTACATAAGGGCTTGCAACATGATTCAGAATGCTGTCGGTAGGAAGTCGAGGATCTCTTCCGTACAGAAGGTAAAATGGTGATTCTCAAGTTGATTCTTGCACGCTTGCACAATAAGCAAATAGCAAAAACGGTAGATGCCTGTCCCAATCACTCCCATTCTTCTGCGCACATTTAGCAATCATGTGTGAGAGTGTACAGTTGAAACGCTTTACTAGCCAGTCACTTTGAGGGTGGTAGCCTGAAGTATTCGCTTTCTTGATGTTCAACAGCAAAAGATATAGTGAATGTGTGAACCATCTGAAACGAAGTGTTGGTGTTGAATCGCTGCTAAAGATGTCTCAGACTCTGTACGCTTACTTCCAGAAAACAAGCACGAGCAAAACCTGCCTACCGAATCCTCAAGGACCTTTGTCCGAACAGCTTCCTTTTTGCATCGAATCAGCCAACAACCACATTCAGAAGGTGACTGAACAGACGGCAGAAGGTGCTAAAGGAAGAAAGAGAGGCCTGTACAAGAAGTACACCTTGAAAGATAGGGCAGAAGTTGTTAATTACAGTACCCTTTGTGGAACATTTGCTGCTATTAGGCATTTCAAGGCACGCTTCCAGCATCTCTAAGGGCACGAATGTAGCATTTTATATCAGCTATCACTGAATCTGGAAGCAAAGAAGGTCGACCTCTCTTTTTCTCCTCCAATACAATGATCTTCTCCAGCTGATCATCTCTTGCTGCCTTTTTGGTTTCCTTTATTGTCGCTTCCTTCCAGTCTTTGACGGTTGTCCATTTGAGATCAGGAAAGCGAGTTTAACACTGCCATTGTGTTAGCAGCTGCAACCAGCATTTTACAGAGAAAAGATCCTACTTCTCTTCATTGTAATGGAGGTCATATTATCCTCAAGAAGAGCTGGGCAAAGTCTAGTACCTATTGAAGACGATGGAGTTTGTCCAACGCCGTGCGACAATCGAACATGTGCCGAACTTACACAACTTTGATGACTTGAGGGATCAATATCTGCTCGACATCAAGGCTGTAGTTCAGCTAGAAGAGATCCCAGACAACCTGATTATCAATTGGGACCAAACGGGAGTCAACTATGTTCTTGTATCCGAGTGGACAATGTCCAAAGAAGGATCGAAGAGGGTGGAGGTTGTTGGTCTGAAAGACAAGAGACAGATCACAGCCATTTTTTGGTGGAAGCATGAGTGGCGACTTCCTACCCGTGCAATTAGTCTACCAGGGTAAGACTACAAAGAGTCTTCCTACAGTGGATTTTCCCAAGCAGTGGCACTTGACCTTCACAGCGAATCATTGGTCTAATGAGAGTACCATGATCGACTATGTTGAAAAAATCTTCATTCCTTACGTTCAAAGCAAACGAGAAGAGATCGGCTTAGATGCTACACACCCAGCACTTGCCATTTTTGATGAATTTAATGGTCAAACAACTGATGCTGTATACAGCCTACTAGAAAAGAATGACATCTACTACGTCATAGTACCACCGAACTGCACTGACAGACTACAGCCTCTGGACGTGAGCGTTAAATTGAATAAACCTGCAAACGCTTTTCTTCGCAACTGCTTCCAAGCATGGTACGCCGAAAAAATTGCATCACAAATGGAAGAGAATCCAAGCCAGTTCAAGCCTGTTGATCTCAAACTAAGTGTAATAAAGCCCCTTGGAGCAAGATGGATGATCCAACTCTATGATCACTTCAAGAGTACTCCTGAAGTTGTCGTTAATGGCTTCAAGGCTATAGGAATCTTCGACTGTGTTAAATCTTGATCTCTTCTTTTGTTGACCTTGTTTTAACCTTTAAATCTTAATTTCATCTCTTGTTGAGTTTAAGTTACAGATTTTATTATAATTAAATTTATTATACTGCATTTTTCAACTATTCTGAATAATGTATACACATTAAATTTTATTAAGGACGACTTTACTACTTGCATGACATTGTACATGTACGCCAATATTATGTATAAACATGGGCTTTAGGTATATGTGGAATAAAAAGTGACTAAATATGCGTATGCATGATGAACTGTCTACTTGCATGGGAAAGGTGAAATATGAAACTTCTCAAAACATGAAATAAGCTTTGGGCGTAAAAGTGACAGAAAAATTCATGGATGATTTGTGTAAAAGGGACGCACATACAGCAATACAATAAACCACATAATCCATACTTCCCTTCTGTTTTTCTAAACTGGGGTAAACTTTCAGTTCAACAGGCTGGTCGAACATGCCACTAACTAGAGCTTCAGTGTTTTCTTCAATATTCGAGTACACGCTGTCAAAGGTATCAATCTGCTTTGCCTCTGACACTATATTCGATACCACAATCCAATGGTTATTTCAAACATGGCAGACTAGAACGATGTCCTTGTTGATATCGAATCTAAGACGGTCTTGAGTCAGTGTGCAGCTCAAACCCTGAACTCCAGGGACTTGCTGTTTCAGGAGAGTTTGGGCAAATAAAATGTGTAGCTATGTCATTCAATGTCTTTCCTCTCAAGATTGCTTCTTTGTCACTATTATAGAGAGTAATGTGAGCTTCCTTTGAACTCAACCACACAGTGCGCAAAATTTCCTTGTCAGCGTTGGTCTCATTTCTGTCATTTTCTTTACCATCTAGCTTGATCCTTTTTGCTGGTACTTTGGATATTTCCTCTTGTTTTTGGCACTGATCAAGCATCTTCTTTATCTTGCTGATCAGAGACTCGTCGTTGACCTCAAATGTTAGCAGGCATGGGATTTCTAGTCCACCCTGTGTCAAATCCCTCGAGTACCTTCTTTCTCCATTGACTGTGCATGTTATTATTCCTCCTTTTCTTATGAATACGCTGCATGTAGAACTGATCCTTTTTGGCAAATGACCGACTATCTCGTCCGTCTTCAGCACCTTCACAGCAAACAGATCGTGAAGATTAGTCGTCTCCCGAGAAGACGTAAGTGTCTCTCCTATGAAGGGCATCCAGATGGACTTATAGACGTGAAAGCCTCTGACGCATGATTGGGACTCGAATCGTGTCATATTGTTTCTTTCTCTTCACACTGTAGCTGCCTAGCGCCTATAGTCTGACCAATGCTGAGCCTATAGCCACGTGCAATTGTGGGCAGGGTGACAACATGAACTGTCCGCACGGGCGCCACACCGCGGCGGTAATCACGAAAAAAATGTAGCAATCATGAAATTTTATCACGAAAATTTTCATTCATGGGATTTTCAGCAATTTCACGAAAATTCTGAACCACGAAATTTGGAGTTATACGGTATACCTGGTGTGCGCATGTGCTCTGGTGAGCAGTGCAGTGGTCACATGATAAATCACCATGTACAGGAAATATCACTTGTCGTCAAGGCAGTATTACACTCGTGCCGCAGATATTTCTCTGTACACAGTAAATTATAAAAGGACTCTCAATTTGTAATTAATACTACTAAGCACCAGCACAAATTGTGAGTCTGAATTTAGGTGCACAACGTAATAATATTATTATGCTACCAGCCATACAGTAGAGAAAGAAATTTCTTTAATAGATTTGCAGAGAACCCTAAAAAGTTATCCTCCAAAATTTCATGCTTGAAATGTGTTGTACATCGTGGCAGAGCTATTCTCAAAATTAATTGCGACTCAGAAAAGCTTACTCAAGGCTAAAACATAATTATTGATCATTGTTGGCACAAACAGACAATGCCAGTATATAATATAGCTCACTCCAGTGTACTCATGTGTTATTCAAATACAGTCAAATTATAATGTAATGTTCTCCCAACCATAAGCATTATTCTTGAATAGAATCCAGTCATTACCATGATAACAATTGCAAGCTTTAATAATTGAATTCAGTGGGGATCAAAGTTCAGCTGCCTTAACTTTATTTTTGCTCCTCTAGGTATGAAAATGCTTGCAAATACCATCAAAGTGGGCATCAGAATTGTCTAAATAACCCATAGAATAGCAAGTCAACTGGAAACACTGCACAGAAATAAGCACTTAGGAACTACACACAGATTTGTTTATTTTCGCTAGTCAAAAACGAGCTAATTAAGTATTCATGAACTCACTGTAGGCGTGAGATATCATTGACGAGGACACCCTGGGTCGTATCCTAGTTTTATCCATGTATAAACCTTGACTGTCTCAAAAGGTTTAGCTCTGAAAGGTTTTTCGTACCCGGAGAACCGTTCTTAGTAGCCGGGCTCTATTGCACACAGTGGTTAAGTACTACATAAACTATGCATATGCATTGATGGGCGCTGTCGATAGGCGTGGCTATGGTGGCCAACAAAAAGGCACTATTTGTGACGCTCGTGGACCGTATCCCTCGATTTGATGCACACTGAAGCCAGTTTTTTGCCGAACTCGATTGATTCGTTATGATTACGAGTCACTTAGACGCCTATATCTCGAGATATGACGATTTTTGTGCTGACAACGACAACGACGACACAACCAATTACTTTACCCCCTTGCGCATGAGCGCGGGGTAATGACACTGATCATAAGGACTGTATTAGTGGAAAGAATTTGAGGTTTATCTGCCCAGCAATGTATGATTATGTAATAGTTATGTCACTGGTGTGAGGGTTGAGGTGCAATGACATCCTGAGTGCACGTGGTATAACTATTTTATATCCCGAAGGTGCGTCTATACCATAGCTAGTCTCGTAAACCACACCCTCCTACTTCCACAGCGCTGGATGTATTGCATCACCAGCACGCGGAGAGAGAGGGTCTGGGAACTCTGGGCGCTACGCCGTGTCGCCTTGGAATGTAATAATTACCAATGTCACGTGTAAAACATACCGCATTGCAACGTCATCAGCCGTCACATCGCGCGAGCGCGTTTGATATTAATTGTGTGTGCATGCATGTCTTATGTGAATTCTCGTGATGGCTACAGGGAGTACACCATGCGAACTCTGTGTCTGCTGTGGAAGGGTGGTTCCTAGAAGCGATTCCAGAAGGAAAGTAGGAGGAAAATCATCCAAGCTAGTGCTCCCTGTTTTCGTTGAGCTGTATGAGAGAGTATTCCCCGGGAAAACCTTCCTGCCTCCTGACTTTGGTGAGAACTCACGATTGTTCTGGTGTAGACCTTGCTTTGCCAAGCTTGAAAAGTTATTAAAGCTGAGGAATGATACTCAAGAAGTAGTAAATCAGATTACTTCTACTTTACAATCTCAGACTGGTGGAACACTCTTCATACAGTATCCCGCTCAAAATAGTATCCTGCCGCTCACACCAAAGAAAAGGGACTTATCACCACCACTCCACTCTGGACCATCCCCAAAGCGAAGGCGACACTATGACACCCCTGAAAGACAAATTCTATCAAGAACAGTGGTTACTGGATCACCATCTGTCTCGGTGAGATTATGATTTTTATGTGCTTTCTTTTGTTGTAGCTGGTTGCATCAATTTACATGTACACGTATACTGTAGGTTCTGCTGAAACGAAAGAAAGGTTCCTCTCGTGTCTTCGCTTTAAGCAGATCCTTAAAAAGGCTTGGCAAGAGTGTTGGAATGTCAAAGAGAGAATCAATTGCTCGACAAGTAATGAAGGACAAGCGTATACGTTTAAAGATTGTAGAAATCATGGGCACTGATGCTGGCAAGGAAATGAAAAAGCTTTGTTCAAAGAAGGTCAATTCCATTCTATGTAAGAGAGATTTTAGTAGCATTCAATCTTTTGATATCCCAGCTGTGATTAAAGAGATGGAAGAATATGCTCCCTCAGTTCTGACAATTTTGCGTGGCTGCTTACTTGGACGAAAACCTTCTAAGCACAAAAAATTGAAATCTAGGATCGTCGACGTTGATCTTCTTGTATCTGTGTGTTGTGCTCTTCTTCTTCGAGGACGGAGTCAGAGGATGAATCTTCTACAGCGTATCATTTCCATCGTCTTATACTGTGGTCACACATCCAAGAGGGTGAGCTCACTGAATGAAGGAATGAAGATGTTTGTTATTATTAATGGTATCTCGTTTGATTTTGCTCATGATAGGTTTATACCAGGTTGCAAAAGCTGTGTCTTTGCCTCTCCAACTATGCCACTAACAAGTGTGTTGAGAAGCTTGGTAGTAACTTTGATGCATCTGTGATCAAATGGAGAGACGAGATCACCAGGAGAATGAACGTGGTATGCTATGAAAAATTATGCAGGGATTAATACAGAGGGGGCACACGTACCCTGGGATCCCCCCCCCCCCCCATTGGGATTTTCCTGGGGGAGCATGTCCCCAGATCCCCTTTATTGGCTGGTGCACGATAGTACATGTATACAGTTATAGTATTAATCCCTGTATTATTGTATTTTTTTTGTTTTTGGTCTTAGAGTGAGTCCAGTCCTGTAGAAGAAGATGCTACCAATTCCAATGGTGCAGAACGTGTTGATGAACAAACAAGTCTTTCATTTCAAGTGGATCCTGGGAATCCCCTCATCGCAACGGAATTGGATGACGACTCTTCATCTGCACCCAGTGTTGAACCGCCCACGTATTCTGATATATCAGCTGAATCCTCTTCATCTGCACAGTCCACTTCCAGCAGTCCTGATGACAGCAGCTCAACAGATCTATCAGTAACTGACGTATTTGGTCATGATATCTCTTTTGCTCCCACCACGGCCTCCCTTCCTACTCTCAAGTTGGTTGGTGATAACCTTGACAAGGATATCAAGCCCCGTGACATGAGAGAGGATAATCAAACACAGTCTCTTCACTATTTTCATGTATACGGTGTTAGAGATCGGATTGATTTAACCAACTATGATGATCAACAACCTATTCCAGATATCAGCTCTATTTGCATTGACAAGCTCCTTCCCAGCAAAGAAGATGAATTGGCTCTTTGTGCTAATTTTTGCATACTAATTGCCCAAGTATTAAAGAAACACATGCCTTTTTTTAAAGAGTTTGGTAATGGTCTGGAGCGGCACATAAGGCACGAGTACTATGAAGAGATGAGTTCAAAATCGAATGTAGTAAGTTAACTGACTACTACATTTACATTCAATACCTGACTTCAGTTGGGGGGGGGGGGGGAGTTAAAAGTGAATGGTAGCAAATCTAAGTGGTTAATTTCTCACCTCAAAAATTAATCCATCATCTCCAATTTCCATGATGGGTAATTATTGACCCATGTGAGCAATTTGCACAGTAATGAATATGCAATAATTGTACTGCTTGTGTGAGAAGTTTACACTATAGTGTACATTGACTTATTCTTACTTATTTACTCTGTGTACAGGTCCCTTTAGGGATAATTTTGAAAAGCGAGATTAATCATGCTGATATGATAGCTATCCTAGAGGATCTCCACAAGTACGTACCAATGGTTACATCAGTTACTAAGATAAGTGTTACAGTTGAAGGCAAAGTTGAAGATTGCTCGGTTACAGAAGATCGTTTCCATCGTATGTTGTTGGGAGGTGATCAACTTACGGCAGCAAGAGCCTGTGGTGCACAACGTATACGAAGCAATTCAGAAAGAAGTTTAGACAGACTTGAAGGATTTGAACCAACCAGTGAGGATTGGCATGCAAAGGGAATTCTTATGGCGGTACGTATTTGTGTGCATATGAGTACATTAGATTTGCCCACATGGCAAGGCATTATTGCTCCACCCATGTAAGTTTTGAGAGCATACCCTTATAAGGGCATAGCATAAATCACCTATCAACCCCCCCCCCCTCCCCAAATTTTCAGTCGTTTATTGGTGCCATATAACTTCTTAATACAGGTCATATGGAAACGTTTATATAGTACCACCTCGGGAATGGATAAAGGTACCATGTACCTGTTGCGTAACTTAATCAACCGCAGAAATGTAGTCAAGGATACAAAGAAAAATGTGGTAGCCTGTGAGGATTTTATGCTACTTCTAACAGAAGCACACATTTTAGCTGCAGCTACGACTCTGTTTGGAATGGAATCACTGGAGGACACACCAAGTCATGAGATGTTTAATGTTTCAGAAGAAACTGATAGTCTACAGAGGCGATAAAAACCTCCTTAAAGCAGCTGGTCAGATAGTAACCTCCTTTGTTGACATCAGTTTCGGTAAAGGGGAGAAAAGAACGCCTACCTCAGCTCCCAGTGATGGTGTGAAAGCGTATGCATGTGAAATCCTCAATCTTGGTTTACTGCTGATGGAATTCATTGATGCTATTTGACAAGGAGATGGTCATCGTATATGTAGATGTTGGCGATACATGATGCTAATCTTCAAAGCGAATGGTCGAACCAATTACTCAATAGAGGCTGTACATCTTCTCCTTCAACTTCAGTTTACCCTTTCACCTCGCATGGCTGCCCAGTTAAAATGGAACAGAACAGTCAACATTCATGGCAGACCAGGAAAGAATGTGTCCTCAGATCTTCATATGGAGCACCTTAATCGTGAGGCAAGAATGCAATATCCAGTATGGGTGCCAATATCACTGGTAAATCTATTCAGAAGGTCGGAAGGACTATTAAGGTGTTAAGTGAAACAGTACACAACCTTGATGAGATGCTAGGTGTACCACAGGAATCTGGGTATCATACTACACATTCAAGCAAGAAAGATTTAGCCAAAGTCCTCCAACAAATTCAGGATACACACGTATTTTCTGACATTCCGCAAAGGTCCCATGTAAACTTTCCTAATTTTTGCCCAAATTCAATGAATTCTTTGTCCAGAAAAGAACTGGAACAGTGGTTGACTAGTACAGTTAGTAAGATTCTTACATATCACTGAAACCCTGACCCTTACCTTATAAAAGTTTATAATGAGCTAATCAATAATAATTATTATTGACAATGACACATTCTAATCATTACTTTGGCATGAACATTTCTTGCTGCATATATCACAGCACATGCATATACATGTACAGACACTGTCAGTACTGATGTTAGGTGTTTCTTCCTGATCAAAGTCCTTTAAAAGTAATTCTCTCCTACACAGTTCTGTGTTTCGACAATAAGCCTTCATACTTTCCTGTACGTGTTGTACTTTGAGGTCAGATTTGTTATGGTATAGAATAGCTTTCGCTGGCTGATTGTCCCTTCCTGCCCTACCCGTTTCCTGAAGGTATGATTCAATGTCATTCGGGGGTCCGAAATGGATAATCCGTCTGATATTAGGACAGTCAAGCCCCATCCCAAACGCTATTGTTGCCACCACAATCCGCAGTGTAGACTGAGCAGTGGTAAAAGACGCCAAAATTGAATCCTTCACATCAGGATGGGTGCAAGCTGTGAACATATCAATCAAACAATATTTGACCATATTAGGAGCACCGACTGGGTCAAATGTCTCTTTTCCAATCCTGCTCAAGAAGAAGCGGTAGACATGTGTGACATCGTCATATTTTTGGCAAAAGATTAAAACCCTATCCATCAAGCGTCGTTGTTGGCGCAGTTCCTCGACCAGTGGAGCTAATGTTTCCTCTAAAGTGCTGCATCTCGGAATTACTTCGTATTTGATGTTGGGCTTGTTGGGGGTCACTGAGACAACCACAGGCTTCTTCATACTCAGTACTTTGCAAATATCCCTCCTGCTTTGCTTTGTAGCTGTAGTTGTCAGTGCCATTAGATGCACATCTGAAGGAATCAAGCTGCGAACCTCTCCAAGATGAGAAAACTCCTTCCTGAACTCCTGACTCCTGTACCACAGAGAAAAAGGATTATGGTAGCTAACTCTGAGAGTACTGCGTACAACTTACCACTTCTTCACACAATGTGCTTCATCTACAATAACACCAACTAGCTGCTCTTTGTAGATAGGTGATTGTAGCATATCCCTCCAGTCTTCACTAGTTAGCAAGCGTTCAGGGCTGATGAACACAATCTCATAGTACCCTTGTTTGATGTCTTCAATGATTTTGATTGTCATCTGAGGTACCCTGTATAGCCTTGACTCCGCGGGATTGAAGACTGCGCTGCTGATCCTTCATTAAAGCATCAAGAGGGCTGATAACTAAAACTGTGGAGCGATGTCTTCTTTTGAGAGCGTCAAATGTCCAAGGAAGAACCGAATAACACAAACGTTTGCCGCTACCGGTAGGGAGGGAGACAAACACATCGTGGCCTTCTACGAACCTTCTGATGCATAGCAACTGCTTGGGTCTCAGTTCAGAGAAACCAAGTCTTGAGACTGCACTGTGGATAGCAGCGTCTACTCGATCAAACATATTGGCCAACTTCTTTTTCCGCGAGTATTTATAGTAGTAGCTGCATGTACAGTATATTTTCGCGATGATAACATTTTTGTGGACGCGAACCTCGATGTCATGTGACCACTGCAATCCCATTGGCTCTGCCGACATTCCTGCAGGCGACACGGCGTAGCGCCCAGAGTTCCCAGACCCTCTCTCTCCGCGTGCTGGTGATGCAATACATCCAGCACTGCGGAAGTAGGAGGGTGTGGTTTACGAGACTATACCATAGCTACCATCACTATGAAAAAATCAAAACAAAGAGGCTGACAAAAGAAAGCCTTGCCACCATAAGTCATGAGTCACGGCTTACTCTGATTCAGCTCTTTGAAGATGCATACAGACGAATGTGGCTCGAGTTTTTCCCAAGCTGAAAGACTTGTTGACTAAGTGTTCATTGACAAAGGTTCATAGACACATCACTTGGTAACCGTGGCACACAATCATCTTCGCCCCCCCTCCCCTGAATATGATTATTTATATATTGCACTTAGCAACAGGATATAAAGACATGCCACCAATGATGTAGCTACTCTAATTATAATGTGCACTTAGTGTGTACATACTGTCTAAATATAACGTATGATCTAACTTAACGTAAGAAATTAGCATTCTGGGAAAATTCATAACGTATGTTAATGTAGCGACTAACGACCTTTACCAGAAAAGTACGTGAAAGTTGAAATCGTAATTATTTTTTAGCATACGATATATTAGAGTAAAGATGGTAACTGTAGTCTTTTGTATCATTACATCATTATTACATAATGACATTGTGTTACACATTGTATGTGTAGCGTAAGCCGCCATATATCGGCATGTACGTAATACCGGCACCGCCCGTGCCAATCATCGGCACCTAGTTTACGACGTATTTTACGGGATTATACGGACATCGCTGAAGCGTTTACGGACCTGAAACTTTAAATGGCCATTGCACATCAAGGAAAGTAAACAGGAAGAAAAGGATGATATTACTGGCAAGAAGGCGTGGCGAAGAAGCTCTATACCAAGTTCGATCAAAATAGGATGAAGTATCTGGCGTCTACAGGGAGAAACAGCTCATGGCGGCTTTACCGTGGCCTAGTAAGAGCTAGAAAGATTATTTTTCTGTCATAGTTGCTCTGAAGGTGGAGGCTGATGCCTAGAACACATCCAAGTCCTTCATGAATTTATTGTACCGTTGAAACGGCTCTAGTATCGATTTTACGTGTAGTATCAACACATTCACGGCTGCAGTTCGAAGACGATGCAAGCGATCGATATGAGAAGAGAGATATAGTGAGAGGACATCCTGAAGTATCTAGGGATATTTTTTCTATAATTTTCTGGCAAGTAAGGCAGCAGTAAAAGGCTCAAGAAGGCCATGGTGCCGATAAATGGCGCATTCGCCATTATGGAAAAGAATAGGTGTGCCGATAATACGTACCGGTTGCCGATAAATGGTATTGTGATGTCTGCGCATTAGCGCTTATAGCTCATTGATTATTAGGGCCTACCTCTCTGGATTCTAGCTAATGAAAGCCTACGTCAAGGGCTTTCTTTCAGTGCAAGAACCAAGTTCATACGTCATTCCTGGCGGGAGTTACAAATCGGGAAAATTTGCATGCCGATAAATGGCGGCTTTCGCTAATACAATTCTTTTGCTGTGTTGAACCAAGAACGTGACTGTGCTGTTGGCTAACACTAGATCTATCTGAATCTAGCAAAGGTTGTCACACAAACAAGGTTTATTTTCTAGAAAATGCACTGTTACAGTATTGCTTATATCATAGTATTGTTATTTCATTTTTATGATGGAAATTCGTTCATGCTCACACATGCCATGTATGTGACAATCATCGCAGTAAATATTGCAATGATTACTGTATGTGCACGTGGCTATGCATGAATATAATATTATGCTTCCCTGCACACACCCTGCACCACATGTGGCAGCATACACCTATGTACCTGTCTGACATGATATCCCTCCATGCATGCATGTCCCTAAAAACTATTCTATACTATTACCAATGAGTGCAGTAACATTCTAGCTAGCCTGTGCAACAGCTACCGTAAAGTCTGGTTAATAAGTGCATATGCTTATTAAGCGCATATTTTTTAATAAGCGCATGCTTCCTTCCTGTTATTTAATAGGTGCATGCACCCAATAAAGACGACAGTAAATAGTCATCATTCGATCAAGAGTGTTCCATGCTCTATATGGCTAGAACTAATTTACCAACATATATTTACGGATAGCCATGTTACGACACAAATGCGATCCCGACCCGTTCGCGATACGCCGGTACGTACGCCGCCGCAATTGCTGGACGATATGGATGGGAGGGGCTGGGAGGTCAGGGGATGGGTTGCGAATGATTAGCAGGGTTAGTGTGGGAGGGGCTGGGAGGTCTGGTTAGCAGGGTTAGTCTCTAGGGTTTGCGTATACGTGGACTGGAGGGGCTGGGAGGTCTGGGGCTGGGTTGTGAATGGTTAGCAGGGTTAGTGTGGGAGGGGCTGGGTTGTGTAGGGTTTGTCTATAAAATAGTTGAAATAACGGCTGCCAGCAGCAACAACGGTGGTGGCCGAGTGGTTGGGCTCTTATGTATGGGACGGAATAGAGCGGGTTCCAATCTTGCCGTACACTTTGACTTTTTTCTTTTTTTTTCCCTGTCGAATTTTTCTAAGTAAGTGTTGATAGATCGCATTTGTGTCGTAACAAGCCAGCTGCACGAGATCGGCTATGTTCCACTGAGACGAGTTCGGACTCTTGACCTTGACCGAAGCGAGTCTCGCCAAAGAAATTGGCTATTTTTCCACGGCTTTCTTCCAGCCACGATGGCTTCCGATCATACTCCCATGAACTATTACAGAGCTTAGTCCAAGAATCGCTGTGTTCATAATTTGCTAGCTTTGTGATTGAGCGCTCGAACGTGCTGGCAGTGGGCGGGGCCAAAATTTCACTCTCTATTAAGCGCACATCGTCTAAAAGGCACATATTTCCTTACCACCGAGAGTGATAAGCGCATGCGCTTATTAACCAGACTTTACGGTATACGTGTAAACCACGCCCCTCAATTAATTTGAGGTACAGGATCTATCTTCCATAATTATATGGTTATAATAATAATTATGGTGATCTGGTGATGTTGATAAACTTGATGAGTAGGTTAGGATGACCCCGGCATGCAGTCTGGCGAGCCAGCCCACACGCCGGGGAGGAAAGGTCTGGTAACATACGGTGACGGGCGCAGCACCAATCAGATTGCCCAGTACACATTACGAACATAATACAACATTCCACATCTGGGTACCGCCTACTGGAGTATACTGACTGCAGTACCGCAACTTACAGCGCTATAGTACAGCAGTGCTCAAACGTGACATCAATATGAGAAAATACCCAAATTACGATCCAAATGGCACACGTCCTCATTTTTAATTGCTTCGCTTGATAGTAGCTCTGATTTGCCCCCAATTGGTGCGGCTCAGTATGACAGGGGTTATCATTACCATGGACATGCCCACAATCTTAATTACTTCTGTGCAACCCCTCTATTCCTTTTCTCACCCCACAGTGCAAATGATATTCATAGTGTATTGCACAATATCCTATTATTGAATGATTATCCACAAGAATCCTGTTTACATATGAAGCGGCTGGCCCTCCAGACTAGACCCCTTATATATACTATAGTTATAGCACGTTGTCGTCGTTGTCGTTGTCGTTGGCACGAAAATCGTCAGATCTCGAGTTCTAGGCGTCTACATGTATGTGTGCTGTAAACAAACTAATAGGTAGATATCGTTGAAAAATTGGTTTCTATGCGCTTCGAATTGCTGGAAATAGCTTACTAGTGCTACAAATCGTGCGTTTTCTGTTCAGCATACCTGTGGTTTATCGACCACACCCACTCCACTGGCATTACTATGCTGATGCGACTGCGCATGCTTGAAATCAGCATAGATATAGGAACGGAAAAGGTCGTCAAAAGCTCAGCTGACCACGTGGTTTCATAACACTTTTAGGTACCCAGGTATTATATGCAAGTTGTCGTTGTACAAGTGCAATGGATCTCGACCACACCCATAGCATGCTGATGCGACTGCGCATGCTCAAGCTCAGTGTTGGAAATGGTCGTCAGATCATAAAACAGCTATACCGCAGAGTGTTGCAGTACTATAATACGCTACAGTGGCTACAGAGCGCGCGGGGTATGTGCTCTACAGAGCTCTAGTTACTTCTGTGCAACCCCTCTATTCCTTTTCTCACCCCACAGTGCAAATGATATTCATACTGTATTGCACAACATCCTATTATTGAATGATTATCCACAAGAATCCTGTTTACACATGAAGCGGCTGGCCCTCCAGACTAGACCCCTTATATATATTATAGTTATAGCACGGGTGCTAGGAAGTAAACGAACCAAGTACGATGGCGCAGCCCGAGGACAAGGTTCATTTACACTGCCATAAATCCATGGCAACCCGTGCTGTAACTGTTAGCTATATACCCCATCTGATTGGTCCTGACTGCGGCGCACGCTCAAGCGCTCATCCATAGTAATTGTCACTGTAAACAAATAATAGCAAAGAATGCCACGATGATGGCTAATCCTTTGAGTTAGTATCTTTACTCCGAGTCTATCTTGATCGCTTGAAGAGACCAATTTAATATGGGTCATACATACAAGGGTTAGTCGCCGCTATCTGCCCTGTACACACATCTGCAATGGCGATCAAAGAACTTTGGATCACTTGATCACTTGATTTCTCTCCAAAAAGCTTGCTTGATAGCTTGATCTAGCTGTCAGCGGACATCGAAACCACAAGCAAAATTGTGACAATAAAGCTTTTGACATCTGATTCGATCTGTTGCTCAGATAATCTGTTTGCTCTTGTTTTATTGATTTTTTATCCACAATAGTTAATAGCTAGTTCAGAGAGAGTCTGTTCGAAAATGCTGATGCTGCTTTGCTCCTCTGCCTATTAGTGACCTCGGATTGAGGGGTGTGGCTTGCTCAAGATTCATACACATGCAGCTACAATATGCATGAGTCAAGCAAACAGTGTGTCGTAACACAATGTGACACAAGGATCAATTATGTCTACCCTTGTATCTGCAAGAGCTTTGCATTAAGAACCGGCTCGTACTTTGAGTCGAGCCTAACAATCGGCGTGTAGAGCTAGACTGGCAGTGTGTTGGCTTAACCTCATGCAATCGGTTTGGTAATTTTAGTGCACATACCTTGAGCATTTGATAGTTGTGTACTGTATGTCAATAGGAAGCATACGGTCCACCAAACCATTCCTGCAGGGTTTTCCATCCTGGCAAGAAAGTAGTAGCAGCCAGTATGTACCGTGCGTGGCTGACCTTGGCTAGGCAGCACGTTTTACAAAGGTGTGGCCTTCAAAAAATTCATAGATGTGAGTCAAGCAAAATGATTCATAGTTGCATGTACCAGCCATTCATGGCGCACGTACGTGGCATGCATGCAGCATCCGTTTTATTGGACGCCGCCTAAATTTGAACAATCATCAAGGGCGCCTCGAGTCTGGGTATGTGAATTCGGTGGACTGGAATGGAATGGTGGAGTCACCGGGAGTACTGGACTGGATAAACGACATGAAAGTAACCAAACCCGATTATGTAATGGCCAGCATTGCAATGTGATTGGCCAGCATTGCAATGTGATTGGCATGCGTTATGCATTTTTCAGATTTTTCTGCAAAACAAATGAATCACTAAATTCCACACGGGTAAATCTAACAATATTTTTTCAAGCTAATAATGAAATTGTTACAGTTTGTATTGAAGCTCCATGCTTCAAAGGAAAAAAAATGCAACAAAATTAAATCCCTAACTACTCAACTATAGCTAGTCTGTTCTAAATCATATTATAAACTATTAAGCATCTTTGAGATGATAGACTTCAAGTCCACTTTTCTGATAGAGAGGCATAGTTAAGGCTTATAGTTGGGGTTGTAAGTCCCTTCAACATTACCAAGGAGAAGCATATCTCCAGGCATGTAAACCTCCTGTAAATCAATCACTTTTGCACCTGGAAAGATGAGGTTGGTCAGAGCAAATACAGAAATGTCAGCAGCTTGAAAACTTAGTGAAGACAGGTCACCATTGACTTGTTCGATCAGAAGTTCAGTAAAACCAGTCCTTCCCAATTCTCCATCAAGAAAATCACCAAATGTGCTTGTATCATCAGTATATGTAAGTGTCCCAGCAAATTGAATATTTGGGAACATGATCACAGAGTTTGCATTTATCGTAGGGTTGGATGTTCCTCTTGCTTCAATATGGAAACCCAGATCATTCGTCACTTCCTTGGTGTTACTGCTGCAAAAGATAAAGAATATTGCTGGACAGTCAATAATTCTATATCTGACATCAGACCGAAAATTTGAGACCCAGTTAATGTTCAAACCTGAAGTTGTGCCTCTCATCTGAAAACCTGAAACTGGGAGACGAAAGACCCAATTGCTGGGTGTTGTAAAATCAAAAGGTAGCGCTCCATTGTTAGTGCCTTTTAGTACCCATGCAGGATTCTCCGCTCCCCCTGTGCTGTCTTTTTCTGCTACTACGGGAAATTGTGGCAATTGTTGAGCAAACTGTGGCTGAAAGAGGTCCTGAAAAAGAATTCGACTTGCAATGAATAGTGCAGATGTATAATCAGTTGGAAGCAGGTAGTCATCCCTGGAAAGGCTGCCCCCAAAATCTCTTGTAGATTGTTCATTTGCAATTGACCTAGTGGACTTTGTTTTGATGAATATGTACAGTGTCCCAAGGCCAGTTGGAGAATCATTAAATCCTCCTGTGGCCAGATAGAATTTATCTGGCTGCAAAGCATATGGAGTGTTGAGCGATGCAAAGTCTACAGTTCCAAGTACGTAGGCTTGAGTAATAAATGTTCCTCTAAAGTAGTTAGTGAGTGCATTTCGGACACCGATAGACTCATCAATTGTTAATCCTTGAATTTCGTGTTCAGTTACACTGTTTGAAAAATCCAAAGTAACATCCATTTGAGTCGTCACTGCTCCCACAATCGTTGTTAATGACAAAAGTGCAAAAATTCGTGTATCTGTGCCAATATTAGGTGATGAAGTGAAATTGTTAATGCTTACACATGATTCACTTCCTGAAAATGTATTACATGAGTAAACTTGTGTCTGTAAAGTGGCTGTTTTCAACTGCATCGTCATATTAACTGCATTGTTGTTGTGCCGAATAAATGAAAGTCTTGGTGGCCCAATTGTGGCATTCAGTACAGTATACTGTTGAAATGACATCTGAGGGCCAATGGGAACCACACTAAACAATTCCGGTTGAGTTACTACGTTTGTGATGAACCCCCCATTGTTCGCTTCATAATTGAATTTTTGTTCCCAAAGGTCATTGACCTTCTCAGCGTCCATTGCACAAATAGCATCCCAATCTCGCAGTATTTCACGACGATCCATACTGAATAGAAGAGTAGTTACACTAGCTCCAGCACTCTGCAACCTGGCAGCTGGTTCAAGTACGATACTTACATGAAACTTCAATCTAAGAGTTGTAACAAGCCCTGCAAATCTTATGTCACGATTTAACGTTGCATTTGGAATTCTGAACGTCCATTCAACAAATGGTGTCATCATCATGAATCTATCTATGAAACTGGGTGCTAAACGGTTACCCACTTTAGTCTCTCCGGTTTTAAAATTGTACACGTAGCGGTATTTAACGGGAAATGATACAAAGTTCTTTTCTTCACGGCGAAAGTCCCTGTCTTGAATTAATTCTCCAGAAGCTTCAGCTTCAATAAAGACTGTGTCATCTCTGGCCATCTCCACCCCATCCACTTGCATCTCAATTTCAATGATCCTTACTCGAACATAGTCAAAGAATTCTATGCTCGATAGTGGTATTCTTTGTTTGAAACCTTCATCACTCATAAGGGAGCTAACAGGAACGGCAGGAATACCATAAGAGACTGGATCAGGGAGATTGTGAGGTCTGAACAGAGGATCTTCCAAAGCAGTGACAGATCGTGATACTTGGTTCAAAGCAGCTTCTTGTATACTGAGAGTGTTGTAGCTTTCCAAAGGAGTTGGGGGTTGGAGATACTCATACTGCAGAGCTGCATCCATGGTGACAAATGTTTGAGCTAGATTTGTGCGAACCTCATTAGCCCTCATCATCACAATGTTCCCGACTTCAAATAAATCTGTGGTGTTCGCTTCATAGTCAGTCAGTGATGATTGCAAGAGAGTGCTTTCTAGTTCATTTAGTCTGACTGCATGTCGTTCAACAACACCTTTCTGAAGCTCATTCACAATTACATCATACTTTAGACTTTGCAAATTTTTTTGAAGATTTAAGTATGCTCTTCCCCTTGCTGATAGTTTCTTTGCAGCACTTCGAAAATCAGATGCTTCTCCAGATACTTGACCTGGAAGAATTGATGGGTGAGTGAAGCTCTCGATATCTGTATCAAAGTCCATCCATTCAAGTTCACTTGGGAAATCAGACTCTGAGATGCTTGTAAAGTCTCGATCAAGAAATGTTGCTGCACGATTGAAAGTACCAATATCATTACGTATGTTTCTTCCTTGTTCGTAGAGACCAGAGATCAGTTTGATCACTTCAACTACATATTCAACTTTTTTTGCCACCCTCTCTATGTTTGCTGCTGTGGCAGGTAGAGTTCGTAAACCCAAACCACCACTAAAGAGAGAGCCTACTGCTCCAACTATTTCAAACAAATCTCTTATGATTTGCTCCCTTTGGTACTGCTCTAGGGCAGCCTTTAGTGTATCCCCTGCATCCTTTACCTGTTTTTGTTGTTCCTCAAGCTGGTCCAGCAGGTCTTTTGCTTCGTCCTCTGCAAGAAGAATTTGGTCACGTTTCATTGAATCGATGCTGTCATGATAGTTCACAATGTCTTGCTGATGTGCTGTTGCCACCTGTACTTGTCCTACGAGGAACTTTCCTATAGACAGAATGTTTTCATTTAATTCCATTTGTGTATTGGCATCAATTTCAGCTTGTTTCCTTCTGGATATTTCAGCTGACACTTGAGTTAGTTGGTTTTCATATGCTCTGATTAAGGAAAGCATTTCCTCATAAAGGTTCTTGTATTGAGAGTAAGTCAGCCGTGGTACAAGCAGTGTTGCTTTTACATACTCAGGCTGTCTTGTTGTGTTTATTAGAAGTGCTTGTCCAAGTACAGTCTCAAGTTCCAGTGAAAGTTGGTCAACATTTCTATTCGACAATATCTCAATGATCCATGACAGTGCTGATTCGCCTTCATTTACAGTCTCCTCATTAGCTCGGATTGATAGTATACTTTGAATGCTGACCATTTCAAGTTGTAGTGCATTGATGAAATTGCGGGTAAGCCAGATATTATAATAATTCGAAGTATCCTGGCTGTATAGCTCTGGCAATGCTGATGGTGTTGGTAGCTTTGAAATATCAGTAGAACGAACTGTAAGAAGATTAGCAATGTTTGTGTCAGCAACTGTCTCGAACATGGTGCCATTAGCAAAAGTAAAATGTTTCATGGTCTTATCATTTTCTATTCTGAGAACACCAATAAAGCTGGATGCAACTAAGTCAACATTATTGGCAGCTATCATGATTACAGGTACCTCATCTGCGCCAGAATGTGAAATGAACTTTCGACAAATTATATGAATGGAAATTTGTCCAGGAAGTCTGATAGGAGTCCCAGGAAATATCTCAATAACATCAGCAAAGATGAAAAGATTTGTTACAAATTCAGGATTGAGAATTTTGAGGTCTTGAAGGTTGAAATTCATCTGGATTATTGCACTGTATGATGTGGCAGTACTAGTGACAAGATCTGGGTTGAATGTTTGCATGTAGGAAGAAAATGATTCGGCTGACACATTTTCAAAATTTGGAGAACTGTCCCTTCCGAATTTCTGAAATGTTGATGCCATTAGTGTATCACTCCAGTAATGTTGCAGTGTTGAATCAGTGATAGTGTAACTAGAAATAGTGTCAAATTTCAGTTTCAGTTTGATGGTACTGGTCATTGAGTTTGTCATTGATATAGCATTGAAATCGGTTACAAACTTAAAGATACTCTCCTGAACATCGTAGAGATTGTCCTTCAGGAAAGGGCGAATATTTTCAAAACTTGGATCTTGGCTTAATGCCAGAATTTTTCCTACATATTCAGAATATCCAAATGTCAGATCAGGATTAGTGATGCTGTTACGTGGCTTGGTGAACAAACGGAAATTGGCAACACGCAGTCCAAATAAATACTCGTCTGTTTGTGGATATTGCTCCATAATTTCATTATACACTGGCTTGTCATAGACAAATACTTGGTAGATACAATCACCTTCTGTATATCCAGACAGAAAATGTGTTCCATACTTGGCAAACAACTGTATAACATTGTTTTCATTTTCAGCCATACGTAATTCTTGCTCAATTGCAGAGCTTGTAGCTGGTGATGGACTTTGAAGTTCTTGCTCTCGTACGACTTTCCAATACCTAGCTAACACAAATCCTTTATTTGGTAGTGTGGTGTAATCCTTAGGGATTCCTAGGAGTTCTGCAATGATATTCTGTGCTCCATCATCCTGAGAGAAATCTGGTTGCTTAGAAAAGCCACCTGACTGATAAGACTGTCCTTTAAATTCCCAAATGTCAAGAAAACCATCAAGAAGCTCGGAGAAGTCTGAGTGAAATGAAAGCTGGATGAATCCACCAAAACGAGGAAAGTCACTTTCAGTAGTTTTAGACCCCTGGAAAGTGATCAGATTTTGGTGATCAACAGGGAAGAAGGGCAACTCTGATTCAGGGGCACCATTTTTAAGCCAGCTCGTTTGAAGACCATGGAGGATGCTAAATTGAGTTCCAAGATCAGAATTGTCAGTATCTATGTTTCAGAAATTAAACAATTATAAAAGTACAGCAGTCTAAAAAAATGGATAATTGCAGTCATACAGAGCTTCTGAGTTATCTGTTTCCATGTTTCTATTTTACCATAATGTATTATACGATCCTTGGTTCTTGGCAAACATTCCCTCACAAGCACTTCAATCAGCATGAAGCAAATAATACTGAGCATATCACATTCTGCATGTCTCTGCATGCCTCGATCTAGCTAAGTCTGTCCATCAAACTTAATATAGTGATCGAAATTGAAATTTCATTACATGCAGGGATGTGTGCTTGCATAATTCTATTCAGCCATATCAAGCTACTGACTGTTACTTTTCACTTCGAATGTCTGTGAATAACATCATAACATTAATAACTAGAACTCTAAGAGCACATACCCCGCGCACGCCTTGCATCTGCATTATCATGCAATTTGGACATATTATGCTGTCGATGACCTGTACGTACATGTACATGTACGAGGCCAGTGCGCACGAGCAGAAATATATGCATAATGTATATATTGGGCACGGTTGATGGGTGTGGCTATGATAGCCAACTACAATACACTATTAAGGTACCATTAAATTGCGTGGGCGTGAGCGTGAGGATTGGCTAATTCAATTAGCGAATCGTGAAGGGGCGTGGCCGAAGAGGCCATACGAGTGCTTTTGGTCGAAGGTGGGCGTGTCCAGAATCGGCCAGGGATGATTATGCGCGTGTAATTAGCGACCGGAAGTGGCCCCTGAAGAAAACACCGGTAATTGCCCACATCAAAGCAAGATCAAAGCATTCTTTCTTAACTATTAACCACAACAACAAATTAAACACTACTAGGTAGAAAAAAAAAAGATTTCCTGTGCGAAAAATGTTTGGGGGAATTGGGGGAGATAATTTTTATACCGGCACGCAGAATGGAGATTTGACATGAGAAAATTTTGATTCACGCCTTAGATTTAAAGTTACGGCCCTTTGAAGTTTCCCCATATGTTTGTATAGGAAGCCATGCATTTGCAATGTTTTCCGCCCACGCGCTACGTGAGGGGGGGGGGGCCACGCGCGCACAGAGATGTGACAATCTTTACCCAGTTTGGTCAAAATTGGAATATAAGCTGTCTGCTTGCATTGTATGGCTCTATTAAGCATCCAGCTTGACTATGTGGCTGTTTCTGGACAATTTTTTTTTTCTGCTTAGTATTCTGGTCTCCTTGAAAAAAAAACTTAATAATATAATTTAGGGAGGATTTGGGAGCACTTGTGGACATAATTTTTACATGGGCACGCAGAATGGGTCAAAGTAATAGGTTTGACCAGATGGAATTTTGATTCACACCTTAAAATTAAAGTTATGGCTCTTTAAAGTTCCATGGGAAGCCATGCATTTGCAATGTTTGCCCATAAGAAAATTTACGGATGCGCGAGGTACGTTGACGACCCTTTACCGAACATTGTATATTATTGCTACTGCTTGCATTATGACTCCACTCTGCTTCTACTATGAGTTTCCTTGCATGGTATGGCTCTCCAGGGGCAATTTTTTCTTATTTTTCTGCTTAGTGTGTGATCCCCCTTGAAAAAAAAGAATTCAAATAATTAATTAATGTTTGGGGGAAGTTACCCCATATGTTTGTATAGGAAGCCATGCATTTGCAATGTTTTCCGCCCACGCGCCGGACATCAACATGACGACCATTACCCACTTTGGTCAAAATTGATGTACAGGCTGCCTGCTTGCATTGTATGGCTCTACTATGCATCCGGCTCAACTATGTGGACAATATTTTTTCTGCTTAGTGTGTGGTCTCCTTGAAAAAAAAAAGCTAATTAGGCCTAATTAAGCATGTGGGCGTGTTCCTGGCACTGTGTGGAGTGTGTGCGTGTGCGATAATGCAGGTTTTATTGCTTCCGATGGGGCGTGGCTTGACGGGCCAGTGCTTGGATATCGGCGCCTGAGACGTGGCTTCGGCGATAGGTGGGCGTGTCCCGGAAGCGGTGGTGACCTTTGAACCCCGCGAGGAGGCTTTGGGGGCGTGGCAGGAGGTCAAAGGTGAGGCCATGTCTGTTAATGAGGCACTGTACGCCGGTGCGATGGAGGGGACCGTACGGCTGGACGGAAGCTGACGATGGTTTGAAGCGGATGTGGTTGCGATGACGTGTTGTTACTCCGCCCACACAGGAAATGAGGTGAGCTCTTGTGTGGGCGGTGTGGCAGAACGGCCTCCAAGTGTTTGTGTGTGTTTTGGCCTTGAGGAAGCTGTGTGTTTTAATTGGGATTGATTGTGGGCTTCCGGTGGACATCCGGTGGCAAGTAGGCACTTGATTGAGAATGGTGGTCCTTGGGGAACAGGGTGGGGCTGTTTTGAGCGTGGCCTGGCCCCTCCCTTCCGGCTCGGCTTCCGGTCCATGGAGGATATTATGCAGGTATCAATGAAATGCCCCACTCCCCCCCTTCCGGGACAGGGTGGGGATTAGAACGTCCTTTGCCAAAAAGCTCCGCCCCAGGGGTGGGGGGTTTTCTCATTGTGTACACGTGATCCATACATCACTTGGTGGTTCAGCATGGCGGAAGATAAAGTTTTACTGTGCCTTATTAAACGAAGGTATCGATGTCCCACCTGGGGGGTTAGGTCTATACAGGGGGATTCACCTAAAAATTTGGCCCCGGGGGTGCGTCTTTAACCATAGATTTTGGCAAATCCCCACCCATACCCGGGAGGGGGGGAGTGGGCATTTCGTTGATACCCGCATTAAATGAACACTTCCGGCTCTAGCAGCCACACCCCTGAGACCTGTGCAATTAAAAGGGCGTGGTTACACAACATGCACCTCACTAATGACTTTGATGTGGTTTAGGTGTCATATCCCCCACCTCACGCCCACGCACTTTAATGCTACCTTAACAGACATGGCCTCACCTTTGACCTCCTGCCACGCCCCCAAAGCCTCCTCGCGGGGTTCAAAGGTCACCACCGCTTCCGGGACACGCCCACCTATTGCCGAGGCCAAGTCCCAGGCGCCGATATCCAAGCACTGGCCCGTCAAGCCCCGCCCAATCGGAAGCAATAAAACCTGCATTAACGCACACGCACACACTCCACACAGTGCCAGGAACACGCCCACATGCTTAATTAGGCCAAATAAGGCTTTTTTTTTTTTTTTTTTTTTTTTAAGTCGTTGCGGTTAATAGTTAAGAAAGAATGCTTTGATCTTGCTTTGAAGTGGGCAATTACCGGTGTTTTCTTCAGGGGCCACTTCCGGTCGCTAATTACACGCGCATAATCATCCCTGGCCGATTCTAGACACGCCCACCTTCGACCAAAAGCACTCGTATGGCCTCTTCGGCCACGCCCCTTCACGATTCGCTAATTGAATTAGCCAATCCTCACGCTCACGCCCACGCACTTTAATGCTACCTTAATTTTGTGAAGGTTGTAGCCGGCCGTGCCACTCGATTCTAAGCACCCTGAGGCTAGTTTTTCGCCAATTTCGACAGATTTGTTGTACTTTTGAGTCGCTAAGGTGTTTAAATCCCAAGATATGGCGTGGACGATGACAACAATGACAATGACAACGACACGACCAATTACTTTACCCCTTGCGCATGCGCGCGGGGTGATTATTGTTATGCACATGTACATAGCCTAATGTACCCATGCATGGCAAATTAATTCACAATGCAAAAACATGTACAGCAAAATAATGGGTTGCTCCATTTCATGCCTGTATTGCAACGTATGATGCGATAAAAATCAATATGAGATAAAAATTTATGCAACCGTGGCATTTGATAATACTTGTGCACAATATTTGAATTTTTGTGCACTGAATGTGGAATTGTACTCTCAGGTCGAAATCTTGATTGTTGGCACTGTTACTATTGTTGTACATGGCTACATGCTCACCTTGCATTTTATGCACATAATCCACTGGCAGCACGTAGGCTTCTGAAAGGATGCATGTCATACTCAGACAAACTGCTAAGCCAATAAGCAGCTGTATAACAAGAGTCTCAGAGTTCCTGCAGCTCATCCTGGAACTCCTGTAGATAAAATACAAATCTACAGTGAATATGAACTATCCACAATAACTTATTTTGCAAAAGTTTCAAAGATAATCAAACTATAATACCAATCATTAAGCACATTGATATAATATAACTATTAATAAGTTATGATCATCAAGAACTACGTCTGCATGACAATATTATTGCTAAGACTTTAATTACTATGCTAGTAATTGCCATGACTATAATATTATACCAACACACACATGCATACATGCATTCAAAGGTCATATAGCGACTATTTTAACCACATCTGATACAATAGCTAGCTATAATAAGGTTTACCTGACTTGTGCACATATAGAGGCCTAGGATCTGAGAATGGGTTCAAGTATCTAAGTTCTAGCTTCTTTTATAATGTTTGGAGCTAATCAAATCAGCCTTAAGTGACATTCCACGATTATTAAAATACTTCCTATTACAGTGACAACATTCTGCATGCATGCTTAGACTTGTACAATATGCCTCATAATATTACCACATCACTACATGGTCTCATGCAGTTATCTAACCCTTTGGTCACGTACGCATGCATGCTCTGTATAATATTATAATATTTATATGCATGCGTGGAGTATAAGGCAAATTCTTAGACTAGTATTCAACCATATATAGCACAGTGGTGAGTGAGATGAGCTTATAAGGACCTACGTACATGTCCATATACGTGGTTGTATTATTCCCTACATTACTTTAATAGGAGGTCGTGCTAGACTAACATGGTTTATTTGAGTTGCACTTGCTTCGGGAATCAACATACGCTGACAAGAAATCAATCATTAACACACATGTATTGTTGCATGACAATGACAGTTATGGTAGTACTGATAAAAATCACAATACTGCATTCTATACTAGGCATGCATAATAATTAGAATTACGAGTGATCTCAGTTGCATGCCATTGCTTATAAGACAATAGTAACTGTATTACAAAACTGAACTCAAGCCAAGTATATGTAGTCTATGTGCAGATGCTATGAAAACTGTCATCATATATGCAACAATGTGACTACTAAAGAACTAGGATCTGGTGAATTGTTATCTATAAACAGTGATTGTGTTGAAATCTCATGTGACTAGAAGCCAGTGTAACTCATATTATAACCCATGCAATTTATAGAAGTAAGTAGGAATATGGTCCAACATAAGTGCCTGTCTGGGTTTAATTTTGTCAGCCATCTGATCCACAAATATATAATAGAGACGAGAAGCCATTGTAGCAAGTGAAAGTATTTTATTCCCATAGATGACTAATACAATCGAAGCCACTACAAAGATGCGATGGAGTGCCGCTGTACCCAATCACACCTCCAGGTGACTGTCTATTTCAATTGGCTATGGGTTAAACATTCATGCCTTATTAAAGTCATCTATTATTACTGGTATTGGTGTTGGGAATATTCCAAACTATTTTGATTTGCATACAGGGGCATCACAGTCTTGGAATGTAAATGTGGTTATTAAAACGGCTACATTATTTCACCATTGAAACATTGGAAATATTATGTACTGCAGCATGATATTAACTTCATGTGACATAACCAATTATGGAATGTGACCTAATCAACTAGCTAGTACTACACACTACAGTACACATCCAGTCCTAAGCTCCATGATTCTGAATGACCTTGAGAATGTTCAGTGCTACCGTAATAATTGTTCTCTGCATTGTACATTTCTGGATGTAGCATGCGGTCTGGTGTCTTATTTGAGGCATCACTAGAGTCAAAACTTGTTGTCGATTCTTGTAGCCTCTCTTCGTCTGATCGACCGATTATGTTCTTTTGAAATTGGCAGCATGATGAAATCCTTAGCTTTTTTAATGCAGTCTTACTGTTTTTATAAATCTTGGATGTGACTGTTGCTATCAACACGAGAGGTAGGTTAATGCACTTATGATGATCCAGTAGAAGGTGGAGAGGTAGTAGTAATTCACACTAAGGGAATAAAAATTAATATATAAAACAATGACAGATTTGCCAAGATAAGTGTGTCAGATACATGCATTCATTAGAGTTGTCTTGTATGGCCGTACAATGGCTACCATGAAACCAAGCACAGTGTAAACCATGCCACCCAAATTCACGTAAAAAGGTCGAAAGATTTTTTGCACAATACTAAGAGCAAAGATGAGCCAGTAGAAAAAGTAGTAGCTAGCTATGTTGATACGAAGCTCCTCATATCTCTTCCACCATCAGTGCCATCTCGAAAACAAGTATAAATTTTTCAAGGAAAATGTTGATGGCACCCATATGGCGACTGGTGACATGATATTTGAAAAACAGTGATCTAAAGCTACTTAAGGGGCAAAGTGCAAGTAATATTGGAAAAATGAAAATGAGTAAGGTTATAGTACAAGAGAAGAGGATAAATGGAAGATATTCACCATGTAACTATTTGACATTAAATTTTGGATCAGAGTAGAGACACTCGTGTGACTGTACAGAAAAATTCTTGGCATTCCATGTGACCACAGGTCGTAGTGCAGTATTAATTGACTCAGAGATGAACATTAGCTTTGCATAAGAAAGGAAAGAGAACGATGCAAAACATCTATCATTGAGTTTTTTGGATCACTTATGAGCTGAAAAAAAATACTGCTGGCTTATTTTTTATGCATAACCAAGTAATAACAATCAAAAAGAGAAGATAAATCAATGGAATGTAGTAGAGGTATGTAATGTGAAATGGTTTAAGGTAGGGAGAAGCACAAAAAGCAGGAATGATGTATCTACCGAAATCTAAGTTGAAGATGCCATAGAAGACCATCAGAATTCTCCAATACAGGCTAATCCTGTCATCCAGCATATACACTTTGTTAACGTATGAGTATAAAACCCCTTGAAATTGACTGTAAAGTACAATGGCCATCATTGGAGCTGAAGTCAAAGTCAATCTTAGGAAAAGGATCACAAAGAAAAGTACAGTTATTAGCCCACATTCCAGAAGGAAATATCCCAGAAGATAAAACACATTCAAATCTGAACACTTCTCACATGTATACATCATGGAAGTGACTGAAGGTCCAAATCCATTTTTGCACTGACTGCACATGTCCCCTCCTCTGCTTAGTGGCTCGCACATGGATTATGTACTCATTGAGTTTGGACACATCCTTGGGTAGAGTTATGTAGTTGGCTTTTATTGAACGGTTGTGGTGAAATAGTTGCAAGGACCGACAGAAAATCCTTAATATTGCTCTCATTTAAGCCCCCCGTGCATGCAATTCATTATTGACACCTCAATTATTGGGAATGGCAACAGCAGTGCGAGCTGAGCCAGCAAAGTATAGTGACAAACATCACAGTGTATCAAGTACTAATACACAAAGAAATAATAAGCCTAACAGTAACTGGGATGGGCTGTGAGTATTGCACTTTTAATTTTGGCTATGCTAGCCAACATAGCCATGGAAAAAAAAACCTCTCCAAAAAACCTCGTTTATTGAGGAAAAATAAGAGAGGAAAAAAACCGGGAAAGAAAAAACATCCCAGGCTAAAATTAAATATATAGTAGCAGTGGCAAAACTATAAAACAGCCATTCCTGTGCCAGTCCGTGTATATGAATAAATATATACAGAGCTTGCGGTTGGTCCTGGTCTCTTGTGCATCACTACGAATAGCCACTCCAGGGATGTTGGTGCTTCATGTTCATATCTTCTGCATTTCACTCGAGAACAATGTAAAGAAAATACCACCCCCAAAGAATTAATAACACAAATATTATTATTGTTACCATTGGAAACTTTGCTGGGCAACAATGGAACTGTTGCGAGAGTGGCTATTTCCAGCCCTGCAGGCCCATTTTATGCCAACACGTTGGCTCTGCCAGCCTAAACTGGATTCAACCAGCCCTTGCTTGTCTCCGTCTTGTCTTACAAGAATGCAATTACAGGTGCTAGCTAGCTGCCAGCCGCCACCTCCCACCTTGTGCGCATGCGCACTATATGCATGCAGCTATAGTGCAACAATAAGAGCTTATTTTCTGCCTAATTCGCTACACTCAAACGTCAGAAAATATACCTTTCATCAAAAGTCAAACAGTATCCAAAGCTGAGTAGGGCCCCTTTCTCAGTGCACTGCACGATGTCATTTGTACTTGGATGGCTAAAACACTCACATTTCTCAGTTGTGGTATTGTAGAAGTACCATGGAGGGCAGTTGTCATACAAAAGTTTAGTAGATTGAGATGAAGATGAATTCGAAACATTGTTCCCATTCACAATTCTGGCGACGAACAGAAGCAACAAATAAATGATTCTACATTCCATATTAACCTAGCTGCCCTATTATACACATCAAGTTTGATCTACGTTCTCATAGACTTTACTATATGCACTATAGCTTTATGATGGTGTATGTACTTCTTGTGCAATGCACACATGTTATGTTGAGTATGCATGCATATAAGAAAAATGATCGTCTGAAAAATATTTTTTGTTGTATAGATATATATATAATAATTATACTGTTATTTCTATCATTAAAATTTAAACTTGCATGGGTAGCTATATTATTGTTATATTGCTGCTGGGTATACTTAATTTCTGTACAGAAAAGCGATTAGCAATAATATGAACACTTGACCATCTCCCCAGTAGCTGCACAGTGTAATGTTGCATGTGGTAAAAGGTCGTCAATAGAATGCGTACACATCGATCGATGCTGGCCCCAGAAATCATGGAGATGGCGTCTAAGATCGACTCTCAACCTTGATAGCGACAAGTTTCGATGCTTCAATCACGGAGACGAACTCGATAACACAGTATTCCTTCCGAAGTTCAGGTTGGTCACGCTGCTGCAGTCGCGCGCGGGCCAGCCCCTTGTGGCAGTGATGCGTGCTATATATAGCGCAAGGCTAGCTTTATTTATCCATGGCATTACGTAAGCCAAGAAAACACGTGAAGTTCAACCAACAGTACTTCTCAGAGAAAGTAGCGCTCAGCTTGTAATCTATTCGCTGGATACACGCGTAAGATACTCTACATATTTACTGATTTTCAAGTCCCAGAAAGGCTCCAGCGAGGCCCTGAATTTTCTCATAATTACCTCATAGATTACCTAAGAGATTACACCATAGGTTTCATCATAATTACACTATAATTACCTCATAACCACAGAAAAGTAAATTGCTACTGGGGAGATAAATATTATTGCAAATTTCTTTGACCATGTACATAGATCACTTACTGCGCATGCGCGCGGGGAAACGCCCCGCGTGCACATGCGCGTTTCGATCTTGAATAATGATTGGGCACGTCAGCTGACACACACCATGGGTGGAGTCGAGTCATATCTACATCATCAGGAGGAATATTACATTATATTGAAGAGATCGAGGCTCTTTCAAAATTGATAGGAACTCACATTAATTGCTGTTGTAAGTATATAATTTTAAACCATAGCTGTAGACTATTTACAAATACGTATACTACAATCTGATTGGTCATTAGCAGGTATCTATATTCAAGTGATAGAATCCCTACAACTTCGTATCCTCTGGCTATTTCAGTGTTTTACTATACCGGTATGATCTAAACTTGTTAGACACTGTTTAATCGGATTTAGAAGATCTCAGGGCTCAGTAGAACCATAGATAATAGAGGGGGAGGAGGGATTGGAAACGTGTGTACAAAGTATGGGGATGCGACGGCGCATGCTCGCCACGGCACGCCCCCTTCATGATGATAACACAGACAGTACATTACAGTACAACTATAGGATAGGGCCTTATATTAGGCATATTACATCAAAATTTTAGATTATTCCTTACACTTTCTTTACCACACATAATAATAAAGGAGGCTTCAAGATACAATTTAGTCTTTGTTCCGTAAAATTTCATTGAGTGGTTGCGGAGATATGGCTGTTTTAATATTTCTAATCATCACAAATTTTCTGCCAGGTGTGTGTGTACTATTCCAATAGGGGAATGGCACGTAACATGTTGATTGCTTTAGAGGCCTATAACTCAAAAACTACACTACTGATTGACTCCAAACTTGAAATATAGCATGTAAGTACCTCTCTACTTATTCTACTGATGAATTTAACATGCCTTAATGAATAAAAAAAATTGGTGTGCATACATGTTTGGCTGCTACAGTAGCTAACACTTCACTGCCTCAGAATTCCAGAAGCTGACTTCATGCATAATTTTTTGAAATTACTAGTTTAGATGTCCGCTCAAACACATACATAAGTTTTCATAGTGTTACACACACATGTTCACACATGTACATGCTCATATGCACATATTAATATTGTTTTCTGAAGTGGAATCTATTCTTAAAGTGTAAGATGAGCCCTGAGTTCTTTAGAAGCAACAAAGAGTTTAAAGTGCGTGCACTTTCAATGTATCATATTTTTTGACAGAAATAGTCTAGCTAGGGGTAGTTTGAGCCAAAAATTTCATTTTTCATATTTTCAACACATTTTCTCATACGTACGCATGTTATTTTACACAAAGTAAAATGCTTATTGAGCTCTTTTCAACCGAACACTTCAAAAATGGTAAAAAATTTGAAATCAGCACCTTGAGTTACCCCTAGAAGCATAAAATGCTCTGGAGAAGTGAGCAACATGGAGCAAGTTGAAGTTATCCATTAGCAATATTTGTGTGCCACAGTAGTTGAGTATGTGGTATTTATGGAGTTTCCCTGAAGCCCTGCAATGCCGGAAGTGGTTACAACCCAACACTTTTTGGGTTCTGACATGCCTACTTATATGGCGTCATGTGGCTTATAGCTGGACTAAACCTAGGTCTATGGCTAAACCGAGCGTGGGGAGGAAAATTAAGAATTGAAACGCGATTTTGAACTGTCGTTTTTATGTTTTACCTCGTATAAAACTTGGAGGAATTTTCTTTTGCCATTGGTGAGAGAACTCGAAGTGAGAGCGATTGGGCAGTGTCTACGGCTGTCTATCATGTGCCTTAGAAGCATCCGCGAGCTTTCTGGGGATAGCACTCGGGTCTGCGAGCTTTATTAATAGCACGAGTTATACTCAGATTGAACTTACCTGTTGCACTTGCTTTATAAAGAAGCGCTACACTTTAGGTCATCGTTAGCACTCTTTGGCTGATGCTGGATCTATCGAGGTGTTTAACAAAGGCCTACATGCATCTCTTGCAGGTCTCAGGAAAATTGCACAAGGCCAAACGGCAGCCCACCTATAAGTCTATTCAGAAAAGACACCTGATTCTTTCTTCTTTTGACTTCAGGACTACAGGACCCCAGGCGACTTGGCTATGATGCACAAAGACTCTCTCTTGGGCAACAAATACAGCCTTTGTGGTGTAGCGAAATTGTGCGACTCGCAAACTTTTGATAGAGTCACGTGACGGTGTCAAGCATGCTCCCATAGTACTGTACAATGTTTCCAATCCGTAGAACCCTTGCTTCACTCAGGATTCTACATAGAGTACTTCGATCTTCTAAATCACATAGAAACCTCCTAAATAGTGTCTAATTAATACTGTATGGTGGATAATTTTTGTGGGGTGCTAATTTTCGTTATTTACGTGATGGACTTGGCGGTCACGAAAGGTTCCACCCAAGAAATTTAATACCTGCAGTGATGCATGTGGTGAGTGGATAGATGATGGGCGTGGCCAAATCATCGTGCCAGCAAGCCAACTGTTTGCAGTGTTAGCAAGTAATAGTAGTTGCTGTCACCCGGCCAATGGTGTCCTCAACACTGATACTCTTCTATCTAAATCTTGTCCAAGTCTGCAGAAGTGGCTTTGTGATAAGGAAAATCACGAGTGAGGATTGAGCGTGTATGTTGCCGCATTACACCATCATTTACGCATGACTCTGGACTGGGTTACTGTCATGAAATTTAAAATTACACTAATTCTGAGGGTCTTCTGTGACTTTCTACGAAAAGTAGCAGCCCCGAAAATTACCCACCATACGGTATATAAAAAATTAGGGCAAGCTAGCTATAGCTATTCCTAGGGTCCACGCTGTGATCTATAGAGCCATAATATAATTTTATGATGTCACTGCGCACAAGTCAAGTACCCAGGCTCCAATTAGCTGATCATAAGGGGGTGGTTACTTGGTTGAGACTATGGCATTCAATGGAGAATACGTATAGACTACCAAAATTATTCATGCTGGAACTGAAAAAGTGCTGAGAGAACAATACTTGCTGATCAGACTAGTGAAGTAGCAGTATTACGGTAGGTCGGGTTTTAATTGTGAGTATCTATTAATTGCGAATTGCGAGTTTTCTACGTTTCATAATTAATTAATAGATTCGCAAACATAAACATGCACGTATACTACAGTACGGTACGGGGTCGTCCATCGCAATTATTGGATTCGTAATTTGGCCTGACTTGACTAGAACGTAATTATTAAACTACACAATTAAAACCCGTCCTACGGTATAACTTGTGACAAACATAATATTGATAAGTGTTTTTATTCAAGTTGGATCAACTTGGATGTTTTAACTTCAAGTTTGAGAGCTTTCTTTGATCAGTCTGAGAGTCTGCATGCTTTTCACCACCTTCCCCAGGCACACTATAAGCCTTAGTTAGTGTTGATCCTAATAATTCTGTTATCAATATATAATGTGGATACAGCTCAACACAGATGGGGTGACCAACATTATCAGTGAACTGTGTACTAGAACAGTACCTCGTGTATGGACAGATTGAATTGCCAAAGTATATTGCTATAGCTAATAGGTAGCTCATGAGGTGGCTACCGAAGTTTACTTCCATGATTGTAATTTGACAGCATTGATCTTATAGTCTGTGTTATATAGCTACAATGTCATAGAATATACCTAGGCACTTTAACCTTTTAGAGCCATGACTTGTCAATGATTTGCATAGAGCCCAATAGGCATCAAGAAAACTCTGATATGCATGAAGTCATGGTTAAAGCTTTATTTGTGCTCCATAAGAGAGGGGCACATAATATTGTACCCACCCCATTGGGTGGCCCAATCGTAATATTCCAGCTCCTCAAGAATTAAAATTCATAGGTATTGGATCATCTGTGTAATTTTTATTCAAGTTTTATAAGTAGTTACTAGCTGTGGTTAGATAATTTGCATGATTATTATGGCTAATAGCAATAGCCCACATCTTTCCCAGGTACTACTGTGTAACAAGGAATGTCATTGTACTGGTATGGGATCTGATAATAGGTCTTTGAATGTGAACAATAGCCCTTTCCTCAGTGTACACATGTGTAGCTAAGATTTCACACGTTGTTGGCATGAAGAGCATTTGTAGCTATTCGCCATGTATGGATTGAGTGAATATCCTTGAGCCATCCATGGGATGGCTAAACTTGATCTGCATGAGATAATAGTTATGTTCATAGTCATTCAGCCAGAGAAAAGTAGACCTTTTGGGTTTATTATAATAATCACTTCAATGATCACATGATTTTACATTTTTTATACCTAGAAACATAAGTGTCTGACTTATAGATGTTTATCTCAGCTGGTGGAGTTTGTGAGGGTGCCCCCTCCCCCCAAAGAAAACAGGCTTTGGCACTGGTTGTTGGCTAGCTTAGCCTCTTCCTAGGCTCATTTTGATTCCATCTTTTCAATGCCATATGCTGAAAAATTTAAGCGGCCGGTATGGTAACTTTACAGATTCACCTGGCAGTACTGTTTCAATGGTATAATTATTATGCTGCTTAGGTTGTCTAGAATTGAAGCAGCAATACTTATATTTATGTTATACAGATATCTTGGAGAGTGATCTTGAATACTACTACCTACTACATATTGTCGAGTGTCCGCTCAGAAGTCCGTCAGCAGAAGCAATCATAGGATTGTACTGCCTAGACTTATCCATAGTCAAACACTGGACGTACACACAGTCCTGGTGAGGCATTGGAAATGGCTGAGGCAATAGACAAATCTGCAGGTGAATTATATGTAATTGTATCATGTTACTAAAACAAGTGTGTCTGGTTCGCTTTTCATCAATGATAAGATCATGCAGGAACCCATACAATGTACAGTTATATTATTATTGGCAGCTGATAGGCCACTGTTTGGCATTCAGTACTATGCACGGTGACGTTCTTAAGAAAATTTAAATTACTATGCCAATGCTTAAATTGTGGTACTACAAAGTAAATTACCATAATTAGTAAGCCTCGGTGTGTATGCTCGAGGGTTACGGCAATCATGGGCCTTAGTGTGGCTTTGACAGAATTTGGGCTCCCCCCAGTACACCACGAATGCCATTTTGCTGCCCCCAACTTGAAAGAAATTCTAAATGCATGCCCGCATATGGCATGTGTTGATTCAGTAAAACCACGAATGTTGTACCTCAACCAGCTATCCTTAATCATTGCCAACCATACAGTGCACACATACATACCACAAAAACATGCATACACAATTCATAACTGCTCCTGACAGTACATGTGCATAGGAAAACTAAAGCACTCTGAGAGCCGCATTACTATAGAATTAATTATAATTGCTTGGTGCAGTATATTGTCTACAAGTATAAAAACAATTGAATAAAATTGAAGAATGAAGTAGGGATGGCAGGATCAAAAGTACACGAACAAGAGATAATCGTATCTACTATATATCCCTACGCTTGCTTTTCTCGACTATTATGCACCTATTAATGTCACGTGATGTGTTTGTTGAGTGCGGTATGTGGGAGATATTCAGGTTGTTCCCTAGTTGTCATAATGATTCGAGTTTATCAGTTTTGATTCAATCGCATTATTAGCTACTTGTTATTAAATTTTTTGTACCCCTCAAAAGCAAGTGTAGGGATGTATAATAGATATGAATATCTCTTGTTCGTGTACTTTTTGATCCTGCCATCCCTACTTTATTCTTTAATTTTATTCAATTGTTTTAATTTTAATTTAGTGTAATTTATCAATGCCATCTTATCACAAGATGGGAGGTGTCAAAATTCGTAGCCACGCCCCTCATTAACTTGCGTTCATATGCCTATAATAGTATTATTTAGGCGGCCCATGAGACTCCGCTTAGGGAGAAAAGTGAGTTCTAAGTTTTATTGTTGGCAGCAGCTAGCTCAGTACCAGGCATAATTTTATGATCTGTACGTTACCGCTCCTCGAGCCTCCTTCGTATGATAGTATGATATCTGTGTTTACGTATCTGTGCTATGATCGATCCAGCGGAGCACTAGGTGCAGCGCTAGCAAGTAGCTTGCCTATGCCTACCGTCTTACCGCTCCTTGAGCCTTGCACCTTCATATCCATGATCGATCCAGGTCACTGCTGCACGCGCTAGTAGCACGCTCGCGATCGCCTAGGGTGCGGCCAGGTGCTGTCACATGACTTCACCATGGCAACACATTCCGAGCATACGCCGTACACACCCACTATTACGTAATTGTCGAGATAACACCAAACTAGCGTGCCACTGCACTGTGCGCTATAAAATAGAGTGGGTTTATATGAGAACTAAGGTGAGAGGTTCAGACAGTCTTGAGTTAGCCCTGGAAATGAGAAAGAAAGAAAGAAGAAAGAATGAGAAATGGCCATTTTTTTGAACATCTGGCTCTGGCATGTACAATTGATTTGATGAATGATCTTGGTCTTGTTAGATAGATAATTTGCTGGAGATTCTGATTTTCACACTTAAAATTACTTATTAATTTTTGAGATATTTGGGTATTTGTAATGTATTATATATATGGCATATCCGGGCCATTCCCACTTATAGAGTTTACCGACTCTATGATAATTAATAATTTTGTGAGTCTTTGCTAAGATTACTGGAATCCATAATTACATCCCGAGTCCCAATTAGAAAAAAAAAATTCGGCCCTCGCTATGATGAAATGATGATGAAACCTATGATGTAATTGCTGTGAAACTGTTTCAAAATGTTTAGCGCGCATGAAAGGTTGTTGGAACCCAGAATTCGATCCTAGCGTAGAAGAGATCGTGGACTATCGATGAGATATGGCGATTTTCTCAGTTCGCTTTCTTTGGCGAGCTCACACTCGGGGGGGATTTCCCTGTTCAGTCTAGCACATGGCAGGTGGAGGTCACGTCCAGGTCAACCGGCTAAAGCCGCGCGCCCCAATATACGCGTATACGGAGCATGCGCAGTTTGTCGATGTGTCCTAGTTCGAATTATGGCAGCGTACAGTAAGCGCGGTGCAATACTTATGAGGGACTCGGGATGTAGTCTCTGAGTTGTTCATTATATGCCCAGTATAAATTTACTTTTCTGTGGTTATGAGGTAATTATGGTGTAATCTATGAGGTAATTACGAGAAAATTCAGGGCCTCTATGGAGCCTTTCTGAGACTTAAAAATCCGTATATATGTAGAGAATCTGATGCATGTATCCACCGAATACATTACAAGCTGAGTGCTACTTTCTCTGATAAGTATCGCCGGCCAAACTTCACACGTTCTCGTGGCTGATGTAATCCCGTGGATAAATAAAGCTAGCCTTGTGCTATATATAGCACGCATCCTGTGTGCCATGCTGCGACCAACCCGATGTTCAGAAGCTGTATGGCGCTGTCGAGTTCGTCGCGTATGAAAATTATCAGTATCGAGGTCAAGAGTCAGTCTCAGACTCCATCTCTGTGATTGAGGTGCCAACATCGATGTGGCTTGGACTATGTACGCACTTTATTGACGACCTTTTACCATATGAACCATTATGCAGCTACTGGGCATGTGGTCAAGTTTTTCTTATAGTACAAGTATAGAAAACAATATTAATTTTAAGAAAGGATGGGTAAAGTAGGGATGCCTGTATAAAAAGTATACCTTAAGCAATGGTATTTCAGCGAAAGCAGTGGGAATGCAAGCTCGTTTTCCCTACTACGTATACGTTTTTGTACATGAACTACTATCTATTCCCTATTTCATCCTTTATTCTTCTTCTTTGCTCTCAGGCTTGGAAATTATGTGATACATACATTGTTTTTAGGCTGCTCTGGGATCACTCCTAGCATGTATACATTCTGTTATGATTTTTCCAGCAATACCATACTTCTAAAAATTCAGCCCTTCTTATT